>CM043882.1:9552941-9942978 GCA_024034495.1 Camelina laxa | reverse complement strand
TTGCAGTTTGGGACTGAATCTGATCAAAGAAAAAGTTGGATATCTTAGTTGCAGAGCCTTGTTCTTCTGACTCATTCTGCTGCTGACTTCTCCATTGTTTCAGTTGCAAGTCCATGGACACAAAGAGAGAGAGTGAGTGAGAGAGAGAGAAAGAGAGACAGAGAAATGTGTGGTTGCTTTTGGGATAGTTTTTTTTTTCCGCAGCTCACTTATTTTTTGTTTCTAGAGAGAGTCTGGCTTAATAAGCAAAGACAGCCCCAACAAAAGTCTCTTATTAGTTTGGCTTCTGATGTAAAAATAAAAGAACTTTTTTTTACTTCTTCTTTGTAGGAGAGAGCTAGAGAAAAAGTGTTTAGACTATGAGACAAGACAGTTGAGAGCATAACCAAAATTAGAGTGAAAAAGAGTGAGTTTTATAATAATATTTGATTGGTTTAAAAATTGTTTCTTTTATGTGTCATATAATAAAATTATGGTAAGTCAGAAAACACAGAAGAAAAGCTCACTGCAAGATGCAGATGGAGGAGATAGTAACCTGCAGTGTTTATGTCTCACTGCCTTGGAAATATCACTTCCTTTTCTTATCTCATTTTAATATTCCATAAGTAGGTTAAAGACAAGTGAAGAAGATGCCTATTAAGATTATGTATAATTAAAGATTCATTTAATGTGATGAAAAAGTAACCTTCAATTTGTGTGACACACATGTCATTTGTTTCAGACATTTTGTTACAATTGTATTATGGTGTAATCACTTTGGATTTGACTAAATCAGTCAACTGATATTGTAGTCTATATCTCGAGTGAGATGCACAACATCTCTGAATTTGTACAAAATTATATGTGACTTGACACGCTATGATTTTCTATTTACAAGAAGCTACTTACTCTATATATATAATTAGGCTACTAAAATGTCCATATAACTATTTTTAGTATTTGTAACTCTTATCTTATTTTCATTCAAAAAAAAAAAAAAAACAACTCTTATCAACCATTCTTGTCTTTGGCTAATAAATAGTTTTAAGTTTGTTTAGTGTTCTAGTTCTACTTTGTAACCATCGCTACTTTTTTCATCTGTTACAACAATATGTAACGTCTGTGCGGTTTTCTAAGCTTTTAAATTAACATTTTTAAATGTAGAACTCAACATCATCTTTGTGACTTCCTTGATCTTAAAAAAAATAAACAACATGGCTAGCTAGTAGTATGTATCTAAAACACATCGATACCAGGAAATAATATTATTACCAGAAAAGGCCAAGTAAACTTGGAAACATTTATTATATATATATATAAAAAAAAAAAGGTTAGAAACATTTACAAGTAGTAGTATGATATCTTCTTCACTTGTGCTGAATAATACAAAAAGGCATTTAATATTTTCAAAGTATCTTTATTTGGTGGTGCCAAAACAAAAAACGATAGCATTATTTTGTTGTTTTGAGGAAATAAAGTAATGAATATGAGAAGGACGACAACGATATCTCATGTAGGAGTGAGCCACCAGCCTTTGGCTATATGTATGGTATATGAATATGATGAGAGAGTTTTCCTAAGTTTTCTATTCATTCACTCCCACCAGTTTCGGCGGCATTTATATGCTCTAAACGTTGCGTTTCGATCAATTAACTATTTTCGGCAGGATTGTTGTACTATATATCATGGCTGCATGTTGTTCAGTAGTATAAAAGTGTTTTCAAAATGCCTATAAAAAAAAAAGTTTGATATTATTAGAATGCCTCCAAAGATATATTAGCTTCTAAACTATAATAAATAATTATTTTTGATAGTATTTGCTTTAATGGATCTTGTGCACTAATAATGGATCTTCATTAACAATGGATCTTGTATGTGGGCACTAATATCTTCGGGCCAGAACTTGTCATATACCAAAACAAAACAAAAATTCTAGCATATGGCATTTTCTTCTGTCCTTACTATAAGGAAAACAAACTGAAAGCAATGTGTGAACGTGATGACATTGATGAACAAGAAGGCAACCAAAATCCAAACTAGATTATTATATACTTCTTTAACGTACATGAAATTTAATAATTTTGTATGATAAAAAAAAAAATACTATATGGTGAAATTAAAGCATTAAGTTTACATTACTAAATATACCAACATTTATAGTAGTTGCTCATGTTCCAATTGTTTAGTATGGAGCATGAAGAAATATTACAAACTAGATCTGTTGTCTTACTTAGAAAATTAAGATATAGATATTACCAAGTTTTTATATTCAGTGGACGAGGGTTGGGTCACGTGCTATAACTAAGACCAGATAAGATCGATGGAGGGACCGACCCGACCCGACCCAAACTCTCCACCTACCTACTCACAGATTTGAAAAATTCACACGAGCCGAGTCGAAGCCGGACAACTAAGTAATAATCTTAAGGAGCTCTAGTTTCCGACGAGGGCGCAGACAGTGAGTCCCACTATGTAATGTGTGACCCCAATGACCAATTATGTGTGGTTTTAATATTTACCTTTCTGCTCCAAAAGTTACCGTCTATTTACGCACTATGCCATATAATTTTGCGGTATTGGATGATTATACTGTAACCAACCTTATCTTTTTCTTGAAATGTTAGTTTTGATTCATCAACAAACAAAAATAACACATACAAAGGAAAATTTACAGCTAAAAGAAAAAGAAAAAAAGAAAACACAAGCCAAGTTATGCATCAAGAGATCAAAACCTTGGATCACACAACTTAAAAAAGAGACATTGATACATCTTTAGACAGTTTAGGAACATCCTAATCATATATGCTGAAGTATGAAGAAATTAACCATCATTAGTTCTCTAGTAACTAAGAATGATAATGGGCTCAGTTTTGGGTCTTATGAATCTGGGCTCTTATTGAGTGTCCTAATTTTAACCAGAAGAAAAAACTTGTAGGTTTGGTTCCATACCTAAAACATCTACTATGAAACTATAAGGAATATATAGTTTGTACATCTATCAATCATGGAATATATATAGCTGAGAGTGAATTGAAAGAGAGTCATAAATGGTTGAACAATGTGGGATAATTCATCAGAAGGAAAAAAAAAAAAGGAGAGGATGTGTGAGTAACTTGTACATGAGTTTTGATGTCACATGGACATGTGACACGACAAACACGTCTTTTTGGGACATTGTGTCAAATAATTTAATTCTTCTATGTATTAATTATTGGTGTTGTCAGAAATAAAACCGTATGCATATTACTAATATACAACACCACAGCAGAAGGGGTCAAACATCAAAGTGAGTCAGTCAACTTGGTGGTCTACTCTACTCTACTCTACTCTCTTTTTGTGGTTGTAAAAAGGTAAGTCACGCCAGCACACAGAGTAACCACGTGCCTTGTTATTTTTCTTCATTCGCCATGAGAGGCCCATATTCGTAACAAGCAAACCTCTAATTTTATTAATGGGCTTCTTTAGTATAATTCAGTTACGAATGATTCTTGTGGGCTTTTTTAACTTGATATGTTGTTAAACACCAACAAAAACGTTTGTAAGATTTTGATGTTTAACAATAATTTGGAAGAAAAAAAAATTGCAGAACATGATGGGTCTCGTTACCATCCCTCGATGATCTCTGCTTTTTGTTTTTAGGTCCACAGCTCACAGGTAGATGGAACCTACTACCATGAGAATGAGATAATCTCTCAATCCAGACCGTACGTTTGTCTGGTCCCCTACCGCCACCGGTTCTTCTCTGTAGCACTTACGAGTATACCGATCAATCATCATATGCCTTTAGTTTTAGGTAATCATCTCTATGCTTTTTTATTTGTAAATCAATTTTTTGTTATATATATATTTTTTTCTTACTAAACTCAATTTGAAAAAAAAAAAAAAAAGAAACCAATCTGTAAAGTGTTTTAGATTGACCTCACTGAATCGCAATATGTCCATGAATGAAGAAGACATTGTTGTATGTTAATTACTAATGAAGTGAAACGTACTTTCCAATAAAAAAAAACATAACTCTTATATAGTAGTAGATGCATACGTTTGGTTTCTGAAATAAACAATGCATATGCATGTAAGTTTGTTCGGATTTAACTAACCAGTACGCAATAGTGGTTGACTTACTTGACTACAATACGACCAACTAATCTCTAAAAAAAAAAATTTATGACTGTGTTGTAAATTAGGTCTATATATTAATATTTAATATAGGAAAAAAGATGACTAGCTACATGAAGTATAAGTGAATACATGGTGTAGCATCTTATTATATTATTGTTTTAACAAAAAAAAAAAAAAAAAAAAACTATATTATGTATCTTATTCATAAAGTATGTATTACGTAGTGGCGTCATGGTATATGACGTCATGTATGCAACCATTATGACATCTGATAAGATGCGCTGATTGATTAATTCAGGTGAAAACCGGTGTTGACCAGAATTTTTTTTTTAAAAATAAAAAATAAAAAATACGAAGTTATTATATTAAATCATTTATAGTTTTTAAGAATTAAAAAATATTCTATTCAATATCTAAATATTTTATATATATTTCCTAAATATATCTTAAATGTAAAACAGAGAACTCAAACTTTGAAAAAATTTCTAAAAATTAATTTAACATATTGTATTTGTGTAAAAGAGGGTAAAAATGAAAATGTTCATATGTTAAAAGTAAATATTATGAATTTTTTTGTTGTTGTTTATATGTTAATTCACTATCTAAAGATATTTTTAATATATTTCCTAAATATATCCTAAATGTAATATAGAGAACCCAAACCTAAAAAAAAAATTTCTAAAAATTAATTTAACATATTGTAATTGTGTAAAAGAGAGTAAAAATGAAAATGTTCATATGTTAAAAGTAAATATTGTTAATGTTTTGTTGTTTATATGTTATTTTGAGTATGTAAATTTTAAAGTAAAGAGTGTCTAAACTTTTTTATAACAATTACCATGCAAAATTTAGAGTAAAGAGTCATATACTCACTCTTTTGCATATTATTTTCTAATAAAAGTAGTTGAATTTGATTTTATTGATTTTGTAGTAATTAAATAATCTGATTATGAGAGATTTATATATATATATATATATATATCTCTTGAAAATAATTATAAATTGTTTTTATATCTTGAACATAATTATAAATGATTTTATATCTTGAAGATTATTATAAATGAATTTTTATAGTCGTCATTCGCTTTAACGAATTCTCCGCCCCAGATATTATTTCGAGACGTTCTGTATATGAGCCCCCCGGGATCACCACCCCATAGCATGTTGCCACCAGAACCTCGTATTTCTTCTAGACAATCTTCTAATTGTTCCAGAGAGCCGCTTTGAGGTTCCCTACGAAATTAGGCATATATCTTGAAAATAATTATAGATGATTTTTATTTAACTATTTACTTTAGCTTGAAAAATAAAAATTAATTAATTATAAGAATGAATATATTAGAGATATATAAAAAATATTTAGATATTGTATAGAAAATGTATTTTAATCATGAAAACCCATAAATAATTTACTATAATAATTTTTTTATTTTATTTAAATTTTCTTTTAAGTGTTGGTCAAAGCGCAAATCTACTTAGGGTGATTGACCGGTATGGATTATATGCATGATGTTGTGCGCATAACGTCAATAGTTCATGCATATGATTAATGTATCACATTATCTTTGTGTAGTTGAGTATACAATCTTTATAGTTGGTATGTGTGACGAAGTATTCACCAATATTTCGTGTAGCTAGCCATCTTTTTTCCTTTAATATATGTTGATAAGTTTATAGATATGTATTTCAACATTAACATACTTTGTCGATCATAAATACTTTAGATTTAGCGCAATCAATAAACACGAATGCTTTGGGCTTTCTAACCATTTTCTTTTAGAGAGAATTCGATCTGTCGTAGACTGAGATAGATATAACCATGAACAAAAATTCACCATTGGTTTTTCCAGTTCAACATTTTTACTAAATTTCTATTGTTTGCTTGGATTCGGTGATAAAGATGATGAAGTCGAATCTTCGCTGAACAGTGATCAACTTACAAAACCAAGAAATAATGCAATAGTAAAAATAGTTTAAGAAGAGAAGGTAAGAGTTGAAAAAAAGTTAAATTATTGTCCAACACGTTTAGTGAGCTGCTGCCTCGGTGCCTCCTCTCTTTCCCAACTTGTGTTTACAGTTTACACCTTTCTTTTTTCCCACATTCATTATTTCTATTTTTTATTTTGTGTTTAAATATTCTCATTTTTTACACGTTCTACGGTTTGGACAATTATTACAGATTTCACATATATTTATTTTGCAAATGGATAATCCCGAAGTGTAAATGAATTTTTCATTCTTTGATATTGACATGTTTTTAGCCTATGAATAATTATTTCATAATCTATTATATTTGTTCTCATGAGAATAATGTCTTTTAATTTTGTTTGCATCTCGAAATCTGTCTCCGGAGTAAGTATGTAGAAAGATTATGAATGTTACTCATATAGTCAGTCATATGATTAGGCATTTTTCTTTTCAATTTTTTTTTTAATAAATAAGAACAAACTCTTTAATATCTCCACGTATATGCTTTTCTAAAGCTGTTAGGATTTTTAATACCAGCATGCAATATGCATATCAGATCATAGCATAATTTATCGGAATTAGATAAAGAAGAAAAACAAGGTTACGTACGTACTGGCAAATGGTTGATTACCAATTGTTTGTATATCAACATGTATTATTTATTATACATATTTGAATTTGTAGATGGTATATACTAGTAAGTTAGTAAACACAACAATGTCATTATAGACACACTATCATTGTGAAACTGTATTTATGGAATTCCTTAGTAGTAATAAATTGGAAAAAGATACTCAGCTACCCGAACTATTGTTCAATACATGGCCACACTTTCCAATTTTAAAAATGTATCGCCAACTACACGAAATATATGTATTGCATGGTCACATATACCAATTATATGATGACATGTGCTCAATATCACAAACATCTTATTCTGGTACACCGTTCATCAAAATCCGGTGTTGACCAATATTGACCAATAAAAATATGCAATATCTTTTTTGTTTTTAATTTTAGAAACTAAAAAAAAATTTAGTTGAATTATTTAGGAATAATTTATAGTGTTTTAGAATTTAAAATATATTGTATATAATTCCATTAATTTAGTTTTATAATAGTTATCTTTTTCAATTTCAAAACTTAGCTAAAATTGAAAGAAAAATCATTCATAAGATATTATTTATTTTAAATTTATTAATTTAAAAACATCATATTCTTATTTAATTTATCAAAATATAAAATTAATATAATTTAATATTCTCAACCACAAAAAAATACTTCTACAACAAAAATACTTAGAACCAAACCCAATACATATCAAAATCAGTAGAATTATTGAAAATTTTTATATACTCATGGTAAAATAAAAATTTTAATATCTGAAAAAATTATTAATGATTTTTCATTTCACTTTTTTTTTAATTTTTGCAATATAAAAATATATTAGATATCTGTTAATTCATCCAGTCTTATAATAGTTAGTTTTTTTTTTCTGTTGCAACTAAAAACATCAACTTATTATTTGATTTAATTAAATACAATGTTTTTTGTTATTTAATAAAAGAAATATATTTGATTGTAAACAACAAAGACACACAATATTTATTTTTAATATATAGAAGATCCAAAAAATTGAGTTTTCAAAATAATATATTTGACTGTAGAAATATTAATATATATATATATATGAATTCAAAATAATTATTAATAATTTTTATTTAACTATTAGTTCAGCTTCAAAATTAAAATTACTAATTATAAGAATGAATACATTAAAGATTTAAACAAAATATATAGTTATATAATATAGAATATGTCTAATTTTTTTTTAAAATTATAGAAACTATTTGATATAGCAATTTATATTTTTGGTTTTAATAGTATACATAAAAAAAAATATTTTTTTGTCAATATTGGTCAACGTCGAAGTCAATTAACTGGTGTACCGGAATTTTATGATTATGGTGTCAACATAACATCATATAGATCATACATATGGTCATGCAATACATCTATTTCATGTAATTGAGAGTACAACGTCATACATTGACCATGTGTTCTATCAACTTTTTTTCTAATAAATTAATTAGAAGTCTCTAAAACATTTTCGGCTTTTGCTTTACAGCCGTCATCTTTTTTTTTTTTTTTGAAAGATGGATTTATTTAAAAATTCGAAGAGAACGACAAGTGGCCAAAAGCCAAAAACTATAGAAAATACCAAAAAATTGCATCTACTCTCACAATAATAAATGTAACATTCAACCAAGGTTCAAAAAAAAAGAGAAGAAAAACATTAAATGATTCCTGAAACTGACCGTTAACATATTAATGTCAAAAGACCAGACGACAAATATCAATAGTAGTAGTAGTTCAGAATCTTTTATTATAATGCAAAAAGAAAAAGAGATTACTATACAATTACAGTACTCTTTTCTAATCATTTTAGCTAAACATTTCTTTAAATTTTCTGTTATACGTTTTGAAATACCAAACCAAGTTATAATTTAAAGTTAAGGATTCAAATTCAAAAAATTCCTCGTATCAGTCAAGATCTCTCTAACTACATTCGCAAAAATATCCAAACAAACTTCCAAATATATAGGATTAAACCAAATAATTCGCCACTTCAAATTAAAAAAATTATAATTTGAACAAAATTATATAGCAAAAAAGATATGTATACGACACGTAATAAAAGTTATTTGTTGAGAATACGAACTTAACGGATACGTAAAACAAACTCTTATTTTTAATAAAAACCTAAATAAATAAATAAAATAAAAGGAGAAAGGAACCAAAGTGAGAAGAAGAAGAGGACAGAGAGAAGAAACCTTTTTACCACCACACACAACACAACACACAAACAAACCCACTCTCTCTCAAGTCTCAAGAACTCCATTTTAAAAACCCAAAGTTTCATTCCCAAATCAGTAAAAATAGGTTTAATCGAAGAACCCCATCGGAATTCCACTGAGGAATTGCGTCAGTCTCGTTCTTGTTGCGGCTTGAGGAAGAAGAAGACTACTAGTAGTAACCAAAACAAGAACAAAGAGGAGGAACAAGTCAAATCGAAGATGCAGACTACGGAAACTACACAGCCTCAGTCTCAGCCTCAGAATCAGCAGCAGCAGATGATGAGTTTGAGTTTTAGTAGTCAGATGTCTAAAGAAGATGAGGAGATGGCTCGTTCTGCTCTCTCTGCTTTTAGGGCTAAAGAAGATGAGATTGAGAAAAGGAAAACGGAAGTTCGTGAAAGGGTTAAGGCTCAGCTTGGTCGTGTTGAGCAAGAGACTCGTCGTCTTGCTAATATCCGCGAGGTTTGTTTTCATTTCTTTTTCTTTAAAGTTTAAAACTTTCGAAGATCTCAAAAAAAAAAAAGGTTTCGAGATTTTGAAGCTCAAATGGTTTGAATTTACACTCATGCAGTTTTGGTTGTGTTGTGGTTGCTGTGATTTGAATTTTTGGTGATGTTTCTACAATTTTATAAGATTAGGGTTTTTAAAGATGTGAAAAAAATGTGGATTTTTGGACTCAGGGGTTTGGCAAAATTGATTTTTACCCTTTTAGTAAAAATTTCAACTTGGATTCTTGGCATTCGAATTGGGTCATGAATTATGATTTCACTTATTTAAATTCTATATCTTATTTAAATTATGGTTTTGCATGTACTCAATTTGTTTTGCTGTTGAGTAAATTTGGTTTGTTATACATCACATAGTGAAGAAGTAAGTCTGTTCATTTGGCTTTGTGGACATGAACTTCTGCTTTTTGTAGTTTTTTATGAGTTCTGTTCTCAGGCAAGGGTTTAACTTTGTGCTAATGATCATGTATTTTATTTTCAGGAGCTTGAATCTATGGCAGATCCAATGAGGAAGGAAGTCAATTGGGTGCGTAAGAAGATTGATAGTGTCAACAAAGAACTCAAACCATTAGGCTCTACAGTTCAAAAGAAGGTATATATACTTTTCAAGATCAGTTGCTTCATTCGATTACCCGATTTAAGTATGTCTAAGTCGAACTACCGGTTGCTATAAAAAGTTTTGGTCTTTTACCAAACCCAAATTCAATCCTGCCTAAATGTCAACTGTATAGGTTTTTGGGTTGTTATGGTGTTGACAAAAGATTTGATACTGCAAGATTTTGGTTCACAAAAGTCAATGTTTTAGGACTTGTTTTGGTATATGCTTCTTGATTCAATAAACAAAACCGAAAAAGCTTATTTTTGTTTGTTTGTTTGTGTGATGGACATGAAAACAGGAAAGGGAATACAAAGAAGCATTGGATACATTCAATGAGAAGAATCGTGAGAAAGTTCAGCTGATCACTAAGCTAATGGAGGTTAGTTTCGAGTTCTTGGTTTTCATTTCGCTGAACCGAGTTTTTCTTTTCGCGCTTATTAACCTTAATGGTTTGTGTTCTGTTTTCTTAAATTTTCTCCCTGGGGAGATGGGACAGTTGGTTGGAGAAAGCGAGAAGCTGAGGTTGAAGAAGCTCGAGGAGCTAAGCAAGAGCATAGACACCGAGTGAAAGCTATATCTCACAAGACAAGACCAAACAAATCAAGAACTAATTTGGGTTTAGGGTTATATGGTTTTATTTTGTGTATTTTTTTTTTTTTTTTTTTTCACATTTCGGAATGTTTTCTTAGTTTCTGGGTGTTTTAGTTTTTGGCTATGATTTGTGGGTTGATTTGTAAAATTATGATGGGGTTTTCGTGTTTTTGATTAACCATTATTAGGGAAGGGAAATGGGTTAATGCTTATTTTAGGCTACTGAATGCTTAAATGGTTTGTAAGTTTGAATTTATTTATTTTTTTCTTGTTTTTTTTTTGGATATTATTTTATTTATGTTATTGTTAGCTTTATTTTAATTTCTTTTCCCCCCAAACTATGTGTTAGCTTTATGAAAAAGTAGCCTCTCACCGTCGAGAGCGTGTGTGATGCTTTTGAAATTGTCTCTTGTCCAAGCAAAATCATGACTCTTGCTTGACCCACACAATAGACTCGATAAAAATTCAGGGGTTAAACGGTATTATATAATATTACGAACCTCCCTTGACTTTTTGTATGAAAATGTAAAACAATATATTTTTTTGGAAACAAAAAGGAAAAAATATCCCATCTTTTACTGATACCTTGTTGTGCTCTTCAAGTATTTCCATTATCTTATCTAACAAATTTACTTTGCTTTGTAAGTTTGTATGATATAGTAGATCAGATTATTCCATCGAGCTGGTAAGATTCGATCCTACAAGTACAAACAGATCGATGTGCTAATCTATATATACTACCAAACTAATTAGTATTACATGATCTGGAAAGCAAATCATGCTTTTATGATATTTAGTGGAGAACTAAATTAAACATATATCCAAACAGCTTGCTCATTTTTATAGGCCCATCTTATAAATGGATTTTAAAAAATTAGCTGTTTTCTTATGATTGGCTTTTCAATTCTTTCGAATGAAAACGCTTTTGTAGACAGTGAAAAAGAAAGAGTTGTAGGCGTTAATAAGAAAAAAGGGGTACAGAGATACTAATCAAGAAATTTAAGATGATAATTTAGGCTTAATAACTGGAGAATGATCATTTAACTGATTTTTAAATCCCCAAAAGAGGTCTTTTCATGTTCAACAGAAAATAACCTCAAAATGGCTTTTTTTATTTGGGCGTGTTTTAAAACACTCAATTCTAAATAACACAAACCCAACCAAAATCAAAACACAAATCCAAAAGGAAAATCGAAGAAAAAAAGAAAACACTTTTTATCCGATAATGTCAAATGTAGAAAAACGAAAAAAACCCCTAGAAATATATCCAGGAAGATGACAAAACATCACAAACTCAAACCATGGACGATGCTCAGTACTTGTAATCCTTCACGTGAAGGCTCTCAGCTGCTCCATCACCAAGCTTGGCATCACCCTTGTAGGTTCCAAGAGTGGCTTCTGAGTTAGCCTTGCACCTCACATACAAAGCCTCTTGAGCTGCCTTGACATTCTCCTCTTTCCCTGCCCATGTCTTCAAGGTAGACTGCTGCAACGCACGTCCGAAAGAGAAAGACAATGACCATGGCTTCTTGGTCTTCAACTGGTTCATTGCGTTCAAGTTCTTGGTAGCTTCTTCCTCACTCTGTCCACCAGATAAGAAGACGATGGCTGGAACAGCTGCTGGGACGGTTCTCTGAAGGGCACGGACGGTATGTTCAGCAATGACTTCAGGTGAAACCTTGGGGCTGTCTGATCCGGGTGTAACCATGTTAGGCTTCAAGAGGGTTCCCTCGAGCAAGACGTGGTGGTCGCTAAGAGCCTTGTAGCAAGCTGCAAGAACACGCTCGGTCACGGCAGCACACTTCTGGATGTCATGGGATCCATCAACAAGGATCTCAGGCTCAACGATTGGTACAAGACCGTTCTCCTGGCAGATAACAGCGTATCTAGCTAATCCGTAAGCGTTCTCGTGAATGGATAGCTCAGATGGCTCGTTCTCGCCGATCTTGAGGACTGCACGCCACTTGGCGAAACGAGCACCAGCTTCGTAGTACTTCTTGCAACGGTCACCAAGACCGTCAAGACCTTGAGTGGTGGTCTCACCGTTAGTTCCAGCAAGCTCAACGGTACCCTTGTCAACCTTGATACCTGGAAGAACTCCTCCTTCCTTCAAGATATCAACGAAAAGCTTGCCTGTAACAAAGAGTCATCACCATCATCAATAAGAAACAATCAAACACCATACACAGAATAAAAACATAGAGAATAAAGAGATTGAGTTAATACCTTCGGAACTCTTTTGGTAAAGAGTCTCCTCGAAGAGGATGACACCGCTGAGGCATGGGAGAGCACCAGGGGCGGTGAAAAGAAGCTCACGAAGGTTACGTCTGTTGGTCTCAACGTTCTCGACGTTGATGCTCGCAAGACGCTTTCCGATGGTACCGGTGGACTCATCAGCAGCCAAAATACCTTTTCCAGGTGTGCCGATGTAGGCAGCGTTGGCGATCAACTCATCTACATAGGTTATAAAAATAGAAAAGGCAACAATCAGTCACCATGAGACAAAGACTTAAAAAGCTTCAGATCGTGAATACTGGATTAGATCCGTTCGTGAACTATACAACAGATAGATAAAAGGAAAAAAAAAATCCGAACGAGTATAGAACTGATGTGAACAGAATCAGATCTACGCTAGTTATTAGCCATAGAAATCATCGACAGATCAAATTCAACTCTAAAAACAAGCTAAGCTCAAGAATAAATCAGATCTAGACTATTAAACACGCTTAATAAGAAGCAAAACAAGAGATCTAAAGCTTTTCAGGAATCGAGTCAGATTCACGAATCTAGAGACACCTAATCGATATGAAAGTATAAGAAGGAGGGAGAGAGAGAGAGAGATCGTACCGGCGAATTTGCTGGTGAAGGCAGACATGGTTTGGACGGAAAGATCGAGAAATTAGAGAGAAATTAAAAAGAGAGAAGCGGAAGAAGGCAGACGAATGGTGGACCAGTAGAGGAAAAGGGCTCGGGTTTTTATAGCTGCGGATGCGTCTCTATTGGTTGGTGAGAAATGTTAATTTCAAGGGTCAGATCTTTGCATGTTCCCCAAGAAATTGCTTTTTCAGCCGTTGGATCTTCACATGGTTTTTCTAAAGTCGTAGTTTTGGCTAATCTTTATTCTACCCCTTGTTAGCGTGGACAGACAGCAAATTAACTAAGGGGTAATTTGGTAACTCCAGGTATTAATTTAACGAAAAGCATGACTTCGGCCTCATTACGGCCCAAACCGCCCGACGAATTATATATAATTTAGTTTATGATTATTTTAATCAATATAAACACTTAATAGTTGACTACGAATCTCTATAGAATATTCTTTTATTTAGAAATGTAATGTGTTTCTAGATTCACAAAAAAAAAAAAAAGTGTGACTTTGATATCACCGAACATTATAGATCTGAGATGTAGATGGAGACACATAACCGCAAAACAGCTGCGACTCTTCAAATCCATGAATCATCAAGAAACTATCAACTTCTTTTTGCTTTCTACCGACACATGTTCTAGTCTAGCAGTTTTTTTTTACTCGCTCCGTTGTTGTTGATTAACATTTTGAAGTTTTAAAGGTGTCTTTTAGGATCTTCAATGGGTTTTTTTTTAATTAATCTTTTTAGATTCAAATAATTATAAAATGATACATCTTCGGTACTCCTTCCATTTCAAAATATATAATGTTTTAACTAAAATACGCAAAGATTTAGATTCAAATTTTGATAGATAAACATATGATTTTTATTCTTTCAAATTAAAACCGCGCAAAAGTTATTAAAATCCTAATCTACAAAACTATTTTGAATAATATTTTAGATTTTTAAATTTAACAAAGGATTTTAATGGATTTTAAAGTAGATTTTTAAATACGCAGATTTCAATTTTAAAAATACATTTTAACATTAACTTACACAAATCACAATGTCAGCTAAGAAATTTTTATTTTTAACAAGTTCAACCAATCGAAACAATACTACATAATATAAAATATTTAAAAAACTTGAAAACATCTTAATAAAGTAAAACAAAAAACTTTTTTAAAACATTCGTATTACCGATTTTGACACGTATATAACTTTTATAATAAAGCTCGTTGACAAATAATATTTTAAAAAAACTCTATGATCTACTAAAATATGATTATAAATGGAAACAACTGTTTCGATATTCCATACTACTATTATTTAAGAAAAAATAATGATATAGGATAGGAAATACACAACAAAGGAACAAAATCCTTTAACCAAAAAAAAAAAGGAAACAAATATACCAAACGGGAAGTACGAAGATATTTAGGTGGCCCAACAAATATATCTACTTTTGTGATTTTTTCCATTTCCTCTAATGAACATATTCAGCAACGTTCAACATCAATTTGTTCCTGTATTAGTAATTTTCTATTTCCATCATGACATTTTACATCAAACAAATTGTTTTCTTCTGTAAATTTATGAAGTCTGGTTTTAAAACAAGCCAAAAGACAAAAAAAACAAAAACAGAAAATGCTGCTACCAATGCTAAATAATAATGACTGGAGTAGAATTCTCAAAACGTATCAATCAAGTATTGCTAAAAAGGCCATAATGGGATATTCTCACGTCACATTGAAAACAAGATGAAAGAATAAGGGGTTGAGGGTGAATCTGAAACTGAGAGGATTCGTGACTTGGCACATCTAATAAACATAAGGAAGTATTCTCCAGGGGACTAGTCTAAGATACTCTGCCCAGATCTCCTTGTACTTCTCTGCGCATCTAACCTCATCTCTTCGTTCTCTCCATATCAACAGTATCAGAAGATATGTTGGGTAGAAATATGGAACTGGAGAACTGAGAAAAATACAAAAGACAACATCATACAAAGACCTTTTGGAAAAATGAACTTGAAAGCTTTGAAAAGTTCAAACGGTGGGTTTTAAAAGTAAGAGAATCTCAGACACTTATCAATCAATTATATTAGGTTCAAGATAATCATCTTTAATCTTGTAGATGATTAAAAAGTTTTGATATTGGTCCAATTAGTTTCTAGTTTCTACATGAACTCAAGCAGAAGAAGTTACCTTATTCCACAGGGCAAACTGAAGGAGAGAGCAAGCATCAAGTCGCCAAGGTAATTACAGTGCCTTGCAATTCCCCTGTAATGTATATAAAAAATAGCACCTAAGATCTCGGAAATGTGTCATAGCGGAACTTTCACCCCTTAGCATGATGAACAATCAAAGACAGAGATGGCGAAACCAAACAAAGAAACAAGAGAAAGATAAAAGATCATACCAATAGCCTGAAGCCAGTAACTTTCCACCAACTACCACTGGAGGCTTGCCCCATATAGGTGTTTTTGGGTTCTTCTTAAAGATATGTTTTTGTTTGTTAGCCCCTCTAAAAACCAAGTACCTGCCAAAAAAAGAAATTGTGGGTTTCTTAGTGTAGTTTCTAAGAATGTAAAATAACACAATGACTCAGAACTTACCCTATCACGAAGACAAGGCAATTGGCTACAATAGGAGGAACTGTTAGTTCTACTTTGTTGTGCAACAGCCACCAACCCTGTCCCAGAGAGAAGATAATCCAATCACAGAGTGATCAAGCATTCAACAACAATATTGTGTCCGAGTATAAAGGTAACATGCCAAGAAGATACTGTCAATAAGAATTTTTTTTGTTTGTTTGTGTTCAAGCTCACAGTTACATGCCTGAATGCTAAAAGTGAAAGGAATCCACAAGAGATCTCCAAACACCAGCATGAAGCCAAGTCTCTCTGCAATTATATCCCACCTGAAAAGAGTATATTCAAAGTAAATGTAATAATGGAAATGGTCATATTTTGGTAAGGCAAATGTGTTTCCTCAACACGCCATGAACTTACGTAGAGGTCATGTATTCTTCATGAACAAAGTAGTCCAATATATAGAACTGCAATTATAAATTAATCAACTAACAAAACACAGATAATCAGAACTTCATGAAGCAGGGGTTGTAAGTAAATCCAAATTTACCGCACAAAAGATTTGGTAAAGAATCATCGACTGACTCAGTGAACCATCCTGCACACTTTTCGCCAGAATAGAGAGGTTGATAAGTAGCCATCCCATCATCCCGGCTCTGACAAAGAAAAACCTACACAAGGAATAATTCCCACCATCATAAACATGCATATAACTGTAGATACTATTATTAAACTGCTACTCAATATGAGTACTGAGCGAACTGAAGCAATGATGCAGCCCGGGATGACAAATAGAAGAAATAACGTAAAGATGGATTACTTGAGATCGATGCTCATAAACTGAGGATTCAGCTGTATTCCAAACCACCTATCACATGAAACAAACTAGATGAGAAAAAACCGAAGCTGTTGTTTGGAAGAAGCAAGTAAAGACAGAAACCAGAACTTTAAGTTTCACTAGAAAAGTCGAAAAGCTAAGTCACTGCGGTTAATAGAATTAACATGGAAGCAACAACCGTTCAAGAAGAAATTACTCAACATTCTAGAAGGTTCTACAGAATCATCATGTCCAAATCGTTGTCTCAAACTCTATATAGTACCAGAGTACACATTCTTACTTAGCTTTTCTCTGGCCGGAGTCAAAATACATAACTTTAAACTACGGATTATGGGACAAGAAAGGAGTAGATATCCAAATATATTACCAGTCATGTACAAAATTTCCTGAGACATGAGGTTTTAGGGAAGAACTCTTATCCGAGGAACTTCTCCCAGTAATATACAATGCTAATGTCACCTGACAATATTAAGAAAAAATCATGAAGATCACACACTACACCACCCAAGAGCAAATCTGATCCAACAAGACTAAAAATCACGAAAACCTAAATTAGGATTGATCATCTTACCAAAACACAGAAAATAAAAGTAGCAGAGAGCAACTCAAGTCCTCTATCTGCAACCACCTGCAAAACATCTCAACGGTATGAATACAAGAAAGCAATTGCAACTCTCATCTCACTCATTCGGATTCATAGAAACACAATTTCAATCTTGGTAACCACACTTACAAGTGGGGATACAATGCCAAGTTTTGCACCGATTCCCAAAATAGCGACAAACAATGTTAACGCCAATAGACCTGTGTAAATAAATGTTTGGGAGAATCAACAAAACGAATTAAAATAAAAGTTCGAGATCACAGAAATTATATAGAGACTAAATTAAACCATTGCATCGGTAACGAAGTTGAGAGCCATCTGATAAAAGAACGCCGCGAATAACTTTCCCGGGGAGAATTTCTCCGGCGACGGCCAAGTAAGCAAAGTAAAACACCAGCACATAAACCTAAAAATTCTCGGAACGGAAATAAAACAGAAATTGATCAAAAATCGAAAACAAAAAACCACAAGAAACAAATTGGGACATTGAAATCGAAAGCGAAGAGAGACAGCTCACAGATTGCGATGATGGAATAAGAGATGGTAGAAGAACACCGAGATCCATATCTAGGAGCATTAGCAGATGAATGATATCAGAGGTAGAAGATGAAGAAGCATTCGAAATCGTCGTTTGTATCGCCTTCTTCGCTTTGTTTTAGTAGTTTCAAGTATTTTTTTAGTGGGAAGCTCGTGGACTCTGATGAGCTCTCTCACTTGTGTGATTCGGGGAAAAATTATCAAAAAGAACCCTTAAACTCTTCATTTATTACGAATAAAGCCTAAAATTAATAAATGTATCGAAAAAACCAACCTGAAGAACCTAACGGCCAATGTGGGCTGGCCTGGCCTGGCCCGTCTCATTATATTGAGTCCATGGCCCTGATTGTTTCTCCAAATTTGATGATTGAACATTATACAATCATATAGTTTCTGCAACTTCCAAATGTATCAAAGAAGCCAAAAAAAAAAAGAAAGAAGAAGAGCTCGCTGATGAGAGTCCTAGGTACACTTTACAGTTAAGGAATGACAGCGATTCTTCTTTCCTTTAAGATTATGCATTGTGCATTACGTAAAAAATCTTTTATATAGAAGAAAAATAAACTGAATAATACATTATACTATGTGAAATAGGTAAAAAAACAGTTTTTGCATTAAACGTAAACCTTAAACGTACATTAAAAATCTTCACATATCACATTTCACCATATTTTTTCTTTTTCTTTTTTTTCCAAATTTGGTTTGGTGTATTTTGTAAGCTATTAAAAGAAAAAATTACATGTGAGTCCACTTGTAAGTTGTAGCAAAGAAGAGTCATGGGTCCAGTTGACCAGAGAAGCAACTTGCGTGCATTATATCTTGTCAATAATTTTTTTTTGTTTTCTTTTATTATTTGACCATTTTTTTCCTGTAACCCGCACAAATATTTATTTAAACATTTCGATGATTAATTTTATAGAGATTATTGGTTTGAGATTTGAATAGAGTTTTAGAGACTTTAAAAGTTATGTAAATTTTTTTGTTATGAGATCAAGATTTTGTTAAGCTTTACTAAAATTTATTGTTATTAGTTTGTGATTTGTAAAAAAATATTTAAACTTTTAATAAATTTGGTTTATTGGATTCAGACTTTTATAAAATTATCGTCAAAAAAAAAACTTTTATAAAATTATAAAAAGGTTTGTGTTGTTCAATTAAAACAAAAGAATCTATAATTGTTAATAAATTCAATTATTATGCTATTGGTTCATGATTTTTTTTCATTTTTTCATAAAATAAAGTCATGAAAAACATCACAAAAAAATACAGAGATTGTTTGGAACAATTTACAAGATTTTTAAAAACTAATCAACAAAACTAGTCCTGGACGTTCGGGTATTCGGTTCGGTTATGGATATATCCATTCGGTTCTGGGTATTTCGGATATAGGAGTTTAGGATCCATTCGGTTAATTTACTATTTTGGTTCGGGTTTGGTTATTTTTGGTTCGGTTCTGGATATCTACAAAGATATAACTTTCTCTAAACTTGTTAAATTTGAATAAAAATGTGATGAAATTTTGTCACATATATCTAAAATTTCCTGGATATTTTGGTTATTTGAAATATTTTGGTCTAAATTTATATGATATTGGTTCAGTTCTGGTTTCAGTTTTTTAGTTTAACCGTTATTCCCTTGTTAATCTAAAAATGTATTAAGTTGTTAAAATATCTCGGTGGTGTAGTGGTTGCAACATTCCTTTAATGCTGAGAGATCTTTGATTCGAGTCCCGAAAATAACAGTTTTAACATGAATTTAATTTTATTTGGGTATATTCGGATAACCGAATGGATATCGGTTCGGTTAATAACCGTTATTCATGGATACATACTTCAAACACTATCCATTCGGTTATTTCCCTCTAACCGAACCGCAACCGGAACCGAAAATGGTTAATCTGCCCAGGACTAAACAAAACTATATATAATACTCTCTAGCAATCTTTAAAAATATTTATAAATTAAAGATCCAATAACACCTCCTAAGGGCATCTTTATAGGGGAACTATTTTAGGTGTTCTTAGAGTAAAAATATGATGAAAAAATGTAAGATCAGTAGTTAAGATCTTTTGTTAAAAAGTTAGTTATTGGGAAAACATGTTTAAGATCATAAGATTTAATAATATAATATTTTTAAACATATTATAATTATAAAAACTTATAAAATAACATTTAAATTGCAAACTTAAAAAACTTTTACTAAAATTCAAAATACAAAGAGTGCCAAAGCAATAGATGTTAGCTGGTGAATGACAAAAGGAAACCTGTAAATCTTCTTCAAGTCGAATTAATTTGATTGCATCATCGATCTGCAATTTCCCACAGAAAATACTGAGGGCGGTTACTATCGAGTGAGCTGATGCTTGGAGTGCATCAATGCTTGCAAGTTCACCATCATTTGTCTTCTTGAGCAGATCTTCTACTGCTTTCACTAGCTTCTCGTCTTGTTTACCCCCGAAGATACTAGAATACACTTTCGGTTTGACCCCAAACTTTGATTCTACCCACTCAAGTAGAGGATCAATACTCTCTACCTGAATTTCTGCAAAAGACACAACTCAATAAGTGTAAAATCTAGCAGGCAGTGGAACAAAATCAGTCATTGCACAAGCATAAGTAGAATCACAAAAGAAACTGAATAGAGAAGGGCAAGTCTAGAGCTTTACATCTCTCACTTCCACTAATCCAATTTTCAACCTATTAATCACTTCACAGAATTACGCCCATAATCCGATCAAACATTAGGGACCTTTAAAAAACAGTATATTGGATCTAAAAAAAAGAATATTCAAACCTATCGATCACATTAGCACTCAAAAATAGTGAAACCTAGACATGGATCAAAACATCATAGGCTCTAAAGAACACACTCGATTTGATTGATGTTCATGGATACAAACAACATCAAATTCTCAGCTTTATGTTGAATAGACAATCAAACAGATCCAATCACACGGAATGTAGGTAAACTCCACCAAGATCAGAGCTTCAGAACACTATTAAATTTGCCACTCATCGAGTTTACTACCTATTGAACACATAAGAACTCAGATGGCAAAACCAAGAAACAGATCAAACATTAGTTACGCTAACTAAAGAACATAATAGAAAGCTCTCAACTCTAAGTTGAATATGCAACGAGAACATCCAATCACAAGGATTCTAGCTAGATTCAAGCAAACCCATTACTGACCACTAGCTTAAAGGAGTAGACTTTAGAAGCAAACCATATCGAATTTTGTGAAATGTGGAACAAACCTGATACTCCTATTCAGCTGCAATGACTTTAGCGAGAGCCAAAGAACGAAGCTTGAGAGGTCTTTTGGAAGGAGTTTTAAGGGTTCTGTAATCGAGCATTACAGTCCATCCATTCCCATCATCAGCTTTCCTTGTCGTCACTTTCTTGTAAAACCTCTTCCCAACGATCGAACCAGTCATAAGAGACGTCGGCATCGTCACTGAATCCGAGTCGTTGTTCCGGCGAGTGTTGGGGGCTTTCACTAAGATGGATTTCTCATTTTCTTTCTCGAACGTGAACGACGAAGACGAAGAAGATTCTGATGGCTGAGTATCGGAATCGGGTTGACGAGCGGCGGATGTCGTACACAAGGATCGAGCACGAACGACCAGATTAGAAGAGTTTTTAACCGATTTAAAAGCTCTTCCGATTAACATCGCCGCCATTTAATTTCTTCCCTCTCCGGTGACAGAATTGGACTTCTCTCTCACCTTGTAGCTTTTAGTCGGTGAAGATGGTGACCACGAAGCTTTCGCCGTTTTGGAGAGAGAGAAGAAAATGATTTCGAAGAGAAAGAGAAATGAAAAATTTTAGGGTGAATTAGCTCAATGACCAAATTTACAAATTTAATTAAGAGTATAGCATCATAATTCAAAAAATTAAGTAAGTAACACAAGGGGTAGAAAAAATTACCAAAGGGGGTTGTGATAGTGGTGGTGGAGGAAGGTGGCCGGAGGTCGGAGGTGGCCGGAGTTTGCCGGAGTTCAGAGATGGCCGGAGTTCGCCGGAGGTCGGAGATGGCCGGAGGGCGCCAGAGTTCGCCGGAGGTTGGAGATGGCCGGAGTTCGCCGGAGGTCGGAGATGATCGGAGGTCGGTCGGAGATGGCCGGTGGTCGGCCGGAGGTCGGAGGTGGTCGGCGGTGGTCGGAGGTGGTCGGCGGTGGTGGTGGTTAAGAAAAATCTAAACTCTAAGATAATACATTGGGAACCCTAAGGAATAAAAATAAAGAGGTGGAGATGGTGATGGAGGTGGTAGCATGGTGGTGGTGGGAAAGAGGTAAAAATGGTGGTGATGAGAAGAGTATAATAGTATATATTATAGTTTATACACTCTATATCATCTTTTAATGGTTAGTATAGTTAGTCTTTGAATTATAATTTTTTTGTTGGTTATACAATGCAATTCCCCAAAATTTTATTTCTTTGCAAAAAATCTCAACCAATCAGCTTAAGCCACGTCCTATAAGAACTGAGGTTAAATCAATTCTAATTGAAAAACAAAAAAAAAGTTCTAAGGGCATCTTTATAGGCATAACTTTTTTTAGTGTTCTTAGATTATATAAATTAGGAAAATAATCTAAGATCAGTACTTAAGATCTTTTGCTGAAAAGTTAGTTATAGGGAGAACATGTGTAAGATCATATGATTTATCAATATAATATTTGTAATTATATTACAATTAGAAAATCTTTAAAATTATACATATAATAATACAATTAAACTTATTACAATTATATAATATTTTTATACATATTCTTAAACTTATAAACTTATAAATTATAAAAATTAGAAAATAACAAATAAATTTCAGACTTATAAAACTTATACTAAAATTGAAAAACAAAACAAAATTTTTATGAAACAACAAAACATTGTTTATAAAATTTTTTAAAAAAACCAAACAACCATATTACATAGTTAATTAAAACACAGAAACATTAAACTTTATTAATACATAGTTTAAGGTCCAAATTTATTCCATATATTCTCAATCAAATCCTCTTTTAATTTATGATGTGCTTGTCTATCACGAATCATTGTATGGCCATCACCTAAACCCTCAAGATTTGAAGGCAAATTTACTGAAAACGTAAGATCCGGAGTATTTCCGGTTCTATCTTCTTGTTGGAATTCTTGTTCGTCATAGAGTGTGTATGAATCTCGTTCATCTTCGACAATCATATTATGGAGTATGAGACATGCTCTCATAATATATGCAATTTTACCCTTTGACCATAAAAGAGATGGATTTTTAATCATGGCGAATCTAGATTGCAGGACTCCAAATGCACGCTCAACATCTTTTCGTGCTCCTTCTTGACGTTCTGCAAACAATCGATGTTTCGGGTGTTGTGGTTGTGGGATGGATTTAACAAATGTTGCCCATTCGGGGTAAATACCATCCGTCAGATAGTAAGCCAAATTATACTCATTTCCGTTGACATAGTATTTAACTTTGGGTGCTCGACCGTAAATTATGTCATTAAATACTGGTGATTGATCAAGAACATTTAAATCGTTGCAAGTACCTGGAGCTCCAAAAAATGTGTGCCATATCCAGAGATCTTGTGAAGCTACCGCCTCTAAAACGATTGTTGGCTTACCGGTGCCTCTTGAATACATTCCCTTCCAAGCTGTTGGGCAATTTTTCCACTTCCAGTGCATACAGTCGATGCTTCCAACCATCCCGGGAAAACTTCTCTGTTCTCCATAAAAGAGTAGCCTCTGAAGATCCTCTGGTGTGGGTCGGCGTAGGTATTCAGTGCCAAACAAGTCAACTATTCCAACGACGAAATGTTCCAAACATTTACGAGCAGTACATTCAGCCAGACGTATATATTCGTCAACCGAGTCCGTCGCAGCCCCATAAGCTAATAGTCGAATTGCTGCAGTACATTGTTGTAGCGGTGATAGACCATTGCGGAAGGTTGCATCTCTTTTTGGCTTAAAATATGGAACTTCTTCACTAAGACGATTCACAATACGCAAGAACAACGGTTTGTTCATTCGAAAGCGTCGGCGGAAATGGTGAGCATTGTAAGTCGGATTGTCAGAAAAATAATCGTTCCACAAACGTTCATGCCCTTCTTCGCGTTTTCTATCGATATATGTACGTGGTTTCCTTTCGACCGGATTTTCATCTTCAACTACTTGAAATTGGTTACTAAATTGCTCTTGAAAGAATTGGTTTAAACTATCATTATTAGGATCATAATGGTAGTGAAATTTGTTAGAAGAAGATGCCATGAAAGGGTTGAGAAAGAAAGTGTTTTTGGTGAGAGAAATAAAATGGATTGATTTGAGTAAGATGAACAAAAGAGAGAACTTTAAAAAAGAGAGAAGAGAAAATGTATGTAACTTGTTTGTATGATTTGATCTTGATCTCTTCGCATATATATAGAACTTTCGGACAAGAGTGAGAAGTTTGTAAATTATGCATGTGACTTTGTGACTCTGTGACTTTGTGACAAAGCAAACAAATACAAACAAATACATGTGACTCCAACGATCGCAAACAAATACATGTGACTGAAATTTTGAAACGGACAAACTCCAAAATTCTTGTGACTCTGTCCAAACAAAGCAAACAAATACTTGTGACTTAAACTCAACGAAACAACATCCCAAACTTTTGAAACAACATCCTACAACAACTTTACTTGAGCTGCATCACATGGTCCTTCAGCTGCATGACTTGGTCCTTCAGCTGGATCACTAAAAGCTTTAGCTGGATCACCTGGTCGTTGAGCTGGATCACTTGGTCCTTCAGCTCAACGATCACTTGGTCGTTGGGCTGGTTGACTTGGTCGTTGGGCTGGTTGACTTGAATACTTGGCTGGTTCAGTTGTGTCACATGAGCAGGTAGTGGAAACATTACCTCACGGTTCGGCAGACTAGATCGTCCAACCTCGGTTGATGGTGTAGGTTGATAGTAACAGGTCTCAGCCTCTGATTCTGAATCATCACTATAGTCTAATGGGCTGTTTATGCCATCGTCATATTCAGAGAACATATCTTCGTCTACCTGAAATAAAAACATATCAGAGGATTAACAACATAATAAACAGAGGATCAAGCCATAGTTTAAACAAACATATGCGTTTTGATTAACAACATAATGAACAGAGGATCAAGCCATAGTTTAAACAAACATATGCGTTTTGATTAACAACATAATGAACAGAGGATCAAGCCATAGTTTAAACAAACATATGCGTTTTGATTAACAACATAATAAACAGAGGATTAAAACATAAAAACATAGGACTAACATAGTTAAAACAAACAAGCATACACTCCAGCGGACATTAACTAATTCTTTAAAAAAGTTCTGCCATTAACTTCTTCTTTAGGGCTTTTTCATCATCATCTAGGGTTTCATTCTTGGCAATTAGAGTGTCAAGAATGGACATCTTTTGGAGTTGTTTCATGCCCTCTATATCTTTCTGTTTTATCTCCCACATGTTACTAAACTCAGATGGTGTAGCCTTCTCTTTGCCTTTGCTCTTAACTTTTTTGTTGCCTTTATGCCCGGAGGCCTGCTCTCGTGCTCACCAACGACGGAACCTGTAGATCCAGCAGCTTCATCAGCTTTCCTTTTGCTCGAACTGGTTGTTTTGGGAGTGGGGTTCATAGTCTCGAGGTTTGCCCATTTCTGCTCAAAGCGTAGCACACTCCAAGCATACTCCAAAGCAAACTTCTTCTTGTACAGCTTGTAATAGATTTGGTGAGCATTTTGTAAAACGTCTACATCGTTCATGCCACTTGCTTTCTCACCCTCTGCCTCTGCAAAAGCTCCACAGAAATGGCTTACTTCCTTACTGATTTTCTGCCATCTTTGTCTACAATGGTCAGAGCGCCTAGACTCAGCACCACCACGTACATGACTACTTGTTTCGTAGTATTCTCCTATACGGTTCCAAAAGGACACTGACTTCTGGTCATTCCCAACAACTGCATCCTTCGATGTGTTTAACCAAGCGCTTATCAGCACTAAGTCATCTTGTGCGGTCCATAAGCGTCTCTCCCTACGCTGTTCTGCTGTCGCTTCTGATTGAGTAGGAGGTATAGGCGGTTGTGAACTAGTTTGTGAACTAAAAGCAGGGATTTGAGACGAATCAATGTTTACATTGGGAGCAAAGCTGTCATATGGGAAGTTAAGAAGGCTAAAGTAGGATTGAGACTGACTGTTAGGAGTATTGTTTGATGCCATAGCATAATCAGACTTAAAGAATGAAGAAACTTAAATAAGGAAGAAGCTTAAAGAAGAAAGAAGCTTAAAGAAGGAAGAAGCTTAAAACGATGGAAGAAGCTTAAGGAAGGAAGAAGCTTAAAGAAAGAAAAAGCTTAAAGAATGAAGAAGCTTAAACAAGTCATTTGAAGCTTAAGGTAAGAAGAATCTTAAGGAAAGAAAAAAGCTTAAAGAATGAAGAAGCTTAAACAAGTCATTTGAAGCTTAAGGTAAGAAGAAGTTTAAAGAAAGAAAAAAGCTTAAAGACGATGGATATAAGAAGCTTAAACACGATGGAAGAAGCTTAAAACGATGGATGTAATATACAGAAGGTAAGAGGATCATTAAATCAAAAGTTTTTTGTTGTTAGGGCCTTTAAATTCTCAATAACCATTACCTACTTCAGTCAAATCAGAAGTAAATAAAGGTCATTGAGTGTTTTTATGCTATAGTTCAAAGTTTTAAAGTTTTAAAAATGTTCAATTACGTTTTTCAAAGATTTTAGACTCAAGTACAACAAATATAACTCAGTCTCGCAAAGTTTTAAAACTAATCATACTACCAAAACTACAAGTTTTAATGCTTTCATATATACCTCAGTCTCGCAAGTTTTAAAATTTAAACTACTACCTAAACCACAACACCACTCAAATCATCCAAGTTTTAATATTTAAACTAGTACCTAAACCACAACACCACTCAAATCATCCAACTTTTAATCAAACCTAATCTAACAAGCACAAAATAAACCTAATCAAGCAACAATCACAACACTGTCAATATACACTTACCTTGTGATTCCTATCGTTTGATGATGCAGGTTTGATGATCCGTCTCCTCGATTTAATTTCCCATGTATAACCTCACCTAGAAGCCTCATAAAAGAAACAAGGAAAATCGATTAATCATTACTGTAAATTCACTCAAACATAATCGAAATTGACTCACAAGGGTTGACTCTAACAACACACGAGACTGAAAATTGACTCAAACAACACACTTGACTCAAAATTGACTCAAACAAATCCTATGTTAATCAAAACTTTGCCAAATGAGACTAAATCCTAACCTAATTCAAAGATTTTCAAAGATTTCAATACCCTAAATCGATGACAGATCCATGAAACCAAGGAGATGATATTACCTTTGACTTTGTTCGTCGGAGATGAGACGAGACAGACGAGACGCCGGAGACAGACGAGACGCCGGAGACAGACGAGACGAGTAGACGGTAAAGAGATCGCCGACGAGACAGAGGAGACAGCGGCGACGGTGGGCTTAGACGAGGAGATGAGATTAAGTTTGCCTTCGTTCGCCGTAGATGAGATTTGCGACACACCCGAGATAGCGGAGACTACGAGATCGCTTGCAGAGAAGGTGAGGAGCTTCGCAAGACAGCCGAGAAAGTGGAGAGGAAGAGCTTGGCGATACGACGGAGACAGCGGAGACGGTTACGAAGAGATCGGCACAAAATCGAAGAGAAGATATTGAAATCGCCCTTTGTTTACAACTAAAGAAGATGAAAATCGATAAAACCAAAGAAGATGAAACAAAATTAAACTCTCGACCCCCAAATAATTCTTTCCAATAACATTTCAACACGTCACAGAAGAACACACCAAATAACAGTTCCCAAATAAGAACAGTTTTTATGTTCTAAGCCCAATTTCGAATTTTTTAGAATTAAATTAAGCCCAAGAACACCCATAAAGATATGCCTATAAAGATGGCCTAAGGGCATCATTAATGGGGGAACTTTTTTTTGTGTTCTTAGATTAAATATATAGTGAAAATAATCTAAGATCAGTTGTTAAGATCATAGGTAAAAAAAATGGGGGAACTAATTATGGTGTTCTTAGAATAAATATATAGTGAAATAATGTAAGATCAGTAGTTAAGATCTTTTGTTAAAAAGCTAATTATTGGGAGAACATGTTTAAGATCATAAGATTTAATAATATAATATTCATAAACATTTTACAAATTATAAAAACTTTTAAAATAACATTTAAATTGCTTACTTATAAACTTGTAAATAAAATGTTAAAAAAAACTAACATATTACATATTACCAAATTTATTCCATATATGCTCTATCAAATCCTCCTTTAATTTCTGATGTGCTTGTCGATCACGAATGATTGTATGGCCATCACCTAAACCCTCAAGATTTGTAGACATATTTACTGAAAACGAAAGATCCGGAGAAATTCCGGTTCCATCTTCTTGTTGGAATTCTTGTTCGTCATAGAGTGTGTATGAATCTCGTTCATCCTCGACAATCATATTATGGAGTATGAGACATGCTCTCATAATATATGCAATCTTACCCTTTGACCATAAAATAGATGGATTTTTAATCATGGCGAATCTAGATTGCAGGACTCCAAATGCACGCTCAACATCTTTTCGTGCACCTTCTTGTTTTTCTGCAAACAAACGATGTTTCGGATGTTGTGGTTGTGGGATGGATTTAACAAATGTCGCCCATTCCGGGTAAATACCATCCGTCAGATAGTAAGCCAAATTATACTCATTTCCGTTGACGTAGTATGTAACTTCCGGAGCTCGACCGTAAATAATGTCATTAAATACTGGTGATTGGTCAAGAACATTTAAATCGTTACAAGTACCTGGAGCTCCAAAAAAAGCGTGCCATATCCAGAGATCTTGTGAAGCTACCGCCTCCAAAATAATTGTTGGTTTACCGGTGCCTCGTGAATACATTCCTTTCCAGGCTGTTGGGCAATTTTTCCACTTCCAATGCATACAGTCGATGCTTCCAACCATCCCGGGAAAACCCCGCAGTTCTCCGTAAAAGAGTAGCCTTTGAAGATCCGCTTGTGTGGGTCGGCGTAGGTATTCAGTGCCAAACAAGTCAACTATTCCGACGACGAAATGTTCCAAACATTTACGAGAAGTCGATTCAGAGATACGTAAATATTCGTCAACCGAGTCCGCCCCAATCCCATATGCTAGTAGTCGAATTGCTGCAGTACATTGTTGTAGCGGTGAGAAACCATTCCGGAAGGTTGCATCTTTTTTTGGCTTAAAATATGGAACTTCTTCACTGAGACGATTCACAATACGCAAGAACAATGACTTGTTCATGCGAAACCGTCGGCGAAATTGCCTCGTCGTGTAAGTCGGATTATCACTAATATAATCGTTCCACAAACGTTCGTGGCCTTCTTCCCGTTGTCTATCGATATAAATACGTGTATTCTTTTCCGCAGGAATTTCCTCTTCAGCAGCTTCAAATTGATTATTAAATTGCTCTTGAAAAAATTGGTTCATACTATCATTTTTTGGATCATAATGATAGTAAAAATTGTTGGAAGAAGATGCCATAGGAATGAAGAAGAGAAAGAATTATTTGTTTTTGGGTGAGAAGGAAATGAAAGTTTTGGATGAAAGAATGAATTATATGATTTTGGTGAGAGAAGGAAATATTTGTGTTTTTTTTAAGAGAAGCATATGTTTGTTTTCTTGAGAGATATGTTTGTTTTTGATGAAAACCACCTCGTGCTCTACTCATATATATATAGTGATCAAAGAGTACATCACGGGTTCACCCTTCGAAAGCAAAAGAAACAACAACAACACTAAATACCATCACGGGTTGAACATACGAAAGCAAAACCAAAAGAAACAACAACAACCAAACATCACGGGTTGAACAGACAAAAGCAAAACCAAAAGAAACAACAACAATTTACTTGAGCTGGTTCACTTGGTCCGTCAGCTGGATAACTCGGTCCTTCAGCTGGATCACTTGATCCTTGAGCTGGATCACAAGTACCTTGAGCTGCATAACTTGGTCATTGAGCTGGATCACTTGGTCGTTGATCTGAACTAAGTGATCCTCATTAGCTGGATCACTTGGTCGTTGAGCTGGTTGAGCTTCACGGGTCGACAGACTATTGATTCCAATCGCAGGAGCTGGTTGTGGAGGATAGTAACAGGTCTCACGGTCCTCTTCTGAATCAGAACTATAGTCTAATGGGCTGTTTATACCATCGTCGTATTCACGTTCCATGACTTTGCAACCTGAAACCGAGACATAAACAACAAACATAGACAGGATTCATTAAAAACACATAGACCAATACATAGTAACATCCGACATTCATTCTAAACATATACAACAAACATAGATAGGATTCATTAAAAACACATAGACCAATATCACAATAACATCCGAGATTCATTCTAAACATAAACAACAAACATAGATAGGATTCATTAAAAACACATAGACCAATATCACAATAACATCCGAGATTCATTCTAAACATAAACAACAAACATAGAGACCATACATAGTTAAACATAGACAACAAACACATTTAAAACATAGTTAAAACAGTTCAGCCATTAGCTTCTTCTTTAGAGCTTTTTCATCTTCGTCAAGAGTGTCTTTCTTGGCAATGAGAGTGTCAAGAATAGACATCTTTTGGAGTTCTTTCATGCCCTCTAAATCCTTCTGTTTTATCTCCCACATGTGACTAAATTCCGCAGATGGTGCAGCCTTCTCTTTACCTCTGTTCCTTACTCTTTTCGTTGCCTTTATGCCCGTGGGTCTGCTCTCCTGCTCACCAACGACAGAACCCGTAGATGGTGCAGCATCATCAGCTTTTCTTTTGTTAAAACTGGTTGTCTTCGGAGTGGGGTTCATAGCCTCCAGACTTGTCCATTTCTGTTCATATCGTAGAACATTCCAAGCATACTCCAAACCAAACTTCTTGTTGTACAAGTTAGTGTAGATTTGGTGAGCATTATGTAAAACATCTAGATCATTCATCCCACTAGCTTTCTCACTCTCTGCCTCTGCAAAAGCTCCACAGAACCTGCTCACTTCCTTACTGATCTTTTGCCATCTTTGTCTACAATGGTCAGGGCGCCTAGGCTCAGCACCATCACGGACATGATTACTTGTTTCGTAATAGTGTCCTATACGGTACCAAAAGGACCCTGCCTTTTGCCCATTTCCAACTACGGCATCCTTCGATGTGTTTAACCAGCCGCTTATTAGCACTAAGTCATCTTGGGTGGACCATAGCCTTCTCTCCCTACGCTGTTCTGCTGTCTCTTCTGATTGACTAGGAGCTTGACTCGGCTGTGAACTTGGTTGTGAACTAAAAGAAGGAATTTGAGAGGAAACAATGTTTACATTGGGAGCAAAGCTGTCATATGGGAAGTTAAGAAGGCTAAAGTAGGGTTGAGACTGATTGTTAGGAGTATTGTTTGATTTCATAGCAATCAGAATTAAATAAAGTAAAGATATTGTTCGAAGGTGGATGATAGAAGATAAGTAAAAGTTATGATAGATTGGAAGAAAGAAGCGAACAAGAAGGATGATGGACTTAAGAAGGAAACAAGATGGACTTAAGAAGCAAACAAGATGGACTTAAGAAGGATCCGAGATGGAGTTAAGAAGCAAAGCGGTTGGACGTAATATAGAGAACTTAAGAAGCCATCATTAAATCAAAAGTTAGGGAGTTTTAATTGTAAATAACAACAACCTACTTCAGTCAAATCAGAAGTAAATAAAAGTCATTTACTATATTTTTTTAAAGTAAATCATTCCTAGATTTGTTAACTACTCAACTATATTTGTAAAAGCATTCAGAAGTTTCAAACCTTTCAAACCTTTTCAAAAGTTTCACAAGTTTGAAAATTTTTGACAGTTTCCCAAGTTTGAAAGTTTTTGACAGTTTCAAAAGTTTTAAAATTTTTGACAGTTTCACAAGTTTTTACACAACTCAAACCTACAAAACAAAACTACAATCACAACGAGTAGCCAAATCTAAGAGAGATACAAACAAACCAAATGATAAAAGGTTAGATGGTGAGACATACAAACCAAAACAAAGAGACACTTAATTGACAACAATAATGTCTAACATCCGACAACACAAAACAATTTCCCTCATTAAACAATCATTCCACAATTAACAAGCCACTTCAATCAAATATAATCACTGAATAAACACTAATATCACAACTCAAATCAGGAAACCAACCTTGCGACTAACCTTTAACTTTCGAGCAAACGCCGGTTTCTTGAAGAATCCAAATTAACTTCCACTAGTTGACCTCACCTACAAACCTCCGAAACAAAGAAATTTCAAGTTAAATTCATGAGTTTTATTGTTGGTAAAAAAATCAAAATACAACTCTCGGAATTCAATCATAGATAAGCTCACTATAATCGTATAATGATTAATCCCAAATCCTATACTAAACCGAAACCTAATTCACAGATTTGAGATTAACCCTAAATCGATAAAACCTAATTCAAAGATTGAAAGAGGAAACGACTGTGACAAACCTTCTCTGTATGACCGGAGATTTGCCCGACAAAGGAGAGGAGGAGACAAAGGCGTTTCGATTTTGATTTTGGTTTCGATTGAGATTTTGGTTTCGATATGCCAAAAGCCTGACAAAGGAAACGACGGAGACAACGACAGAGACAACGACGGAGAGAAGGACGGAATAGGACGGAACTAGCTTCTCTCCTTTCGATTTTGGTGTTTCAATTGCCGGAAAACAAAGCTTCGACGGCGACTATGGCGAGAACGAAGCTGTCGCCGTTTTCGAAAGAAAAACAAACCCTAGACACGACGATTTCGATGGAATGAGAGAAATGAAAATATTTTCTTCTCATTATTTTTTCGACCAATCAGAAAAGAAGAAAAATGTTAGAACGGGCTCTGGATCAGTTCCGAACCAAGACCAATATTTTTGATCTAAGCCCACTGTTCCATTTTTTTACAATATAATTGGGCTTAGAACAGGGGGAGTGTTTTGCCGTTAATGATGGCCTAAGTCCATTATTACAATATTTTCTTTTTAAAAAGGTCTTAGAACACCTCGTAGTACCGATAAAGATGGCCTAAGGGCATGTTTATAGGGGGATCATGTGGGGGTGTTCTTAGATGAGAAATAATGTAAAAATATTGTAAGATCAGGTCTTAAGATCTTTTGTTAAGAAGTTAGTTATTGGGAGAACAGGTATAAGATCTTAAGATTTAATAATATAATATTATTATAGAAATTTAAAAATGTTGAATAAATACAAAGATTAATGTGTAATATAAAATTTAAGTAAGTTTAAAACTATTTAATATAATGTTTATTAATATTCTTATTAAACATATTACAATTATTAAAATTTATAAAATAACATTTTTATTGAAAACTTATAAAACTTTTATTAAAAATTTTTAAAAAAATTATTACTTAATTATTTAAAGAAGTCAAACATTTTATTTCATTAATACAAATGACCAAATTTATTCCAAATATTCTCAATCAAATCCTCCTTTAATTTGCGATGTGCTTGTTTATCACGAATTAATGTATGGCCATCACCTAAACCTTGAAGATTTGAAGACATGGTTACTGAAAAGGTATGATCCGGAGTAGTTCCATTTCCATCTTCTTGTTGGAATTCTTGTTCGTCATAGAGTGTGTATGAATCTCGTTCATCTTCGACAATCATATTATGCAGTATGAGACATGCTCTCATTATATATGCAATTTTACCCTTTGACCATAAAAGAGTTGGATTTTTAATCATGGCGAATCTAGATTGCAAGACTCCAAATGCACGCTCAACATCTTTTCGTGCACCTTCTTGTTTTTGTGCAAATAAACGATGTTTCGGATGTTGTGGTTGTGGGATGGATTTAACAAATGTCGCCCACTCCGGGTAAATACCATCCGTCAGATAGTAGGCCATATTATACTCATTTCCGTTGACATAGTACGTAACTTCGGGAGCTCGACCGTAAATAATATCATTAAATACTGGTGACTGATCAAGGACATTTAAATCATTACAAGTACCTGGAGCTCCAAAAAATGCGTGCCATATCCAGAGATCTTGTGAAGCTACTGCCTCCAAAACCATTGTTGGCTTATCGGTGCCTCTTGAATACATTCCTTTCCAAGCGGTTGGGCAATTTTTCCACTGCCAGTGCATACAGTCAATGCTTCCAACCATCCCGGAAACCCCTCTGTTCTCCATAAAATAGTAGCCTTTGAAGATCTTCTTGTGTTGGTCGGCGTAGGTATTCAGTGCCAAACAAGTCAACAATCCCGACGACAAAATGTTCCAAACATTTACGAGCAGTACAAGCAGCAAGACGTATGTATTCGTCAACCGAGTCTGTCGCAGTCCCATATGCTAAAAGTCGAATTGCTGATGTACATTGTTGTAGGGGTGATAGACCATTCCGGAAGGTTGCATCCTTTTTGGCTTAAAATATGGAACTTCTTCACTGAGACGATTCACAATACGCAAGAACAACGGCTTGTTCATTCGAAACCGTCGCCGGAAGTGGTGAGCATTGTAAGTGGGATTATCAGAAAAATAATCGTTCCACAAACGTTCATGCCCTTCTTCTCGTTTTCTATCAATATATTCACGTGGTTTCCTTTCCACCGGAATTTCCTCTTCAACAGATTCAAATTGGTTACTAAATTGCTCTTCAAAGTATTGGTTTAAACTATCATTATTGGGATCATAATGATAGTGAAACTTGTTGGAAGAAGATGCCATAGCAATGAAGAAAAGAAAGAAATATTTGTTTTGGGTGAGAAGGAGATTATAGTTTTTAGGAAAAGAAATATTTGTTTTGGGTGAGAAGGAAATTTGTGTTTGATGAATGAAAAGAAATTTTTGAGTGAGAGAAGAAAATGTTTGGGTTCGGTAGGGAGAAATGTTTGTTTGTGTGTTGTGAAACCATATGCTCTTCTCATATATAGAGTGATAAACACCCAACATCACGGGTTCATAATTGGCAAAGAAACAAACAACCAACATCACGGGTTCATAATTCGGAAACAAACAACAACCAACCAACATCACGGGTTCCTAATTGGCCAAAAAACACAACAACAACCAACATCACGGGTTGCAACACCAAAAGAAACAACCAAACATCTTTTCAAGACAATAATTTACTTGAGCTGGTTCACTTTGTCCGTCAGCTGGATCACTCGGTCCGTCAGCTGGTTCACTTTGTCCGTCACCTGGATCAGAAGAACCTTGAGCTGTATCATTTGGTCGTTGAGCTGGATCACTTGCTCCTTGACTTGGATCACTTCGTCTTTGGGTTGAGCATCACGGTTCGACAGACGCTGTAATGGACCAGCTTCACGGTTCAATGGTTGCGGTTCATAGTAAGCGGTGTCAGCCTCATCTTCTGTATCGGAACTGTAGTTTAAGGGGCTGTTTATGCCCTCGTCATAGTCAGAGAACATGTCTTCCACAACCTGAAACCAAAACAAACCAATCATTCGACATTTATTAAAGCTTACGAAAACATATAAACATATATAAACCGAGTCTGTCGAAAACATAAGCAAATTCATTAAACACATGAAGTAGAGTTACAACATAAACATAAACATCAAATAAATATAAGCCGATTCAATAAAAACATCAAATAAAACTAAAATTAAACAAGCATAAACCCTAAAGCTAAAACAATTCAGCCATTAGCTTCTTCTTTAGAGCTTTTTCATCTTCATCTAGCGTTTCTTTCTTGGCAATGAGAGTGTCCAAAATGGACATCTTTTGAAGTTCTTTCATGGACTCTAAGTCCTTCTTTTTGATCTCCCACATTTGACTAAACTCTGTCGAGGGTGCAGCCTTCTCTTTACCCTTGTTCCTTGATTTTTTCATTGCCTTTATTCCAGCAGGCCTGCTCTCGAGCTCACCCACAACAGACCCTACAGATGGTGCAGCCTCATCCGCTTTTCTTTTCGAAGAGGTGGTTGTCTTTGGAGTGGGGTTCGAAGAGGTGGTTGTCTTTGGAGTGGGGTTCATAGGCTCTAAATTAATCCATTTCTGTTCATAGCGAAGCACATTCCAAGCATACTCCAAACCAAACTTCTTCTTGTACAGCTTCGTGTATAGTTGGTGAGCATTATGCAGAATATCCGCATCATTCATGCCACTAGCTTTCTCACCCTTTGCTTCTGCGTATGCTCCACAGAACTTACTGACTTCCCTGCTGATCTTTTGCCATCGTTGTCTACAATGATCAGGGAGCCTTGGTTCACCACCCCCAAGGACATGATCACTTGTTGCATAATAATCACCAATCCGCTTCCAGAAGGACCCATACGGTTGATCATTCCCAACAATCCCATCCTTAGATGTGTTTAACCAGGCGCTTATTAGGACTAAGTCATCTTGTGGGTACCATAACCTTCTCTCCCTACGTTGTTCTGCTGTCTCATCTGTTTGACTAAGAGGTTGACTCGGGTGTGAACTAGGTTGTGAACTAGGTTGTGAACTAAAAGAAGGGATTTCAGGTTGTGAACCAAGGTTTACATTTGGAGCAAAACTGTCGTATGGGAAGTTTTGAAGACTAAAGTAGGAATGAGACTGACTATTAGGAATATTATTTGATTCCATAGAAAGCAGATTTAGAACGAAAGAAGGAAATGAGAACGAAAGCAAATTTAGAACGAGAGATTATTCGAAAGTCTTAATAGATTGGTAAGAAAGAAGGAAATGAGATTGGATAATATAGAGAAGTTAAGAAGATCATTTAATTAAAAGTTTTGTGTTGTTAGAGAATTTTAATTCATAGTAACCATTACCTACTTCTGTCAAATCAGAAGTAAATAAGGGACATTTAGTGTTTTAAATAATAGTACAGTTTAAAACATTAAAGTTCAGTTTAGTTTAAAACACTCAAGTTCAGTTTCAGTCAATCATCCTATCAGTTACATATCATCCTATCAAAAATTTTCTTAATAATCACAACTACCTTAACGAGAAAGAAAAGTGAACGAGAACGAGAAAGGGACTTTGGCCAAAGGAAATCATCCTATCAGTTACATAATCAACTACCTTATATGGAATTTTTGTGTAAATGAGCATGAAAAGTGAACTAGTTTATGAAGTTAACAAACCATTCTACTTATTAGACACAAACAAACATTTTTTATAAACCATTTTCTTAAACCAGCTAACCTTTTACTTGCGAGTAAACAAACAAAACCAATTTAAGGAACTCAGACACAAACAAACAAACGACCAAAACAATTTTTAAAGTTAACAAACAAACGATTCAAAACAAGCTACAAACCATTATTCAGACACAAACAAACCATTTGAATTACCTTTCACCTGCGAGTAAGGAATGATGTTGATAGTGGTCCGATTTATTTTGCCCTCCTTAACCTCATAAACAAACCAAAAACAATAGTTAAAACATAGGAGACAGAGGAGAAAGAGGACAAAAACGATTACAATTCACTCATACAAATCTATTATAGGGTTTATACACAAAATACAACACACGAAAGGCATAAAATCAAAACCCTAAATCGAAACCCTCAATCGAAACCCTCAAATGAAACCCTAAAATCGAAACCCTAAATAAAAACCATAAATCGCGTAAATATAAATCGAAACCCTCAATCGAAACCCTCAATCGAAACCCTCAATCGCAACCCTCAATCGAAACCCTAAATCGAAACCCTAAATAAAAACCCTAAATCGAAACCCTAAATCAAACCCTAAATCGACACCTAATTAAGAGATGAAATTACGTTTAAATCGACAGAGCTTACCTTCTCTATAAAGCCGGAGGAGATGGAGGAGATAGAGGAGACGGAGAAGACAAGGAGGCGAAGAGATCGGTTGACTTGGCGAGACAACAGAGACAATGGAGACGACGAGATCGGTGGACACGAGGATACGAGGAGAAGAAGAGACGAAAAGCTCGGTTTAATTGGTGTTTTAATGGCCGGAACACACCGGAATCGGAGAAGAAGAGATCACTCGGCGTTTCGCCTTTCGGGAGAGAAGAAGAAGAAAACACGAGTTCGAGAGAGAGAAAAATGAAAATGAATGAAACGAAGGAAAAAAAATTTTGTGGAAAGAAAATTTTCGTCCAATCACAGCCAGCCACATACCCGAGGATCAGGCCCAAGAACTGATCCGAAATAAGATCAAAAGGCCTGATCTTAGGGCCACTGTTCAATACATTTTAATTTTTTAAGGCCTAAGATCAGGCAATCAGTTATGCCAATAAACATGGCCTAATATTTTAACCATCAACTTCCCATTTTAAATAATATTATAAATAAATGTCTTTTTAAAAAAAAATGCTGGTGATTCAAATTTCATACTTTTGAAAAAGAAAGGGTAAAGTTATGGACATATCAGACAACATTAAATTCCCGGTTTGTTACTTTTGTTTTACGGATCTTTTTTTATATAGAAACTTCATTAAATTTTACATTTTTATTATAAGTCGTCCATTATATTATTAAAAACAAAAAAGACAGACGAAGGGGAGTGGTGAGGCGAACCACCACACACACGGAATCAAAGAACAGCCAATGAAAACTCGATAAATGGCTGAACACAATTGTTAAGAGCCGTTTGTTTTTTTTTTTTTTTTTTTGCTAACAAAAGTGCTCCAGAGAGGAGGACTCAGAGAGAGGTTGAAGAAGAAATTTAGAAAGGTAAACCCTAAAATCCTAATCTTCTACTCATATCCTAGGGTTTCCAAGTTTTATCATTTCCCTTACCTCGCCTCTTAAATTCGAATCCTTTTTTGACGACCTTTGATGCGTGTATCTGCATCGGATTCTCATAACAAATCGTGTTTATTGTGAAATTGAGTTTTTATTCAGATTTGTTGTGCTTAGATAAAATTTTTGATGGTGTTTGAATTTAAAGATTGGATTTTTCATTCGCAGAGACAAGATTGGTTTCTAAAGGAATCATTTTTTTGACGGAATCTAAGATTGATTGAATATGAGTACTCAAGCGACGGGTCCGTCTTCAACATCAGGGAGAAGAAGCACTACCTCTAGTGTACGCCGTGGACCACCACCTTCCAAGAAACCAGTCCAATCAGAGAACGGAAGCGTTAATGGGGGGAACACCTCTAAACCCAATTCCCCTCCTCCTCAACCTCAAGCTTCTTCTAATGGAGAGAGAACTGTGAAGAAGCTTCGTTTATCGAAAGCTCTTACTATTCCTGAAGGAACTACTGTTTATGATGCTTGTAGAAGGATGGCTGCCAGGCGTGTTGATGCTTGTTTGTTGACTGATTCAAGTGCGCTTCTCTCCGGGATTGTTACTGATAAAGATGTAGCTACAAGAGTGATTGCTGAAGGGTTGAGACCTGATCAGACTTTGGTCTCTAAGGTTATGACTAGGAATCCTATTTTTGTTACTTCTGATTCTTTGGCGCTCGAGGCTCTTCAGAAGATGGTTCAAGGGAAATTTAGGCACTTGCCTGTTGTTGAGAACGGTGAAGTCATTGCTTTGTTGGATATCACAAAGTGTTTATATGATGCTATTTCAAGAATGGAGAAAGCTGCAGAGCAAGGTAGCGCTTTAGCAGCTGCAGTGGAAGGTGTAGAGAAGCAATGGGGAAGCGGGTACTCTGCGCCGTATGCTTTTATTGAAACCTTGAGGGAGAGAATGTTTAAGCCAGCCTTGTCAACGATTATCACAGACAATTCAAAGGTTGCACTTGTAGCACCATCAGATCCTGTTTATGTTGCTGCGAAAAAGATGCGTGATTTGCGGGTTAACTCTGTTATCATTTCTGTTGGGAACAAAATCCATGGAATCTTGACTTCAAAGGACATTCTGATGCGAGTGGTGGCGCAGAATTTATCTCCTGAACTGACTCTTGTCGAGAAGGTTATGACGCCGAACCCTGAATGTGCATCGCTAGAGACAACGATTCTTGATGCGTTGCATATAATGCATGATGGCAAGTTTCTACATCTTCCAATAATAGACAAAGATGGAACCGCTGCAGCTTGTGTAGACGTTCTTCAGATTACTCACGCAGCTATTTCTATGGTCGAGAACAGTTCGGGAGCTGTGAATGATATGGCTAACACGATGATGCAAAAGTTCTGGGATTCAGCTCTTGCTTTAGAGCCACCTGATGATTCTGACACTCAAAGCGAAATGTCGGCAATGATGCAGCATTCAGATATTGGGAAGCTCAGTTCTTACCCATCTCTAGGACTTGGAAACTCGTTTTCATTCAAATTCAAAGACCTTAAGGGCCGTGTACATCGGTTTACTTCCGCAGCTGAAAACCTAGAAGAGCTGATGGGTATTGTTATGCAAAGAATTGGCACCGACAACAACAGTGTGGAACAACGGCCTCAGATTATATATGAGGATGATGAAGGTGATAAGGTTTTGATTACATCGGATAGTGATTTGGTTGGTGCTGTTACGCTTGCTAGGTCTACAGGACAAAAGGTTTTGAGGCTGCATCTGGACTTCACTGAGTCAACAAGGAGCTTGAGCTCAGAAACCATCCAACTCAAGAAAGAGGAATCTCGAGATAGAGGAAGCGGATTGGTTTCATGGCGTGGTGGTGTGGTGGTTACAGGAGCTGTTGTTCTAACAAGCATAGCAGTAGTTGTTTACTTGAAACGTTCAAAGATCTGAATTTTGCTGAAGCTTAACTGTTTGGGAGGGAAAAAAAAAAAAAAAAACACTCTTTTTCTTCTTTTTTTGGTAAGTTTTATACAAGTTGTCTTGTCTCATTTGTCTTCTTTTGGGTTTACATTGTTTTTGCAGATGCAAAAAAAACAAAAGTTATTTCCCTAATATAGTTAAATTAATGGGGGAAAAACCCTATGAAGAAGAGACTATTACATTTGACAGAGTTTATGTTAAAACCTGAAAGAAAATAAAACCAAGGAATGTTGTTCCACTGCAATTTCTGGCATTTGATCTAATTGAAAGTGTATGTATTTGCTTCTGTGTCGTGGATGTGTTTGTGTCACACTGTTACTTACTCAGAGCGATTGTTGTGTGGATATGAGAAACAGAGTGTGATCTATCAATGTCCAGCTGATTTTGTGGTTAACCTTTGATACAATATTTTGAGTCTGCATTGTCACTTGGGATCTGTGGTGTAATTAGATTTGCATATTACGCAAGCCAACAAAGAAATCACAATCTCGAGTCAAGTACTTTATCATTCAACAAAAATACAAGTTTGGTTATTTATATAAGGTTATATTTATATATGAGTGACTGACATAACAGAATAGCAGGTTTGCCCGAGAGGTTAAGGGGGAAGACTTAAGTTCTTCTGCACATAAGTGCGCGTGGGTTCGAACCCCACAGCCTGCATTTTCCTGACCACAGATAAAAACCCTTATTTACTTCTTTTTTTTGTTTTTTTTTGCAATTAGCTTTACAGAATAACTTTCTTGTTCCGAAAGCAATCGAATTCCAAACACAAAAACCATGTTTGTCTTCACATGGAAAACAAGAGTCTTCTGGGGCATCCAGGAATGCCCTATCTCTCAAGGTCTCGATGGCTTCAATGTTAAGATGAACATTCGTGGCGCACTTGGTAATTCGGGTTATGGTAGTTTGATCCCACAGATCACAATTATAGCTTTTGGTGATATAGATAACATCAAGCATATGTGACCATGTGAATCTCGTATATGTTAAATAATTATTAGAGAGCAGAAAAAGAAACACGAGATAACAAAACAAAAGCTCTAACATTAATATAAAGTAAGGCTACTGTCTTTTGAAAAGGCAGAGCCAGTGGCGGATCCAGAAAATTATTTTATCCGGGGCAATAATATTAAATTATTATTTTATTATTTTGTAAATAAAATTATATCAGTTAAAAACATTTGATGAGTTTTGTCAAGTTAATATAAGTAATAAAATAATAAAATTTTGTTTTATTAATAGAATATGGGCTTGTTAACATAGGAAATATAAACAAAATTAAGTTTTTGTATTGTATTTGTAGGATATTTTAATATTATATACAATACAAAAAGTGTATCTAAAAGGAAAATAGGGTAATGGGGGCAATAAAAATTATTTTAGCAACTTAAAAACTCATGTAAAACTTAATCTGATTTAACTGTTTACCGTCCGCCCTTGGGCAGAGCTCACATGAAATCCACACACACTCTTGTTCTCTCTTCTCTACCAAAAAAGTAGAACCAAACCAATTCAGCTGAGACACAAATCCTTTATTTAGCTTTTTTTTAAAAAAAACCTTCAAGTACAGTAGTAATAATTAAACTCTCAGCTTTGTTTGATGTCTTGTCTCTCTAGTATGGCTCGACGGGTTTGCGGAAGTTGGCTCCTGCATACACTGCCTCTGCTCCAAGCTCCTCTTCAATTCTCAATAACTACATTCATTATATCACACAACATTACGCGCATCAGTCTGATGAACCTATCCATTATGATCATAAAAAAAACAAGACATCTTGTTACTAAACCTGATTGTATTTGGCAAGACGCTCTGATCTACAAGGAGCACCGGTCTTAATTTGCCCCTGTGTTATATAACAACAATACCAATAGACTCGATATCATGATATGATTTAGAAAACATACAATGGGATACTTCTTGTTGTATAATTGTGAAATTTTGACTTACGGTTGACAAACCGACAGATAAGTCAGCAATGAAGGTGTCCTCGGTCTCTCCACTACGATGGCTGGCCATTACTCCCCAACCAGCTCTCTTTGACATCTTAACTGCCTCGATACTCTCGGTCACAGATCCAATCTGGTTAACCTGTTTGTTCATGCACAAGGAGTTACTAACAATATTCAAAGGAACTGAAGAGTACTTTGTGGGGTGAGGATGTTACTTTCAAAAGAAGAGCATTGCAAGACTTTTCTTTGATTGCCTTCTCAACCCTCTGCATACGTATAAGAGTGTTAGATGTAATAAGCACTTTGAGAAAGAGAGAGAAAGTTCTAAGGTAACAATGGCAGAACCTTGGGGTTGGTGACTAAGAGATCATCACCGACAATCTGAACTTTCTCGCCACACTCAGCGGTCATTTTAGCATAGTGCTCCCAGTCATCTTGGTCAAATGGGTCTTCAATGGAAACAATTGGGTACTCTGAAACGAATGACTTGTACAGGTCCTTTAGAGCATCTCCAGATATCTTCTGAGAACCATCATTGTTCTACAAATACAAAAACAGAGCAGGGGTATAGATATTGAGAGCATTGTTCTTGATTTCTTCTCAAGGAGGTTTCATGATATTGAAAGAATACCTCTTCTTTGAAGTTCAAGTCGTATTTCTTGTCTGATGAATAAAACTCGGATGCAGCGACATCCATTCCAATGATAACCTTGCCAGTGTATCCAGCCTTCTCAATGGCAGTCTTGAGCAGTTCAAGACCTTCCTTGTTCTCCTGAATGTTTGGTGCAAACCCACCTTCATCACCAACGTTTGTTGCATCCTGGCCGTACTTCTTCTTAATCACAGACTGAAAAAGAGCAAGAAGAGTGAATTAGTCACATAAAAGAAATGTGAGACAAGTCATGTTAACACCAAGGGATCAATCAGTATTAAGGAGTAACAACAAAAGACATGTTATTTGACTTAGAATACGTTCTTAAATCATAATTCACCAACATGATTCTATGATTTTACCTTCAAGTTGTGGTAGACTTCCACACCCATTTTCATGGCTTCTTTAAAGGATGAAGCTCCAACAGGGAGAATCATGAACTCCTGCATTGCAAGCTTGTTTCCTGCATGGGATCCACCGTTGATGACATTGAAGGCAGGAACTGGCAGCACAATCTTTGGGTTACCAGCAAGATTGGCAATGTGCTGCACAAGGATACAAAAGAAAATCAAAAAGAGTTGAGATGATCTTGTACTATAAAAAAAAAAAAATTGGCAAAGTATTGTGCTAACGGTTGCAAGAGATGATCAAACCTTGTAGAGAGGAATTCCATTGACAACAGCACCAGCCTTGCAGACGGCAAGAGAAACAGCAAGAATTGCATTGGCTCCAAGCTGAAAGCAAACACAAGAAGCAAGCTAAGTTAAGATCATCGTTCAATATCTTAAGTGAATCCACAAAACAAGAAGTATTAATCTAAAAAAGCACCTTTTGCTTGCACCAGCCCCACTCATTTTGGGTACCATCAAGTTCGTGAACCATGTAGTTGTCAATAGCAGTCTGCTGAGTTGGGTCCTGCAACAAGCCAAAAACACACAAATCTTGAGAAAGTGAATCACATAAGAAACTTTTAATGTAAAAAGGGTTTAATTAACAGGGGCGTCACCTTGCCAATCAATGCCGGACCAATGATCGAGTTAACATTTCCAACAGCCTATAGACAGACACCAATAAAGAAAACATGTCATTCAAAAAAACCGCCTCATTCACATAAACATTTGTTCTGTTTATAAACCACTACATAATTACCAACAATCACCACACACTCTCACCTTTGAGACACCTTTGCCAAGGTAGTCTGATCCTCCATCCCTCAGCTCAAGAGCCTCGTATATTCCTATGCAAAGAGGTTACAATAATAAGTTTACAGACCCAAAAAGAGAAAAGAGAACCACTATGTAATAATCTAACCAAACATATATGTCTACTACATAAGACAAAAATAACGGATACAAGAACCTACAGTTAGTTCTACCTGATAAGCAGATCATAATTTTAAAGAAATAATTAAAATAAAATAAAAACAGCATACCAGTGGAAGCTCCACTAGGAACAGCAGCTCTGACCTTAACGCCGGTGGATGTGTGGACATCGACCTAGATCATTAAACAGATAAATCCCATAATCAGTTTTAGAATCAATCGGGGAAAAGCTAATCAAAACCGTGTGATCCGTTAATCCAATCACAGCAAAAAATAGATTAAACATTGATCATCCATATCACTCACGAAGCAATCTTAGTAGCCAAAACAAAAAAAAAAAACAGAGGAGCGATCGATGGACAGAGAAAACATAATCTATTTCAAATACTCATCATCCAAACGGATCTATCTACGAGAGAAGTAACTCAAAAGGAAGCTAAGAAAAAAAACAAACCTCGACGGTAGGGTTTCCACGGCTATCAAAGATCTGCCTAGCTTTCACAACAGTGATAGTAGCCATTTGTTTGGTTAGATCTTATACAGAACCTTTTGATCAAGAACACTGAACACTTGTCGAAGCTTTGGTTTACACTTTACACTAATGTGATTCTTTAAGCTTTAGCTTCGTATATATATATATAGCCGTCGGATTAAAACTATTAATCGCCGTACGATCTTATAAAATAAAATATAACGGTGCGTCGCAAGCGCCTTTGCAGATGACCAAAAAAGGTTTACTTTTTCACACTAGTAGAACAAGTAATTAACTAAATATTTATTCCATCATATATACTGAATGTGCATAGACTATGAGTCATTAATGTCTAATTAAATTAGAACGAATTTGACTAGCTTATACCTTATAGTATAAATTACAAGCTCCATGATCATTGATGATGTAATTTTTAGAATCTTAACCACACAAACAAGTGCATTGCATGTAAATACAAACATAACCTAAGGACAGGTGGAGGAATCACAGTCGCAGGCTCGCAGCACAAATTCAGGTTGACGCATATTCCTTTGGCATCTTTTTGCTTTTGATCATTTTTTAAAAAAATTTGGTTGCTAAAACATTTTTTTGTTATATTTGCTAACACGTAGTTTCCACTAATCAAAAAGCCACAGCATAAAAAAAAAAAAGAATATTCTATTGACGGCTAAATTTTTTATTCTGTTGATTTCTCTCTGCATCTTTAGACTTCTGTATCGAAGAGTTACGCATATCCAGGAACAAACCAGAAACTCTTCGAGAACGAATCTTCTGTTAATAATGTGATTCTACTTGTCGCAAGATCAAACACACCAGACTTGCTTTTTCTGTTGGGTTTATATAACTAGGACAGCCTCTTGGCCCAAGATCATCATTACCAAAACAGATTGAATCACTCTTGACTCCCAAACCATTTACATCTTTGATTGTTACCCCATGGCCAAATATCAACACCTCACCTCCAAGAGAATCTACTCTTTCCCAGTCACCACTTTCCATATTCATCTTGAAGATTTTAAAGGAACGTTTCTCTTCTAACCCTTTCATACTAACAACGATCAAAACATCCCCAAACGGATTCCTTAGGTTGCAAATCATAGCGGAACGGTACACCGCGGGACGAATCCTAATTATGTTTTAAAATTTTGTATACTAATTAAGTAGAATTTTTATATATGTATGAAAAAGTAAAATATTTACATTTATACAATTTTAAAGTATGTATAGTTTAAATAATTAAACATTACTTGTTTTTAATATAACATGTTTAAACTATAGGTCTGAATGGTAATTGTGGTCAGGTAGCCATATCCGTCTGCGGTTTGGACCGCTCTAATTTTAAGGCAGGCAACAAACCGCTGCAGACCAACTCTATTTTTGTATGCAAACGTGGTTCGTAGTTAATCTGCTGCTGTTTTATCGCTCTAGTTTTAAGGCAGGCAACAAACCGCTGCAGACAAACTCTATTTTTGTATGCAAACGTGGTTCGTAGTTAATCTGCTGCGGTTTTATCTCTGTTTTCTCGTACTAAACTTGATAAATGGTAAATAAAGAACGGTTTAATTCGCAGACGAATTTATCCATCCCAACCGCTACAACCACTCACACCCTATGTAATATATTGTTTTAGTAATTTTAAATTAGTAGTGTTATTTATAGTTTTAATTATATGATTGTTGTTGGTCGTTGATAGTCATAGTACTATTATTTTTTTGTATTGATTTATAATGAAGTTTGAGTGCCTTTTCTATTATTGGCCCGCGAAGTAAAAAGGAACGAGTCATCATGAGCCATATAACGTTAGGAACTGGTAGTTTGTCTAAATTTTATTTTATAAGTTAGGAATAATAGGAGTTTCATAGTTTTATTAACTAATTATTTCGGAACGGATGGTTACGATACGGGTTTCCTCGAGTGACTTCGTTAGGGAAATCTCTAGAGAAATCAAAAATCTTGATGTAGCAATCAAATGTATAAAGGTAAAGCTTGTGGTCCTTATACGCCATGTCTACACAGTTAATGCCTTCAAGAGTGTACCAATAATCATCTCCTTTCTTAACTGTAAACAAGTTGTTTTGGTCGTGGTGGTTCCAAGCTACAACGTAATCCCTTGTTCTGTCGTTTATCCAAAAACAAGCTGGATTCTTGTCATGAGAATATTTTATTACCTTTTGTCTTTTGTACGTGGACTTGATGAATTCTTCATATTCATCGTCTCTTTCTTCTTGACATGACTCCATCGATGGAAGGTTGATCGTCTCGCTAGTCAACACGTTCAAAAGATATAAGAAACTATGATCATTCATCAAGAGCCAACTGCTGCAACTAGCCATAACAAAGCTTTTCGATAGATAGAATCCGAGATTTTCTAGGTTTTCAATCTTGTCTTCACTGAGATCTTGCAAATAAGTCAAATCCTCGTGGAACAGAATTCGCAATGGATACATAGGTAGCGTACATTCTCTTGAAACATCATACCAATGTGAGCAAACACTTCTCGCTCGACGAAAATCTTTAGTCCCTAACCCTTCAAAGATTATTCTCAAAACATCGGAACAAAGGTCGGACCAATCAATACGAATTCTAGACATTGTTTCTTGTCTTTGTAGTGCTTACGATACCAATAGCGATTAGGGCTTGACTTTTAAACCCTAAATTGTATTTTAAAAACTAAACATATAAGGCCCATGCGGTGTATACAATTAAAGCCCATTAAGGCCCAATAACGACATAGCCTTTCATCTTTCTCCTCTCTACTCAATCCTAAACAAATCACAAAACCTGAAGTCACTCTTCACCTAAACAGCATCAATGGCGACTTCTCTCTCCGTTTCTAGATTCATCTCCTCCTCCGCAACCGTTATCTCCGTCGCTAAGCCGTTACTTTCCCCCGCCGTTTCCTTCACCGCGCCGCTCTCCTTCAATCGCTCCCTCGCTCCTAACCTCTCTCTCAAATTCCGCAGCCGCCGCACCAGCTCCGCCGCAACCAGATCCTTCGCGACAACACCCGTCGTCACCGCCTCCATTTCCGTCGGAGACAAGCTCCCAGACTCAACTCTCTCCTACCTCGATCCATCCACAGGAGACGTCAAAACAGTAACCGTCTCATCCCTCACCGCCGGGAAGAAAGCAATCCTATTCGCAGTCCCCGGCGCATTCACACCGACCTGCTCGCAGAAACACGTCCCTGGATTCGTATCCAAAGCCGGAGAGCTCAGATCTAAAGGCATCGATGTAATCGCCTGTGTCTCCGTCAACGACGCGTTCGTGATGGAAGCGTGGAGGAAAGACCTCGGAATCAACGACGAGGTGATGCTGTTATCCGATGGAAACGGTGAGTTCACGGGGAAGCTTGGAGTTGAAATGGATTTGAGGGATAAGCCTGTTGGACTCGGAGTTAGGTCAAGGAGATACGCGATTCTGGCTGAGGATGGTGTTGTGAAGGTTCTGAACCTCGAAGAAGGTGGTGCTTTCACTAACAGTAGTGCTGAGGATATGCTTAAAGCTCTCTGATTCTGAAAATTTTCTTTCTTTGTTTGAATTTTAATTTCACTTTTGTGTGTTTAGTTTCTTCCTTCTGATGTACGAATCGTTGGATTTGTAAACGGGAATAAATGAGTCAGAGGTGTTTTGTTTGTGAACATTGGATTAGCGTTTGCGTTTTAGGTCCCTTTGTTTGTGAAGTTGGTGTTCTCTGGATTTGGTACCGGAGAGGCAGTCTAGGACGACGTCGTTTGATGATGACTGTTGGTTGTTGAGTGGTTTGGACATTGGTATCGTATAAATTTGCTCAGAATATTCTAGAAATCTAATCTAACTATTAGTGAGGTTGTTTAGCAACTAAACCCAAGGACTGCTCCAAAAGGCACATCTATATGTATGGGAGATTGGAGACCCACACAAAAAAATACTTACGACTTTTGGAAAGGACGTTTGGGTTTTGGTTGCATGCCACGTCTTACGTGCTAACATTTGCATCGATGCACATATGACATACCATTACAAAAGAAGACAATGACAATAACACCAAATGTGGTCAACTTCGGCTATGTCATCAGCTGAACCGAATCAATTCATTGACAATAACGCCTTATTCGCATTTTAGATATTTTTTTTTCTTTTGGGTATACATACTGTATTGGATTGCTTTGGTACTTTTAAGTGTTAAAACTTAAAAGTACATATGCATGTAAAGAAAACAAATATTTTTTTTTTTTTAAAAACTAAACTGACTAGCCTAGATAAGGAATAGGAATTGCTTCCAAAGGAACAGTTTTTTTCAATGTAATACCAATTCTTTCTCCCATATCCATATCTTCTGCATTAATTCCATTTTCCAAGGCCCAATCAAACGACCTTACCATCGATCCAATGGCCAACGGCAAGATCCGTGACGCTAAAGGCAAAGCTGGACACATCCTTCGACCTGACCCGAATGGTAAAAACTCGAAATCCTGTCCTTTGAAGTCTCGAGGATTCGGGTCGGATATAAATCTTTCCGGTTTGAACGTAACCGGGTCGATCCATGTTTTAGGATCGCGCCCGATTGCCCATACGTTAACCAAGACTTGTGTTTCTTTGGGGATAGTGTATTTGCCCAAGATGTGACATGTGGACATAGCCTTGTGTGGGACTAGGAAAGGCAGAGGTGGGTGTAACCTTAAGGTTTCCATGATAACAGCTGAGAGATAGGGAAGGTTTGGAAGGTCTTCCTCTTGGAGCTTTTGTTTCGGGGACTTGAAGTATGTTCGGAGTTCGGTTTGTAGTTTGGTTAAGGTTCTTGGGTTGTGTAGTAGCTCCGCTAGTGCCCACTCCAACGTGCTTGTTGTTGTATCCGTCCCTGCCGTGAACATTTCCTATCAATAAATTTTAAATTGTATAAAATTTGACGTTTTCTTTTATATAAATGTAAATTTTTTTCTTAACACATAATTAAAGTGACAAATACAAAATCGAGATATGGCGGGTAAAACTTACGAAAACGATAACGTTGATATCTCTTGCTGAGAAGCTACAAGGTTCTTCTAGGTCGACTCCATCGCCGCCACGAAACTCCAAAAGAACATCTAAGTAATCCTTCGTCTTCTCGTCGCTCCCTTCTCTCTCCCTAACCTCTGATCGTTCTCTGATGAACTCTCCAGCGATCTCAAAGGCTTTCTCCACGTGGAATTGTGTTTTTCTTCTGATTCCTTGTGGGTCAAGAAACCTTAGCAAAGGGAAGAAATCGGCAACGTTGGGTTTCCCAGCGAACTCCATCACTTTTCCGGTGTGGTAAAAGAACTCGGAGCCTCTTTTTGAATCGGGATCGAGCAAATCTCTCGAGAACATGAGGTTTCCTATGAGATTAAACGCCATCAAGAAAAAGTATCTCCCCACGTCGATTGTTTTTGTACCTGATAATAGATAAATATGTAAAGTGTATATAAAAATAATAAAATATACATATATAGTTTCAAAATAATTAATTAATATACGAAGGATAATTCTTTTAAAAAAGAAAATCTTGAAAATTTTAAATTATACTAAAAATAAGCAACATAATATTTTTGAATAATTATAACCACACCAACCAAGGATATATATGTAGCTAAATGGATTATATCAGTGAGTACCAAGAACGTTGTTGTTGATGCGTCACACATTTGTTGTTGATAAAAGGAATTCTAATACAATACGCACCGTTTTGGCCACCTTCCTTGATGAACCGAAGCATTTGCTCAACACACTTAGAACGTACATCACTCATAGCATCAAGACGGCGCGTGACAAAGAACTGAGTGGTGCAGAGTCGCCGCAGCATCCGCCAATAAGCACCGTACTGAGCTGTGATTAGCGAGGTGTCACTACTCTTTCTTCCTTTCATCGCCTCGTATATCTTCCGGCCAGCCAACGCTGCGTCGTGCTTCTTGAAAATCTCCCGAGCCACTTCGCTCGAAGAGATCACAACTGTCAGCATCGACCCGAGCCGCAAAGCCATGATAGGCCCATGACGCCGTGAAAGTTTAGTCAGTGAGTGGTGTGGCGGTGAACCGGCGAGCTGAAACATGTTTCCAATCACCGGCCAGGGATTCGGTCCCGGAGGCAGTCTCGTACGACGGTTGGTGTGGAGGAGACATGTAACGTATATGAGAATGACAATGGATGTAAATAATCCGATTAACTCGTTCTTCGTTAATTGATTTATCATTTTATGGGTTTGTTTTGTTCTGACTAGATGAATACAAACCTTTCTACTTTATAGGTGTATCAGGTCTCTTATAAAATCATGACGATGTTAATAATTCATGATCTTATGCAACCTTGTCCGTATTATGTTAGGAATCTTTATCGGATATAATCGCTTTGTAAGTACATTTCATTGTAAGCCCATTAAAGCATCCGGTTATGTTAGTAAGTTTAAGTGGGACAAAATTAGAAAGCCCATTCGATGATTGGTGTAGAACCTCAGGAGCGTTTCTTGTGTGCGTGGCTAGTGGTTTAGTGATTTGGAGTTGGAATTTGACCCTTGGCATATACGTTGAAGTGAGTATCACACTAGAAATCGAGTCTTTCTCTTTACGAATATAGAGATTTGACTAATAGACCAGTCATTTGTGATCCAATGATTGAAAAAAAAAAAATTAGCCAATTTTCACTTTAGATAGACTATCTTATTTAGATCATGAATGTTTTACAGTTTTTTTTTAGTTTTTGAATGTTTTGGTTTTGATTTTTTGGTGTAGAGTTTTGATTTACAAAATCTTCAATTCAATGGTAACTTGTTTTAGCTTTGAATTGTTGTCGATTTTGAAATTGTTTATAGTTTTTCTAAAAATAGAGTTTTGGTTTATATATATAATTCTTTAAGAAAACGTTTAATTTGTATCTACTTTAATTCTTAGATTTTGTTTTATGTTTAAAAATTACTAAAATAATAATATATATTTTTAAAAATGTCATATAATTTTGTTGAAAAACCTCCCAAAATTTGGTTTTTGGAGTTTGTGATAGAATTGACAAAACTCTTAGGCCTTTAATATTTGTGGTTTAGAATTGAAATAGTTTTTGGCTTTAGATTTTAATTCACATTTTTTTAGGTTTTCTCTATCAAAAACCAATTACATTATTATTATTATTATTATTATTATTATTATTCTTTCTTATCATTTTGCACAGAAAAATATAATCCATCAACATAAAACCATACACTAAACAAACTATCATTCAAGTTTTAAAAAACTAAAATCTACACCATAAATCAAAACCAAAAAAATCAAAATCTGAAAAATAAAATCCAAAAACCTATTTAAAACTACAAACATTCATGTCCTTAGAATCTAGTTTTCTCAGTATTAAGGAAAACTGCTTTTATCATAATCCTGAATGGACAATTAATTCTGTTTTGCAAAATCAAAAACTAGAAACCAAATTTAGAATTTACAGCCATTCAAGGCATATTGTTTTTAATTTCATCCAGATAGTATAAAAACATTTTAGAGAATGGGTAGACAAGAGATAAGAGGGGTTAATCCAAATTTAAAGAAAACAATAAAATGTAGTAGAAACTCTAAACATGAATTAAAAGAGAAACTAAGTCAAAGTTTTTAAACAAAATCTGTCATAAATTACAATAGGTAGTTTTTTTTTTTTCTTCCAAAGTATGTTTTATATATAACAAACTGAAACAACAACCATCAATGGTGAAAAATCATGCTGGTGAAAGAGGTTTATTACAGCAAAACATGAAAAACAGAGTAATATTAAAGTGCAGAGACGTTCTTAAAGCTATTGGATGATGGTAAGATAAGCTCAACTCCAAATCATGCACAGTAAGACCAATAATTCAAAGATCATCATTGAAAATGGTCTTAAAGCATACATCATAAGCTTAGGGTTTGAAAGTTTCTTGATTATCCCTCCATCATCATCAAAAAGATTGTTGTCAATGGTCTTCATGAATTTCTTCTACGACCATTCTTCTTTATCTGGTATCCATATCATAACACCAAAAACAGCTACTAGCTTCACCTAAAAAGTGAGAATTATAATCTAAGCCATCCAAAAAACCTAAGTAACACTGATGACTCTCAGAGACAAAGACACTGATGATTCTCTGAGAATTAGAAACTTTATCCAGTTATCAGGGAGATGCATGTTCAGTCGGGTAAAACTGAACACCAGAAACCTTTCTTCGTGGGCGTGTGTTCCTCTCTATTTCTGGTTGAACCTGCTTGCCTTTCCTGCGTTTAGAGCACTCTCCATCTTCATATTTAATTTTTTCTTTCCCCCTGATGTTGTCCTTAGCTTTTGATGAGGCTGCTAGAAAGTCTGAACATGAAGAAAGTCTAGTTCTGAGAGGGTGGGCAGCTAAGAATTCCTCCAGCTTAGGAGCAGGATTAGCAGGTCTTGGTGGTTGCGATATGGGAGAGAAAGATGAAAGCACAGAACTTTGAGCGGAGGGTTTTTCGCCAAGAAAGCTGTAAATGTTGGAACCCTCTCCTTCATCAAAAACCTGAGCAGCTGGAACATCAAGGATATCATCTTGATAGACGGGTGGGACAAGATACGGACAGTGGGCGGAATCATGGTTGATGCGAGAACAATTAGTGCAGATCTTGTTGAGTTTTTCATACTCAAAGCCTATCATGGCTCCTTCCCCTGATTCAAACCTGACCTTTCTAAAAAATCGCAGACGATCTGTGATTCCAATTTCTATCTTAACTCTTATAAAATCAATCTGCGTGGTAGTCTCTTCATCGAAGTCCAGATGAACAATCTTGCCCAAAGTTTTAGCAATATACGTAACAGAGGCTTCTGAAACATAAGGCAAAGATATACCTCGTATTTGAACCCAAAGATCAATACTAGTGAGGAAGTCCATCTCCGGAAAGTCTTCCCACCTTTGCAAAGCCACAAACCAGTTGTCAAACACCCAATGTCCTCTTCGCAGAACATTAAACATATCAGCCTCTGAACTGAATAAAAACTGGACGTAGGTGTCATCTAAAACCCTTCCATGAACCCTCGTAGCAACACCCCAATGATGTGGTAGATAGAAGATAACACGTCTAAGCTCTTGTTCTCTGGGATTAAGCGGTCTCCCAATCAAGCTAAGCCGGTTTCTAGCTAACACACCAGCATACAACAATAGGTAGTTTACGTTAACTGTATTTGACATAACTGTTTTATACATGCTATATTTGCAAAAGTGCGTGTATACACACAAATGTATACTATGTATACAAGGTTCCAATCACACAAAATTTCGTTTGATTTTATTAATTACATCTATATATATATATATATATATATATATATATATATATATATATTGTTGTAAAACACTTGTGTGGACTCCATTAGACCGGCCCATCTACTGTCCAGCCCATTAGTCCATGGGTTCAGCCCATTAGGCCCATAGCCAATGGCCCATTCATACTTTGTAATTCCTATTGTGTTTTGGTCTTAGGGTTACTCCTTGCCCTATAAATATGTAACCTCGATTCATTATCAATAATAAGAACAAGAGATTTACTCCCTAAACTCTCTAGTTTACAACACGTTATCAGCACGATAGCCTCTAACCCTAAACCCTAAAACAGCCGCCTATTCTCTTCTTCCCTAAAACCCTAAACCGCCTCTTATTCTTTCATCTTCCTTCGAGAATCTCTCTTGATCTCGAAGCTCTTTCTAATACACAAGCATCCTTAGCTTGTGATCGAGTTTCCCTCAAAACCCTATCGAGGTTTGTGGTTACTTGGTTCGGGGGTGAACTCGCGTACGCGGAACTGACCGATAGCAGTACGCAGACGGTACGCAGAACTGATCGGTAGCGGTACACAGAAGCTGATCGGTAGCGGTACGCATAAGCTGATCGGTAGCGGTACGCAGAGCCGATCGATAGCGGTATGCAGAGCTGATCGATAGCGATCGATAGCGGTACACAGAGCTGATCGATAGCGATCGATAGCGGTACACGGAGCTGATCGATAGCGATCGATAGCGGTACACGGAGCTGATCGATAGCGATCGATAGCGATACACGGAGTTGATCGAGAGCGGTACACAGGCGGTACGAGTATCTGTCCGAGAGTTCACGAGGAGCTGATCGAGTGGAAAACCGAGGTCTTTAGCTCCCGGTCCAAACCAGTCAGAATCCTAAGGTGTTAAGGTAAAATTTGAACCTTCTCAAAACCCTATGATCGAACTTGAACCTAAAACTATTGAACCCTAAAACCTACAATTGCACAAACAAATAAAAGGTTAAGATCCATGTTTATTACAACCCTAAAATCGAAATTGCTTGTCATGAATTGTTTGTTTATTTTCAACCATTGCATACATCATAAAAGTTGAAATCAAATCAAATATAGGATGCTATAGAATCGATCCTTTGCATGAACCCTAAATCGAATTTTGTAGTTCTTGTTTAGGATTGTTAATCGAAACCTAGAAAGAAATAAAAGGAAATTTTGTAAAAGGAAATCCTATCTAGAAATAAAAGGAAACCATTGCATGCATTATCTATTTGCTTTTGTTGTCTTGCATGCATGATTTTAAACCGAAAAACAATACTCCCTCTGTTTCACAAAGAGTGTCATTTTGACATAATGCACACAAATTAAGAAAATTGTTTAAATTTCTGTTTTACCCTTTATAAATACACTAAAGTTTTTTCTCTTTCTAATTAATAAGCTCAAATAATAGGGATAAAAAAGAGATTTAAGCTTAAAATTTGCATTGGAAACATAAAATGACACTCTTTTTGTAACAAGAAAAAAGTGTCAAAATGACACTTATTGTGAAACAGAGGGAGTAAGAGGCAAGGCATGTTTCGGTCTCAAATACCGCATGGCCTAAGGCATGGTTCGGTCTCAAAAACAGCATGTCCTAAACTAATAATGCATGGTTCGGTCTCAAATACCGCATGCTAACAAACGGTTGTCTATTTTCTGTTTTATGCAGATGGCAAGTCTTAAGAGCCTAGACTACCCAATTTTGCAAGCTTCTGGAAAGAACTATTTGCAATGGGCACAAGACACTAAGATCTATTTGAAATCGAGTGGCTTGCATGGTTGCATCGATGAGGGTGTTGAGAGCACTGATAAAAACAATAACAAGTGTATCCAACACATGCACCATCACCTTGCTGAGTGTCTCAAAAACCAGTACCTCTTCATAGAAGATCCTTCGGTCCTTTGGAAAGCGCTTAACCGCCGCTATGGACACCAGAAAACTGTGCTCCTTCCTAAGGCCGAATTCAATTGAAACACCTAAGGATCCAGGATTACAAATCCGTGGATGAGTATAACTCTGAGCTTTTTAGGATTGTCTCACTCCTTAGGCTGTGTGGAAGAGAGACTGCGAGGAGGAGCTGATAGAAAAGACTTTGTCTACTTTCAGCCCTAACAATATTGTTCTTCAGCAACAATACCGGCAAAAAGGATTTGCTGATTATGGGCAACTTATAGAATGCTTGCTTCTAGCTGAGCAGAACAATGAGTTGTTGCTGATAAACAGTGCTATGAGACCTCTGGTACAGCCCCATTACCAGAAGCACACAAGGTTGATTTGGGAAATAATGGTGCCACAGATTCTAAGGTACTTGATGAGCCTAAAGAGACCAACTATGTCCACAGAGAAAGACACTATGGCCGTGGCCGTGGTGGTAGAGGACGTGGTGGTCGTGGCGGTCAAGGAGGCCGAGGAGGTCGCGGACGTGGTGATAAGGGCCGTGTGTCCTTCAAACCACAAACCAAGACCAAATCGACTTGTTACCGATGTGGTATGTCAAACCACTGGTCTAATAACTGTAGGACACCCAAACATCTCATTGATGCATATCAAGAAGTTTTGAAAAAGACTCCTGAAGCTAACCATGCTTACATCGATGATGAGGAGACTTCGATCATGAGAATGATGACTTGCTAAACCAAGAGACTACCCAAACAATTTTCGTTTTTATTTTCCCAAAAGACTCCTGAAGCTAACCATGCTTACACCCAAACAATTTTCGTTTTTATTTTGGTTTAATTTCAATGCTTTCTATGATTTAATTTCTATTTCTATGTAATGAATAATTATTTTAAATTTAAATCAAAGGATTTTATGAAAGTCTTGTTAAAACACAAAATTATTGTCCTATTTATAGAGATGGCCGAGGACATGAGTGTGCTAGTAGTGGACAGTGGTTCTAGCCACACCATATTACAAGACAAAAGATATTTCATAAATCTTACAAAAAGAAATGCAAATGTTAGCACAATTGCGGGTATAGCAAGTTTAATAGAAGGCTACGGCCAGGCTCACATTTTGTTGCCTAATGGTACACATATCGAACTTAGTGATGCCTTATACTCATCCAGCTCTAAGAGAAGCTTATTGAGCTTTAAAGATATAAGATCAAATGGTTATCACATTGAAACCAAGGGTGAAGGAAATAAAGAATTCCTATACATTACAGAAATTGTAAAAGGACATAAGAAAGTCTTAGAGACTATACCTGCCCTAGCCACTGGTTTATACCATGCTAAGATAAATATGATAGAAGCTAACATGGCAAAGAATAAAATGTTCAATGAACAATTCACTCTATGGCATGACCGGCTTGGCCACCCGGGTTCGAACATGATGCGTAAACTGATTAAGAGTTCGAATGGGCACAACCTTAAAGAAAGAAAAGTTTTCCCTAAAAATCTTACTTGTGTAGCATGTGCACAAGGGAAACTTATTATAAGACCTTCACCAGTCAAAGTCACAAAAGAGACTTTAAATTTTCTGGAAAGGATACAAGGTGATATATGTGGACCAATACACCCACCATGTGGGACATTTAGATATTTTATGGTTATGATCGATGCATCAACCAGATGGTCTCACGTTTGCTTGTTATCCACGAGAAACCTAGCATTTGCTAGGCTGTTAGCTCAAATCATTCGATTGAGAGCACACTTTCCGGACTTTCCACTTAAGACTATACGTCTCGATGGTGCTGGTGAATTTACATCCCAAGCATTTAATGATTACTGTATGTCCATGGGGGTGAGTGTGGAACATCCCGTAGCACATGTCCATACACAAAACGGATTAGCTGAATCCTTCATTAAACGAATACAATTGATAGCTCGACCATTGTTAATGCGATCGAAGCTGCCCGTGTCGGCTTGGGGACACGCGGTCTTACATGCTGCCGAACTAATACGTATCAGGCCATCTAGTGAACACAAATATTCACCATCCCAACTATTATCGGGTCGAGAGCCAGACTTGTCCCATCTCAAAACATTCGGTTGTGCCGTATATGTACCGATTGCTCCACCACAGAAAAGTAAAATGGGACCTCAAAGGAGGATGGGAATATATGTTGGATATGAGTCTCCCACTATTTTAAAGTATCTTGAGCCAACCACAGGAGATTTATTTAAGGCCAGATACGCGGACTGTCAATTTGTTGAGTCCGAATTCCCTATGTTAAGTGGAGAGACTAGCAAGCTGGGTAAAGAATTAACATGGAATCAAACATCCTTAGAATGGCAAGATCCTCGGACTATGGCATGTGATGCAGAAGTCCAAAGAATTATTCATTTGCAAAAGCTAGCTAACCAATTGCCAGATTCCTTTGCTGACCCAAAGAAAGTAACAAAATCGTACATACCAGCTTGCAATGCACCAGTACGTATTGATGTTCAAAAGGAACACAATAACCAAGTTGCTACAGAGTCTAGACCACGTTTAAAACGAGGTAGACAGGTAGGTTCCAAAGATAAAAATCCTCGGAAGTCTAAAAGTGCAAAACAGACCGAGGCTAAGGGAACTATAGAGAATACAAACAATGTCGTAGAAACTCCTAGGACACCAAGTGAGGATCAGGACGCTGAACCTCATGAGCCTAAAGGAGCCGACAACAATGAGATCTCAATAAATTATATTGTGTCTGGTATTCTATGGAACCGAAAGAATGTCGACATTGATGATATATTTGCATACAAGGTAGCACTTGAGATAAATGAGGATCATGAACCCACATCCATGTTAGAGTGCACTCAAAGCAAAGATTGGCTTAAATGGAAAGAAGCTATTGATGTGGAGTTAAACTCTTTAAAGAAGAGAAGTGTGTTTGGTCCAATCATAAGGACAACACCCGAAATTAAACCAGTTGGACATAAGTGGGTCTTTGTAAGAAAGAGAAATGAAAACAATGAAATTGTAAGATACAAAGCACGGCTTGTAGCACAAGGATTCTCTCAAAGACCTGGCATAGATTATGAGGAGACTTACTCCCCTGTGATGGATGCAACGACTTTTAGATATCTAATAAGTCTGGCTGTAAGAGAGAAACTGGATTTGCGGTTAATGGATGTTGTGACTGCATACTTATATGGTCCACTGGATAATGAGATTTATATGAGATTACCAGAGGGTATAGAGCTCAAAGATAAGAAAGGTTCTCGAGACCAACACTGCATAAGGCTAGACAAATCGCTTTATGGGCTGAAGCAAAGCGGTCGAATGTGGTATAATCGATTAAGTGATTATTTAGCTAAGATAGGCTATAAGAACGACCCAATCAGTCCATGTGTGTTTATAAAGAAGTTTGCAAACAAAAGATTTGTGATAATAGCAGTGTATGTGGATGATTTAAACATCCTTGGAACCCCTGGAGAAATCGCCCAAACAGTAGAATATCTCAAGAGAGAATTCGAAATGAAAGACCTAGGCAAAACAAAATTCTGTTTGGGGTTGCAGCTTGAGTACACAAATAATGGGATCCTTGTGCACCAAAAGGCATATACAGAAAAGGTACTCAAGAGGTTTAATATGGACCAAGCTCACTCATTGACTAGCCCAATGGTTGTGAGAAATATTGATGTAGAAAAGGATCCATTTGCTCCTAAGAAGGAGAATGAAGAGGTCCTTGGTCCAGAAGTGCCTTACCTCAGTGCTATAGGAGCGTTAATGTTCTTGGCTAGTCATACTAGACCAGACATATGCTTTGCCGTGAACCTCCTAGCAAGATATAGTTCTTGTCCGACCAAACGGCACTGGAATGGTATTAAACATGTCCTACGTTACCTACAAGGAATGGTGGATTTTGGTCTTTATTATACTAACCATAACAAAGAAGGTTTAGTTGGTTTTGCTGATGCAGGTTACTTATCCGATCCACACAATGGCAAATCGCAAACTGGCTATGTGTTTACACATGGTGGTACTGCGGTCTCATGGCGTTCTATGAAGCAAACCCTTGTTGCTACATCTTCAAATCACGCGGAGATCCTAGCCATCCATGAAGCCAGCCGCGAGTGTGTATGGTTGCGGTCCATGACTCAACACATTCGGAGAGATAGTGGTATGATCGAAGACAAGGAAGCTACGGTCATCTACGAAGATAACACAGCCTGCATCGCACAACTTAAGGATGGTTACATTAAGGGAGATCGGACGAAGCACATACTGCCCAAGTTCTTCTTCACACATGAACTACAAAAGGCCGGAGAAGTTCAAGTGGTGCAAGTTCAGTCATGCGACAACTCAGCTGATCTCTTCACCAAAGCACTACCGACCACGACATTCAAGAAGCTCGCGCACCAGATTGGAATGCGGAGGCTTAAGGACTTGGAGTGATGTTTGGAACAGGGGGAGCAATGTGTGCTGTACTCTTTTTCCTTCACCAAGGTTTTGTCCCACTGGGTTTTCCTGGTAAGGTTTTAATGAGGTAGCATCCCCTAAGCACATTGCATCGATCCCATCCAACATAGGCACGGTCATTTCGTCCAAGGGGGAGTGTTGTAAAACACTTGTGTGGACTCCATTAGACCGGCTCATCTACTGTCCAGCCCATTAGTCCATGGGTTCAGCCCATTAGGCCCATAGCCAATGGCCTATTCATACTTTGTAATTCCTATTGTGTTTTGGTCTTAGGGTTACTCCTTGCCCTATAAATATGTAACCTCGATTCATTATCAGTAATAAGAACAAGAGATTTACTCCCTAAACTCTCTAGTTTACAACATATATAAATTTGGTTCTCCAATCCAATTTTGCTGAAATATGTAGATATAAAAGAGACAAGAAGTGTTAACTCGTTTACATATATATATATATGGTAGAAGCTCTACCTTAACATACACAAAATATAAACTTAGTCAGGAAGATCTCTTACCAAATCCGGATCACAATAGTTAGATTATTTGCTAGAATTAGCAAAGCTGTGTTATGCTATATTTGGCAAAGATTTATATTGTATATACTTACATACATACATATCAGTTATTAATATATAAAAAATTTATACCAAATTATAAGATATTAATATAGTTGACTAGTTTTATATTTTGAGCTATCAAAAGAAAGTATTATTCATACTGTTTAAAAATAAATATTTACATAATTTGTGGTTTTTCATTCATCCTAATTTTACGGAGACTCAATGTGTAGAGATGAATAAACAAATATAATATATTTTTAATTATTTTTGGTAAAAGCTCTAAGCAAAAACACAACAGTAGCTAGGTCAAAGAGATCTCAAAGAAATTAGCTGGAGATCACAAATTTTTTAATTATCTTCTATATTTGACATTGATAACTAAACCTACTCAACAAGATTCATAGTTATTAAAATTTAGATGATAATTTTTTTTATCTAGTAAAGCAATTCATAAATTTAGTTGTATATGTATATATATATATATATATATATCATTTCAAAACAAATAATTTTTATTTGCCAAAAAAGTCGTTTAATCTACAATTTTTTTTAAAAAAAAAACAATTTACAAAATGTGAGTTCTTCATCCCAAATATTGTGAGACAATATGTAGAGAATATATATATATATATATATATATATACACAAAGAAAGATATAACAACTTTTTAAAAAACAAATAAAAGTCAAAATGAAAGCCAAGTCAGATTGATCTCAATTCGCCGATGATCATGATAGTGAGTTTATTCCCTATTTTTAGCAAAGTGGTATCAATATACACACATGTGTATGTAGGGCTATAAGAGTTGTGTATACAAAATATGCAAAGAATATGCAAAATTGAAGTGATATATATGCAATGTTCACATCACAAAAACATATCTATTGTTCTTCAATCCAATTTTGTTGAAATGTATATAGATAAAAGACAAGAAGTGTTAACTCATAAATATATAGTATAATCTATAAGCATCTAAATATATATCAAAAGATTAACTAAGTCAGAAATCTCGTACCAAATCCGTCACACTTGGCAAAACTATTTTATATATGTTATACTTGGAAAATATATATATATATATATAGTATACACTACATACATATATACCCGTTATTAATATATAAAAATTATCAAGAAAATTATAAGATATATTAATATAGTACTTGACAGTTTTATTATGTAAGCTATCAAGACAAATTATTCATACTGTTAAAATCAAACATTTACATAATTTTTGGGTTTTTCATTCATCCTAAGTTTGTTGAGAGTCAATGTGTAGAGATGGATAACAAATATAGTATTTTAAAAAAAAAATTATTTGGTAAAAGCTCTAAACAAAAACACATCAGAAGCTAAGTCAAAGAGATCTTGAACCAAATTAGACGGAGATCACAATGGTTTTAATTATCTTCTTTATTTGATATGATTGAGTGTTTATCTTCTTTATTTGATATGACCTATTTGTGAAGTTTGATATATATGTATATATATATATATATAAAGCTTGACTAGATAAAAAAATTACCATCTAAATTTTACTATGAATCTTGTTGAGTAGGTTTAGTTATCATAACAAATAATTTATAGTTGGCAAAAAAAGTCGTTTACAATGTTAAAAACGCAATTTACAAAATGTGAGTTCTTCATCCCCAATTTTGTGAGACAATTTTGTAGAAGATATATATATATATATCTAAAGATAACACAAATTTTTTTAAAAAAAAACAAACAAAATGGTAAAAATTCAAAATAAAAGTCAAAAAAGCCAAGTCAGAAAGATCTCAATTCGCCGATGATCATGATAGTAAGTTTATTTGCTATTTTTAGCAAAGCTGAATATATATACACATGTGTACGTGGAGCTATAACAGAATTGTAGTGACAACAATAGTTGTTGTTTCACCGTTTGTTCCTTTTTAAGAGTGTTGTGGTTTGTGTTTTGTTTTTATTGTTTAGGAGTGGTGATTTAAACAGACACACATACCAAAATCAAAGGAAACAAAAGAAGTAGAAGATAATATATGCAAATGACAAAAAAAACTTTGCTCAGGTGAAGAGGTGTCTCAGCTTTGATTTTTGGTTTATCTATTTTCATCAAAGACATTCTTTCTTCAATTCCCAAAGATTCTTCTTCCTCTTTACACACAGGTAATCGATTATTTCATTTTCAGATAATTGTTGTTTTTTTGTTTATATTGACTCAGTATATAAATTGCATAATTTTGGAGAAAACACTGATGTATTTTAGGCTTATATATATGCTCTATTTAGTTTATGAGATATAATTTGTTTTCTTAGTTAAAAAGAAGAGAGTAGATGTAAGAATCTTATAAGTAAAAAACAAAAATAAAATACAAGATTCTGTCGGGATTAAAATTTTGTTTTGATTACATCGGCGACTCAGATTTGTCTCGTAGTTTTTCTTATCCGATCCATGACAATGTAGCTTTTGATCTTTGATTACTTACGATGCAAATCTTTTATGCATGTGCGTTTATTAGTGATCAGTCTACTGCATCTACTCACTTGTCCGATTATATGATTTAATTAGTAGAGTTTGACTAAAACTCGTTATAATATATATTTTTGAAATATTTGCTATGCAGGACATTTTTTGAGAGAAGACGAAACGTTACTTTACGTTACTAGAGATGAATTTCACAGAAGCTATGAATGTTGTGCACAGCAGAATCCATGAACTTGAACCAGAGAATGCATCGAAGATCATTGGTTATCTCTTGTTGATGCAAGACCACAACGATCGTGACATGATCCGTCTCGCCTTCTGTCCAGATTCGGTAATGCGTTCCATGATCAACTGTGTAAGATATGAATTGGCTAAAAACTCTCATTACAGCGTTCCTTCTTCTGATCACATTCAAATCCGCAAATTCGGATCATTCACCGGCTCATCAAACCAATCTCTTTTGGTTTCCGTCTCTCCTCCTTCGCTTCTCTCCATGGGAACAAGTTTTTGGGAGAACACAAACGACATGGATTCATCCTCGCAAAACAATGTTCAGTTCTTGAATTTTGAGGATTCTTCTATGAATAATCCTGAATTCTCAACTAGTTTCTTCTCTCAGGAGAAACAAGATTTGTCTTCGAGAACGAGTCGAAGATCACCCAGCTTACCAGAGTTTCCAGTCAAAATCTGCCATTACTTCAACAAAGGGTTCTGCAAACACGGCAAGAACTGTAGGTACTTCCATGGACAAATCAAACCGGAGAGAGATAGTTTTGCTCAGATGTTTAATCCAAACAACAACCTAAGCGACGATGAGCATGTTGTTTCCTCTTGTTCTCTTGAGAAGCTAGAAGGAGAGATCATTGAGCTACTCAAATCAAGAAGAGGTGCTCCAATTTCCATAGCTTCATTGCCAATGATGTACTATGAGAAGTATGGTAGAACCCTTCAAGCTGAAGGATATCTCACAGAGTCACAAAGACATGGCAAAGCTGGCTATAGCCTCACCAAGCTTCTTGCTCGCTTAAAGAACACCATCCGCCTTATCGACAGGTTAGTTAATTAGTTAGTAATTACTAAACACGTTTTAACAACAATATATAGGAAGTATAGGTTAGGTATTGTTTTGGTAAATGGTGTGTTTGAACTTTGTAGGCCTCATGGGCAACATTCAGTTGTACTAGCAGAAGATGTATCAAAGTTTGTTGAATACGAACAGGGAGCGATTCTTTCTGGTTCTAGACAGATTTACTTAACATTTCCGGCAGAGAGTAGTTTCAATGAATATGATGTTTCAAACTACTTCTCCAAATTTGGACCAGTGGAAGATGTGAGGATTCCTTATCAGCAAAAGAGAATGTTTGGATTTGTAACGTTTGCTTACACCGAAACCGTCAAACACATTCTTTCTAAAGGAAATCCTCATTTCATATGCGGAGCTCGTGTTCTAGTCAAGCCATATCGGGAAAAATCATGTTCCAGCAGTAGATACATTGACAATAACAAGCCTCTACACGACATCCGGTATGGATCTCAATACATTGACAAAGACACAGAGATGAACACAAGTTAGTACATTCTTGAAACCTGTTTCTATGTATATATATATATATATATACCAGTCTTGGCTTTACTATTTTACTTAAATTGTTTCTTTTGTGTTGCTTGCTTTTAGTGCCAATGCGGGTTAGCGAGAGCTCAAGACTAATGAAAAAGCAATTTCTTGAGGAAAACATGCAATCAGTTTCTAGGTCCTTACCTAGTGATTACTCCTATCTTGGTTTCTCTTCCAACGATTTCAAGCTAACAACAGATGGTAACTATAACTCTTCTTAATTAGAACATACTATATATCTCAGTTTTAAATAATAAAAAGGTAAACTGCATGACTTTCTTGTTTTGTAGAGGAGGAACAAGAAGAACAAGCGGGACGGTTGAGCTATCTTCTGGATTATCTAAACACCGAAGATAACATTATGAACACATGCACTACCTACAAAGACAATGATAGGTATGCAATAATTTTTTGATATATATAATAAACAAACAGATTGTAAGATTTTTTTAGTTCTTCATATGATTTTTTTTTTTTTTTTTAATCAGGAGGATACACTGTGATGTTTTAGACAGCCAAGACTTAAATCTACCCGATAGTCCATTTTCTTCCCTTTTTGGGAAGGAGATTTCTCTGGCTACATAGTGAGACTGTTACACCGAACCAAAGTGAAAAAGGAAAATAGGAGCACAAAGGTTAGAGGAAATTTCAAAAATTATATAATCACTCCATCATCTTTGTCTTTGGCCTTAAAGTACTGTTTGGTCGATGGGAGAGGGGAGACTTTGGGTTTAGAGTGTTTTAGTGGATGGCAATAATGGCATAGAGAATTTAGGTTCTTTAGCAGTACCATCACATAGAGACACACAACATAAAGAATCTGTTTGTACAACAATAAGAGGTGAGCACAATTAATGAAACACGCATGGATTATGACTAATTAAAACGTTTATGATGGTTTAGTTATCTATTGGTTATCAACTTTTGTTATGCAAGGCTGGATCATATTTCATTGTATCATATGACGAATCCGTCTAGTTTTAAGAACACGGTTTAGAAAAGTGTGTAGGTGGTTAACGATGAATCTTCTCTATATATTTATATTTTTTTTTCTCATGAATGTATGAACACATGTATATACAGTGAATAAAAGATCGATAAAATGGAAAAATATAAAACTATGGAAAACAATATTCTAAGAATGCTATAATCACGCTGTGAAAACAAGTTATCGTGGATTGGTATAATTAAAGGAGGAATATTGATAGAAAAAAAAATATCAAATCGGGACCTCTCGAAACCGTGTTGCAATGCGGCTTGTGAAGCGATCAAAATGTGGGTTCCTTTTACAAATTACACACAATGTGTTTAATTCGAACGATTATAATTATTACAAGGAAAGAAAAAAATGACAACAATCTGGAAAATGTTGTTGCGAAATAATAGCAATGTTGACCGAAGAAAATAGAAATTATATTCTTCTCGCGTTCAATCAAACATGAGATACCGAATGGACATGTACTACTACCTGACGTGCACAATTAGCGTTTGGAATACAAACTCGTAAACAATTAACAACCATGTCATGACCGACCAAAGTTCTAAAAGAGGCGCGTGAAAATTGTTTGACCCCTTCTCCACGAAATTATACTATACGGTCATAAAAGATCCTCCACATCTCCACGTGCATACGAGCTCTTTACGATTTTAGTCCTAAACAATTAGCTTATTGCAGATCTAGTTTCTATGGTGTATAATAAAATAATGTAATTTGCATCCAGTCCTTCTAGTTTTAGCTTGATGTTATTTTAATGCATATATTTCACTTTCGTAACTATTTATCATATCATCTTTATTAATGTAATTATTGAAATAAATAATTCAAAAACTACAAAAACATTATTACAATGTCATATTGTTAAATTGTTTTCTATTATTTTTAATATAACTTAATGGGAAAAATGCCATAAAAATCCCCAAGTTTCAAAAATGGGACAAAAATATTCCCATCTTTGGAGATGTCATTTTAATCCTCAACTTTGGGTTGACATATCCAAAAAATAGGAAACTTTCTTTGACCTCGCCATTTTAGGCACGCGGTTAAGTCTCCGTTAGAAGCTAATAGACGGGGTTAACAAATCGTTAACAGCTTCCGTTTGAGCAAAACGTCGATGTCTTATAAACACGAAACAACGTCGTTTGTATGTTTATACACTGAAGAAAATAAAAATCCCCAAATCGATTTCTAGGTTTTAGTTTTCATCTCTCCAAATCGATTTCTCAACCTGATGAGTTCAAGTTCGATCACATCCGGTGGCGTAAGTGAACGCGGTGTGCCGTCGAAGTGTGTGTGTGGCTTAGATGTCAAGATTTTTACCTCTAAAACTCAAGAGAACCCGGGACGACCATTCTTTCGATGTGTAAGCAAACGGGATGTCAATTCGTGGACAAGCAAAAGGGATGTAAGTATATGTATATGTAATTTCGTGGAGTTCAAATTCAGCTTCATAATTATGGTAAGCTAACTATATTTCATTTAATTGTACATTAGAATCATTTGTTCAAGTGGGTGGAGGATGCTATCTTTGAAGAAGTAGAAGATGCCTTACCAAGACTATCCATCATTGCAAATGAGATTAGCAAAATCAAAGCAGAGGTCACTCGCGTAGATGCTATGGTGAAAGAATTGAAGGAAGAAGACATGGCCAACAAGAAAGAACTACGCAAGTTTATGCTGTGTTTCAAAGTCGGTTTTGTTTGGCTTTGTGTTATGACCATTTTGTGTAGTTTTGTCATGTTTAGGCAAGGAAATCAGAAGACTTTTATGTTAGGTTATTAAGAAGAGCTTAATGTAATCTTGTAACCTCTTTGTGATATTTCTTGTTGGATGATTTGTTTGATCTCAAAAGTTAAAAAAGGATATCTCTTGTTTGAATATGTCTCAATCATGATAGAACATGTTTTGATACAAACAAAATACCAAAAAGCAATCCAATAAACAGAGTATTCAAACAAAACAAAGAAACAGAGTATCCAAACGAAGTTTAGCGTGAACATTCAAACCATGGTGCCCAGCCTCCTCTCTGTGAACTTCCCTGTGATCCGCCCAGATGAGTTCTTGATCTTACTGAGGTCGTTGGATGAGATCTTCCTCTGACTGATCTCCCTTGTGATGGTTGAGATGGTTGAGATGGCACTGCTGGTGGTCCTTGAGATGGTTGAGATGGCACTGCTGGTGGTCCTTGTGATGGTTGAGAAGGCACTGCTGGTGGTCCTTGAGATGGTTGAGATGGCACTGCTGGTGGTCCTTGTGATGTTTGAGAAGGATCTCCTTGCAATGGTTGACCTTGGCCAAATAGTATAACCCTCGGCTCCTGATTTCAAGCAAAAATGTTACAATCAATGTGCAATATGAATTCTAATGTACATGTTCAAATTAGAAAATCTTACTTGTCCCTTTCTTGGTCGACCCCTGCCTCTTCTTGGTGGTGTTGCAACTCTCGGATTTGTACATCCAGCTCGGTTGTGTCCTTCTTGTTTGCAATTTGAGCAGGTCATGACTCGATTGCCTCTTAGCTGGGTTTTGTTGGAGCTAGAGGCAGTTTCAAATAATGATTTCCTCCTAGCATGATTATTCGGCCTCCCTGGATTACCTCTTCTCCATGGAGGTGGCAAAACTCCTATCCTATTCACTCTTGGCCATAGCAGCTTGCCCTGAACAGGTCCAATACCATCAATGTAAGTCAGCAGCCACATTCTAGCCGTGTACCACTCAGCCACATAATCTTCCACCTTCTCCTTTCTTCCTATGATGACGGATGCAGCATGAATACATGGTATACCAGTCATCTGCCATTTTCTACAACCACAAGTGTTGTCATTCATATCAACACTTACCGTGACATCACCATCCTTTATCTCATGCTTATTATGCCTTGCCATCCACCTTTCACAATTTTGTGACCCAGCAATCATCTTCTCTATCTCAGTGTGAGCTCTTTTTGTGAATCTAGTCTTTAACCTACCCGCAATCACATATCTTTTCTCGTTACGCACCATACACTGTCTCCGAATGTCTTCCAGCATATCTAGCAAAGGTTTCCTCCTCGCTCCTCGGATGGTTTTATTGAACGACTCACTGAGGTTGTTTAAGTTGTCATTGCAGCAACTCCCAGTCCTGAAAAACGCTCTAGACCATGTCCTTGGATTAGTCTTCAGTAGCGAATCATATGCACTGGGATTGTAACTCTGTAGAGCTCGCATATGAGCACCAAATTCTCCTTCTGTGTAGCTCCTTGCAATCTTCCAGAAGAGTCTTTGTAGCTCCATATCATGGCTACTCCTCTTCCAATTGTCCATAATGTGCCTAGCACATTGCCTATGCTCAGCTGCTGGAATGATAGTGTGAATTGCTTTAACTAAACCCTGAAAATATGTACAAAATGTAGAGAATTAGCATACTCATTTACTATTATCAAAATGTATATAAAAGAGGGACAAACACTAACCGATTGTTTGTCTGATATGATTGCCACGTTTTTTCCATCTTGAAGATCCAACTTGGCAGATAACATCCTAATGAACCAATCCCAATTATCATCATTCTCAATCTCCACTACAGCCCATGCAATAGGAACAATCCTATTGTCTCCATCTCTCCCAACAGCTGCTAAAAGATGACCCTTTACATCCCATTTGAGAAAAGCACCATCTACGCCTATTATAGGCCTACATGTGTTCTTCCAAGCGTCTCGCTGTGCCTTAAAGCAAATGAATAGACGATAAAACCTTGGTAAGCCTCCAATAACTGTACCAGGTGTAGTCTCAATCTCAAAGGCCGTCTCTGGATTAGATCGGAAGATCTCAGCTTGATAATCCCATATTTGAGCAAAATGTTCTTCATGAGTCACTTTTTTTTCTTTCATAACTATTGTCTTCGCCTTGGAACATTGGTCTTCTGTGACTTCGAAGTTGTACTCCCTCTTGATCTCTGCAACCATCTGTTGCTTGGTAATTTTCGGATCCTTTCTCAACCTCTCCCTAAACAACCAAGCAATTGTCCCTCGCTTCAACATCTTTGAGAATCCAGATCTCACACAAGCATGCTCACCATCATATATCTTCACTTGCATCTTGTGTTTCTTCTTAGAATAAGAACAATAGCATCTCCATGGACACTTAACATCAGTCGCCGAGCACTTAGCACCAATTTTCAAACTCTGTGACCTATACAACTTAATATCATATCTAGTCTTCAGAGAATACCTTAGCACAGCAATCTTGAACTCATCTGGTCCATTGAAAGTTTTACCCAAACTCAGAATCTCATCCGGATCTTCAGCTAGTGGTGGGGCAGCACCTTCGTCGTTGCAATCTTCATCATCATCACTGTATGTAAGAGGATCTGGAATCCTCTCTTCGTCCCAGCAATCATCTCCACTATCAGCATCACTCTCGTCTTCACCGTCCTCCCTCGCATCTGGTCCAAATTCAGCTTCAAAATCCTCACAATTTTCTTCCTCTACACCAATACCACCGTTGGCATTTTCTTCCACAGATTCTACAACTGGATCGCTATTTTGCTCTGGAACACCAACACTCCATCTCTGATCTTCATTGTTTGAAACTGGATTAGTTTGCACTGGATCAGTATTTTGCTCTGGAACACCAACTGGACTGGTTTCATCACGATTACCTTCGTTGGCATATCTAACCTCATCACAGTCTTCATCACCAACAACCTCACAATCATCTCCACTCACGGCCTCACGATCATCTTCGAAATCATCAACAACCTTCTTCCTCTTTCGTTTACGTTTAGGTTTAGGATTCGACTTACTGTTTTGATTCTTGGCCGTCTCCTCAGGACCTTCTTTCTCAGTCTCCTCTTCCATTCGCTCTACCTCACGACCATCTTTCTCAGTCTCCGCTTCCATTGGATCTCCCTCAGATCGATCCTTCTCACTCTCCACTTCGATTTGATTCGCCTCAGGACCATCCTTCTCAGTCTCCACTTCGATTTCATTCGCCTCGGAACCATCCTTCGCCTCGAAACCATCCTTCTCAATCCCCTCTTCCACTCGATCCGCCTCAGTATCGGAAAGAATCTCAACTCTCTCGGCTTCAGATCTTGTTTGAGTCGAGTCCTTCTCCGATGTATTCATCATCAGTCGCAACGAACGCCGCGACGGAACTGGCTGTTTTCCTCCACGGGTCCGCGCCATGAAGTTGAATCGAGAGAGATTTCGATATATATTTTTTTTTTAGGGTTAGGGATTTGATTCAATTTGGGGATTTCGATTCAATTTGGGGATTTCAAAATATACAAACGACGTTGTTTAGTGTTTATAAGACGTCGACGTTTTGCTCAAACGGAAGCTGTTAACGATTTGTTAACCCCGTCTATTAGCTTCTAACGGAGACTTAACCGCGTGCCTAAAATGGCGAGGTCAAAGAAAGTTTCCTATTTTTTGGATAGGTCAACCCAAAGTTGAAGATTAAAATGACATCTCCAAAGATGGGGATATTTTTGTCCCATTTTTGAAACTTGGGGATTTTTATGGCATTTTTTCCATAACTTAATTCTTATAAATTTTTCTTTCAATTAATAATAATAATTGATATTATTATTTAAAATTTTTATTATTATTTTTCTTTGACTTTTTTTTATCAACCATATTCTTTGATTTTTTTCCCATTTTCAGCTATTAAAAAGCTCATATATAAATATATTTACTATGTATTTTTCCAATTCTTATATGTTTCTTTAGTTTTTAGAGAAGTCATTGCTTTTTGCAAGGAAAAAAGTTCTACAATCTTATAAGTGCTTGTCTTGTATAATACGAAATAGATTCATCAACTAATCACTGAATATATTTATATGTTGAGCAGTTGAGAGATGTAAACTATTACATGTATGTACAAACGTTTCACGCCAAATTATTTAGAATTGAGATATGTTAGTGAGATAGAAATATTGACTGAATTTATCTTACAGTTATATTTATCAAACATTTGTACAAACGTTTGTACTGTAAGGCATTTTGCTAAATTTTTTTAAATTTAATTTTATTATTAACTGTAAGATAATTAGTTAGAAATATAGATTGAATTTGAAAAATTTAGCAAAAAATCGAGTAAAAATATTAGATGATAAAATCGATCAAAGTAATTATATTAAAACTAATAGTTAATAATAAGATAAAAAAAATATTGAAATACATTTTTTGTTGTATTGAGATGAGGAGCTATGTTTTATCATATATTGTTTGATATTAAAATTAACTGATGTATAAGAATTTAGAATATGAATAAAATTAATATATATATATATATATATTAAATTGAAAAAGTTCAAACAAAGTATATATTGTATACCAAAAAAGAATATATAAAACATTAGGGTTTAAGATGATAGGAAAAAGAACATAAGGGTATAATTTGCATTAAAATTGAGAATGTATAGGTTAAAGAGAGAGAGAAAAAAACGTCGACTTGTTTCCTTTTTTTTTTTTTTTTTTTTTTTTTTTTTTTATCATTTATTTATTTTGCCTCCGTTGCGTAATAATATCACTGAACGAAGAAGAAAGCATATTCCACGGTCACCAAACCTCTCCCGTCGAACTTTTTTTTCACTCTGCGTCTCTCTCTCCCGTCGCCGTCGAAACATCTGAGATCTCTCTCTCCACTCTCGTCGCCGAAGATGCATTCAAGTCATCTTCTTCTCGAGGAGCCGATCAGGATGGCTTCAATCCTCGAGCCTTCCAAATCTGTGAGCTCTCTCTCTCTCCCTCCCTTCCTGTTTAATGCTTTGATTTCTCAATTCTTCACCGATTTGAGTTTTTTTCGCATGTATCGATTGCTCATGAAAGCATCGATTCGTTGTAGAGGTTTTGATCTGATCTTTTTTTTTTGTCAGAGTTTCTTCCCGGCATTGACTAAGATCGTCGGAACTCTCGGTCCTAAATCCCGATCCGTCGAGGCTCTCTCAGGCTGTCTTAAAGCCGGCATGTCTGGTACGAAACTATCACTTCTCTTTTTGTGTTTCTCCAGTTTTGTTAACTTGATTTAGGTTCGTCACACACTAATACTTATGTTTTCTTGTTCTGTGATTAGTGGCTCGATTCGATTTCTCTTGGGGAGACTCTGATTATCACCAGGAGACTCTGGATAATCTCAAGGTTGCTGTGAGGAGCACTAAGAAGCTTTGTGCTGTATGTTTTTTCCTTTCTCTCTTCTCTCAACTTTATATTTTAGATTTGCTATATGCATCTGAGCGGAGATGTCTGATTTGGGTTTTGCTTAGGTTATGCTTGATACTGTTGGACCTGAGTTGCAAGTTATTAACAAATCTGAGAAAGCTATTACTTTGAAAGCTGATGGCCTTGTAACTTTGACACCGAATCAAGACCAGGAAGCTTCTTCTGAAGTTCTTCCCATTAATTTCAATGGGCTTGCCAAGGTTCTTTCTTATGACTCTTTATATAGAATGAGATGATATTATATATGTAATCAAATTGTTTAGTGTTTTAGTATTATTATAGGTGTGTGATGTGTGTTCCTGTTTGATGTTTTCAGGCAGTGAAGAAAGGAGACACTATCTTTGTTGGGCAATACCTCTTCACTGGTAGTGAAACAACTTCAGTTTGGCTCGAGGTAAAAAAATTGAAGCTTGCGAATATATTTTTGATTATTTCTCTGTGTCAAAGTTTAGACGTTTAGATGAATATGTTTTAAGACCTACCTCCCAAACGAACCTTCAGGTTGCTGAAGTTAAAGGAGATGATGTCATTTGCCTGTCAAGGAATGCTGCTACTCTGGCTGGTTCTCTCTTCACTTTGCATGCCTCTCAAGTTCACATCGATCTGCCAACTCTCACAGAGAAGGATAAGGAGGTCAGAGTTGCTTCTAATCTTTAAATCTCAGTGGTTCACTTCGTTCCCTCTATAATACTACAGTTTTGGATTTATTGTTCCAGTGTTTGACCAGTTTGTATTTATTTGGTTATCCTCTAGGTCATAAGCACATGGGGAGTTCAAAATAAAATCGATTTTCTCTCATTGTCTTATTGCAGACATGCGGAGGATGTTCGCCAGGTCTGTATTTTGTTATGCTGCCCTTCAGTTGTTGTGTCGTACTTTTTTGTGTATGCACTGTTAATTATGATCTTCTTATAAGCCTGAACAATGACTAATTGCTGTTTCATTACACAGACCCGTGAAATGCTTAAAAAGTTGGGTGACCTCTCCCAAACACAAATATTTGCAAAGATTGAGAATGTAGAGGTAAGTGAAATGTGTATTGATTTTTTGCTTTCTCACTACCTTTTCTTTCTTTTTGTCCCCCTTGAAGAGGAAGCTTCTGATTTTATATTTTGTTTAGGGACTAACCCACTTTGATGAGATTCTACAAGAAGCTGATGGAATTATTCTTTCACGTGGGAATTTGGGTATAGATCTACCCCCAGAAAAGGTATGTTAGTTGGTCATTCAAATTGATTTGTCCGGCACCAAACTTCACACTTTTTTATAGTTACCTTGGTGGCTTTTATTGTAGGTGTTTTTGTTCCAAAAGGCAGCTCTTTACAAGTGCAACATGGCTGGAAAGCCAGCTGTTCTTACCCGTGTTGTTGACAGTATGACTGACAACTTGAGACCAACTCGTGCGGAGGCAACGGATGTTGCTAATGCTGTTTTAGATGGTAAGTTTATCCTTTAATATGTTTCTAGAATTCTGAGCAGAAATTGCTTGGTTTGATAAGTGTTATGATAAGCTGGAGGGAAATTCTACCTCTGGATCATCGCTTTTGTCATAACTTCCATCTTACTTCCTGCAGGAAGTGATGCAATTCTTCTTGGTGCTGAGACCCTTCGTGGATTGTACCCTGTTGAGACAATATCAACTGTTGGTAGGATCTGTGCCGAGGTAGGCTGCATAATATATTACTTTAGTATCATTTTGTTGCTTGTGTCTTTAAATTCTACGCATCTTGCAACTATGTGGAACCGAGTTGTGGCTTGTCTTCCGATTTGCTCTTACACAGTTTCTTTATCTGTTCATAGGCAGAGAAGGTTTTCAATCAAGATTTGTACTTCAAGAAGACTGTCAAGTATGTTGGAGAACCTATGACTCACTTGGAATCGATTGCTTCTTCAGCTGTAAGTCTGTCATTTGTGTTGCAGAGAGACGTAAGAAATGATTAGAAATGCAAATTTTCTTAATCTAGCTTAATTCATGCTTTATCAGGTACGGGCAGCCATCAAGGTTAAGGCATCAGTAATTATATGCTTCACCTCTTCTGGAAGAGCAGCCAGGTTCGTAGCATTTCTTTTGGCTTAAACTGTTAATTTCGTTTGATCTATTTATATTTGTCTAATGAAATTTTTATTCCTTTGAATTACGTGCAGGTTGATTTCCAAATACAGGCCAACGATGCCTGTTATTTCTGTTGTCATTCCCAGGGTTAAGACAAATCAGCTGAAATGGAGCTTTAGTGGAGCTTTTGAGGTATGTTTCTCCCTTGGTCTCTCAAGTTTAGAGATTATATTCATTCCAATTTCTTACAAGGTTAACCCGTGTATCTCTCTTATCAGGCGAGGCAGTCACTTATTGTCAGAGGCCTCTTCCCAATGCTCGCTGACCCTCGTCACCCTGTAAGTCTTGTTATCTTTCTTCAACTGCATATTATATCTTTCTCTCTATTGGATAAACACACTGACTCAAAGATACCCTACATGTGTTACACTAATATCACTCTCTCAAGACTTTGTGCCTTTAGTATCATCAATATTGTTTAGTGTTCTGTTTGAATATAGCTGAAACACAACTATAGTACCAAGTCTTTTAAACGTTTTTAATGAAACTTTGCTGTCTATTTAAGGCGGAATCAACAAGTGCGACAAACGAGTCAGTCCTGAAGGTTGCTCTAGACCATGGGAAGCATGCTGGAGTGATAAAGTCCCATGACAGAGTAGTGGTGTGCCAGAAAGTTGGTGATGCATCTGTGGTTAAGATCATCGAGCTCGAGGATTAACTTTTGCCTCACAAAGAAAAAACATTATTAAAATTGGCTGCATTTTGTGTTGCCTTGAATTCATGACTCCAATGCCGGAGTGAGTATATTATCTCCGGGACTTTTGGGTTTTTTTTTTTTTTTTTGTACTTAGGAGATTTGATGTCTATAAGGGTTGCCCCTTATTTTTCGCTATGTTTGATTACCTTCAAAATTTAAGCATATGATAAAAGTAAACAATGCCTAGCAAATTTTATAATAAGCTGTGTAACATTCCCTATTTTTTTCGTTCTGTTACAAAGTTTTCTATCCTTCTAGACTATTTTCTCTTCTCTTGCAGTCACTCATCTCTATTCTCTACACATGAAGATATATCCTTTTCATAATTTATTATTGTTTTTTTCTTCTGATTTTATTGTAGACAAAACGCTATTTTTTTTTTTGTCGTAGTCTGAAATATAAATAGTGAAGCTTAAAATTGTGGTTGATAAATCGTATTTTGTCTTTATTAATGAAAAAAACAAAAGCTGATTTTCTAGGGATAAAGCAATTAGAAAATTAAAATATCTAAGGCAAGAGAAAACAAAAAACCAAAATAGAGTTACACAACAAAAAAATACTCTTATATTCTGTCATTCTGGATAGGCATGAGATTATTCTCCGTTTTTCGCGGATATTCATATTCGTATTCGAATTCGTTTCGAAAAAATAGATATTCAGACAAACGGATACGAATATGGATAGTGAAATAGCGAATAAAACGAATACGGATACAAATACGAATAGTGCTAAATTTTAAAACGGATAACGAATATCCGTTTTTCTCGGATATCTTGGATTATATTCGGATACAGATACGGATAATACTAAATTTTAAAACGGATATTTGTTTTTTCACGGATATCCGGTATTTATATACGGATATCCGTTATTTTTTTTATCCAAAATATGTGGTATTTTATACAAATACGCTGTGTTTTAGTCAAAAATATGTATTTTGAAAAATAATAATTTTTTTACGGATATCCACGGATAATCGAATTTTTAACGAATAACCGAATAACGGATATCCGAAATTATCGGATACGAATATGGATAACAAATTACGAATAAAACAGATACGGATATCCCAAAAAAACCGGATATCCGTTCTGTTTATAGGCCTAATTCTGGATAACATGATACAAGAGTTTTTTTTTTAAAAAAAATGTTTTTTGGTTCGTATTTCTGTAGTTAAACCGTTTTCCTATTTTAATTAGATTACTTTTCATCAGTTGTTTGATTATCTTTAAATTTATCTCGATTGTGTTAGTCTAATAGCTTCTGATTACAGTACCATTACACTTACAGATTGTGGATTAAAAACGTCTGGAAGCTATACCGTGCTGAACATTAAAAACCTAAATGCGGTAACTAAACTATATATATGTGATGGACAAGTAATCATTATTTATAATATTTTTTTAAAAAAGTCATTAAGCATATTAATGAATGATGATGTTAATATACAATACCACCAATTAAAGATATACAATATATATATATATATATAAATGTTCTGTAGTTAACAAAAAAAATATATTAAACTGAAAAAGAATACTAATAGTATTCGTCATTTCGTTGTACACCACCTAAATAGTAGTATTAATTATGATTGTCTTACATCAATAATGATTTCTAGTTGTGTTCAATTTACATTGTAGGTTATCAATTAATTTAATGATTTTTTTTTTGGTTTTTTTTTTTGCATGCTAAAGTTTGGAGACCAACATTTTCTATGGGTTGGTTTGAACATTGAATTGGGAATTTGTTCCCCCCCAATCCTTAATGCCTCTTTTTATGTAGAAAACAAAGAGAGAGAGAGAGAGAGAGTCATTCACGCTCGATCATGAGTGATGATTTACGAATGATGCATTATGAATAGTTTTAATTATGATGTTCTTGTCTTGATTTAATTCCCCCCCCAAACTCTTCCGTCCAGACAATTCGCTTTCTGAGAGAGAGAGAGAGCAGTATAGTGATAATGATGCTCCTAACAAACTTTTACGAAGAAAGCTAACCGGTCTTGTCGACGTCGATACATATTAATTGATGCTCAATCCCAGTATACAGTAGTATATATTAATCACATGGTGTAAAATGTACATCCACAAAACTTTGGAACAAAACAAAAGGACCCTACGTGGCAAATTATTATTTGAAAAATATGTTAGCAACTACTCAGAGAATAGTTACCACATAAATTTAAAACGTGAATACAAAGTGACTCTTTTGGTTTTCATTGATTTGATTTTGATGATGTTGTTGGTTTCCAATTGTTTTTCTTGATAATACTTGGAATGTTACTATTTCATTGCTCTCGATCTCTAACGAAGACTAGTCTCAATTTTTTTTTCTTTTTCATATGGGCCATCATCACACAACATGAGATGAAACATTTATGAATTTAGCCAAACATAATCCTAAACCTTTTTAAAGAACTTGGACCCTTTTGTGATCAATGCTAGTTTCACAAATCAACATTGTTTTTTTTTTTTTTGCATAAAGAAAATAATACTACGAATTTGATATCTAATTTATTTTAATCACACGAATGATTTGTAACGGAATCAACCAAAAGTTAAAACATCCTCATTCGTATTATTAAAAATACATCCGCATTGGAAGAATCTAATTTAGGACTTAATTATAGATTTTAATTTAAATTAAAATTACTTCCACCAAATGCTTTACACCAAATCAAACGGACTTTTCACGATCGTTCGGCGCTGCCACGTGTCATCATCATTCATCGTTGGATCTAAACATTGTACACGTCACCCTTTTTCTGCATTCATTTAATACGACAACATATCTCTTTCCCTCACTTTCTCCGTTTCTCGTCTCCTCCGACGACATTTTCCGAGAAAATCACCACTGAGAAAGAGAGCAAAATACATTAATACAAAGCTTTTCATTAGTATTATTATCTCCGCCGCCATGGCTATCGAGCGTCATCGATTACGCGTATAAACCAATTGTTTTTTTTTTTTTTTTTTTGTGTGTGTGTGTGAATAGAACGTGTACGGAGCTCTGTGTTTTGTGTAGCTTCTTCGGTCAACTATTAGAACGAACGAGAGATATATAGAGAGAGAGAGAGAGGTATAATTATGGGTTCGTCCTTGTCGAATCTAAACGACGGGACGAATGGTTTGTCTATGGGAACTAGTCTGGGCGATATACCGGAAAGCTGCGTCGCGTGTGTGTTTATGTATTTGACTCCGCCGGAGATTTGCAATCTGGCTGGATTGAATCGTGCATTTCGTGGTGCGGCTTCTTCCGATTCCGTTTGGGATAAGAAGCTCCCTGCGAATTATCAGGATCTGCTTGATTTGTTGCCCCCTGAGAGGTATCATACTCTCTCCAAGAAAGATATCTTCGCTGTCCTCTCTCGTCCCATCCCTTTTGATGATGATACTAAGGTATTTTTTTTTTTTTTTGTTTCTGATTGTGACTTTGATGTTTTTTTTTTGGATTTGGGAATTAGGGTTTTGCTTGTAGTTGTTTTGGTTTGGATGATTTTTGTATGAAACTGTGTTTGTGTTTTCAGGAGCTGTGGATTGATAGAGTTACAGGACGGGTTTGTATGGCAATTTCAGCGAGAGGTATGGCTATAACTGGAATTGAAGACCGGAGGTATTGGAATTGGAATCCGACTGAAGAATCTAGGTACGACACACTATCGCCTCTTGAATCTCAATTAGAGTTTTAGAAGATCAACAAGTAGTAGATGAATAGAAGCTTACAAAAGACTTGTTGATGATAATGTCATTTGACCTGAATATCATTAGCTGTTGATCCTTGGATTGATAGAGTTACAGGGCAGGTCTTTCAAGAACACTTTAAGTATATTAAAAAAAAAAGCTAAATTTGGAAAAGTTTGTGTGAGGATTACTGTTTGATTAGTGGCCTGTGTTCTCTTAGTTTGTGAGGAGGTGACTCTGCTTTTGAGTTTTGATATATAGCTAATATAGACTATGAGTGTTCTTGCTTAATCTCTATAATTATGGGTTTTGAGGTGCTATTGTAGCGATGATTCATCTCAACTGCGAAATGATTAGGTTAGTGACAAATGTCTGCATCAGGTTTTGGTGTGATACTGCTTTATACAACATTAGACGGGTGCTTAGCATGTGATAGTTTGTTTTATCTTTGTTTGTAGAACAAAAAGAGTAAATTTCTTGTGAATCTTCCCGTGAACAGGTTCCATGTTGTAGCCTACTTACAACAGATTTGGTGGTTTGAAGTTGATGGAACAGTGAGATTTCATCTCCCACCTGGTATATACTCTCTATCATTCAGAATCCATCTAGGGAGATTCACAAAAAGGCTAGGGAGACGTGTGTGCCACTTCGAACACACTCATGGTTGGGATGTAAAGCCTGTGAGGTTTTCGCTTTCAACTTCTGATGGTCAAAATGCATCTTGTGAATATTACTTGGACGATGTAGAGAGAGACGAAGCACTCGGACAACACAAGCGGGGTTGCTGGATCGAGTATAGGGTTGGAGAATTCATTGTGAATGGATCAGAACCATCAACCGAAATCCAATGGTCGATGAAACAGATAGACTGCACGCACTCAAAAGGAGGGTTATGTGTTGATTCAGTCTTCATAAACCCAATTGGTGATCTGAAGGAATACACAAAGAAAGCTTTTGTGAAATAGCTTTACGAAAGATAATGATCACACACACCAAAAAAGCTTTTGATTCTTCTTGCCAGGTTAAATTCTTATTAGTGGTTTTTTTTTGGGGTCAACAAAATTCTTGTTAGTAGTTATGTCGTCGTTTTTTACTGGTTCCCAGAATTAGGGTACATCGAGTCGACGATACGGTAACTAAATTTCATTTTATTACTGTGCATTTCATCGAGTTTTTTTGTTTGTTTGTTTTTATTTTTACTTCATACTCATTTTGTTACACATTTTAGGCGAGAGGACTCTTTTTTGTGTGTATACCATGTTTATAGGTTGGATGTTGGAGACTATGACTATCTGTATCCAACCAAGATTATCTAAATTATTGTCTCTGACTAATTCTATTTATTTTGTTGTGTGTTTGTTTTTTTTCTTTTCTTTTAAATCATATATCCAATCGGATATTGATATGCATAGGATTGGATCGAATAATTCAGGCTATTATAAAAATATAATTATCCAAAATTTCTGTCTATCAAGCTTATCCAAATATTCAAATGCTTGAAGCCTTGAAACTACCAAAAGAACTACATTATCTGAAATAGATATATGATACAATATACAGAAGAAGTCAAAACAAATGAGCTACGGAAACGAATTATAGAAGAAGTCAAAACAAATGAGCTACGGAAACGAATTATATGATGTAAATGTACTGTACTGAAAAGTTTGTGTTTAGTCTAAATTCTTTTTCATCATTTGTTTTTCTTACACAAATAGTGTTGAGGTGGACAAAGTGTCTTGTTTTAAAGGTCGGATTTACTTAAAAGTTAAAGATGTAGGATTCCAAAAAGTTCTAGACTATACATTGGATCGTGGAATCACACTGTCTAAATTGGATATTCTTGATTTAATTAAACAAAAAATAAACTGAATTCATTAAGTGAATAAAAAATAGATTCTCTATAAATAATTTGAAAAAATATCATGATGATGCATTCAAAAAAAAAAATGTTACAAAAAATGTAAGCTAGGTGCCAAGATTTCTAAAAAGATGATAAAAAGGGAACAGAAGGAGGAGATTATAAGAGACATATAGAGTGGTTGAGCTGAATTGGGAATATTGTCCGCGAAACTCTGAGCTATCATTTGACCGAGCCGAACCTGAGATGATGTTGTTAGATGCAAACCGTCCGGTTCAAGAGGTAAACCCATGGCGTCAACACAATACACGTCCTTAAGATCTGTCTTGAGTTGAGCTTTTCTCACCGCGTCAAGGTATGGTCCTTCTCCTGTCGCTAGAGCCACCTTTTTTTTTGTTTGTTTTACGTCCAAAACAACAAAACACATAAACAAGATATTTGAAGAATGTTTACTAAATATCAGATATGTACATTCTACCAGTAGATTTTTATTAGGAATAAGACCAAAAAAAATGTCAATTTTGCATACACCACAGCTGGATTGGTAGTACGATATTTTAGCTACAGCCTGGATTAAAAAGAATGAGTAATCACGATTCACGAACCATAAAAAAAGATAGCTAAAATAATGGAGCATTAAATACATTAAATATGTAAATACTATATTCAACAAGATTTTTAGTCTGCATGTATTTTTTTTTTCTTTTATTTTCGGAAACTTTTCACTATTCCAACATTACTTATCAAAGTTCTACGAACTATTTGCTATATTGCGGATTATACCAATTAGATGTTTTTGTGCAACGTACCTGTATAATAGGAAGATTTGGCTGATCTAAATCACTTCGAAGATCACTAAAAAACTGGACTAGTCTGTTCTTATAAACCGAAGCATCAACCATATCCACCGTATCCGACTCACCTTGATACCACAAAATTCCCCTGTACGAGCCGCCTCCACTACTAGCAACCGCGGCTTTCGCTCTCCTCACCGTCTCCTCGTAAAGATACTCACCCTTTTGCCATTGGCTTAGTTTAGTCCCACCGATAGAGCAAGGAACCAAACCCACATGACCAAACCGGTAAAATAATCGGTCAGCAAATGACATCCCCGGTCCAATACCATTGGTCTTGTTAACATCAATGTCAACGTGTAGTGGCTCTTTAGCAATTTCCCACTTGAGCTTCGCCGTGAGACGGAGGATCGAAGGGTTTGATCGACATTCCTGGGGGATCACACCATCCCACACAGTGGTGTTTGTAGCGGTGTCGTTATAAACTCCACCTCGACCCGCCATATTGCTTTGCCCGGCCAAGATGAAGATACTAATGTTTCTTGGGATGGTTTGGGATTGGACTTGTGGTGGAGATTCAAGAAAAATGATGATGATGATGAAGACAGAGAAGAAGAAAAAGATCTTGGTCATTGTTTTTGAAGTAAACTTGAAGATTGAGATTGAGATCCAGATCAGAGTCGAAGTAAGATAGAAGAGAGAATAATGTATTCCTCTTGTTTTGTCTCTTTCTTCGTATCCACTTCAAAAATTTTAGAAAGAAGACTTAATTAGTTTGGTTAATTAGTCAATAGACTTGAAACCTTTTCATACACAACATGATTATATATACAGAATCAAAGGACTGATTTGTGTGTCTCGATACCTACACCTACATATATTAGTAAATGATTTAAAACTTGATAAATTAAAAACGAAGCATAACAACGGTAATAACGTGACGTATAATTAATTATTAATACGAGAATGACGTAATCTCACAAAAAAACAATAGAAACCTTAAACCGAGATCTCCTTTCAAAAAAATGAAGAATTATACTAATTGGATTTCTATAATTTGTTAAATGTTTATGATTTTCTCAAAAAGACAGCTACCTAAACCAAAACTAAACCAAAACCAACCAATGAAATAATTAAATTTAATAGGTTAGAAAAAGTTGACCTCATATAATAATAGAAAACTGAGTGATCTCCCATAAGTAAAACAGAGATCGTCACATGTACAACTCATCGATGATTCACTTGTTTTATTTCTTACAGGTCTGTAATATATATTTCCAAACTATTGTAGTAGGTGTTTGATGATTAAACTAAAAAAAAACTAATTAAAACCAAAATAAGAAGAAGAAGGATCATGATGAGCGAATATGCAAGACGGCGTGCGGAAGTGAGTGATGAGTCCTTTTGCTTTTCATATTCCACTTTTTATTTTGTATGTATTCATTTTTTTTTTTTTCTACTTAGTGCTTTCTTGAAATATATCATTACTTTTTTTTTGTTTTCTAATTATACTAGGAATATTGAATATCCCATGAATGTTACCAAATAACTTTACGACCGACTGAGCTACTACGGCCTTCTCTAACAATTAAGAGGACAAACTTCGAACATTTACAAACAACAGAGCTGCAAGTAGAGTAGGTTTAATAGGCTTTGCTTTGCTTTTTTGAAACATAACCACTCGCACCAATTAGTTCTAACATTGCAAATGACTTCTACTTAATAAAGAGGAATAAAAAGGCTGTTCAAAAAACGTTTTGAGCTCTCCTTGTTTCACAAGGAACAGCAGAAGTGAAACACAGCAGATTATGTATGATTGATCAATACGGATCATAAATATTATAGGAAATTATATAAACATATCAAGACATAAACTATAAAATAGACAGATACAAATAAAAGAATTATGAAGGTTTACTAATACACCAATAGATGTTGCTGTTACCGACTCCTATTTTGTTTTTTTCCAAAAACAGAACATGACAAAACTCTGAAGAAAGCATATAACAATGGCCTTTCAATCAAACCTTTGATTTTTCTCCTCCCCTGAAACAAGTATCTAACTGAAATATTTGTGAGGCTAACATGTTGGCTTGATGAACGTTTCTGTAAATGATCCAAATAGAGTTTAACTCTCTAACCTATACATATCTTCTTACATTCCACATGAAGCTTTGAAGCAGCCCTCACATACGAATTTCATAAAGTAATTTGGTATGCACTCTATTGAGATCATTGCGAGGGCTGCCGCAAAGCTTGATGTGGAATGTAGATGATCAACAGTCATGAGGCAGGTTGGTTCTCTCTATTTCCCACTTCATAAACAAGTTTCATATATCTCCGAGAGTGAAAAATATTAATTTGCTCCACAAGAGTTTAGAATTCTGATAGGAGATCGAAATAGGGATTGTCGTCTCTGTTTGCCAATCCACACGTAGTTCCTCGTAGAAGATAAGATCGTGTGGGTTGGAAACAGGGACGAGAATCCCTCTCAATTGATAAAATATTAGCGTAGATCGAAAATACAAAGAGGAACCAAAATCAAAACAAGCATAAAAAGAAAGAAAAGTAATTAAGGTGTAAGAATGGTGGTAGAGTTATCATTTTCGTCTTCTTCTTCGGTTTTCATTGCATTGCATCCTTTCCTTTATGTAATGTATCGAAATGTGTAGTTGAGAGTGTATGGCGTTTTGGGGGACAAGGATCATGCATGAACACAATATTTCTCCAAAGACATGTGTTATGTTTTGGCCCCGTGAGAAATTTCCACAAGTAAATTTATTGCGAAAGTAGTTTGACTAATAACATAAATCTTTTTCTAATGTATTTAATTGAATTATGGAAAAAAAACTCAACCAATATTCATGGTGTTCCTCACTATGCAACTTCAGTTCTGAACTTCTGATGCAATCCGTAAAAATTGAAGTTATCACTTGCGCCGCTGCTGCGCACAACAACAATCCTCAACATAACTAAGATACGCAACCAGGTTGTTGAAGCTCACTAGTTAACGCCAGTTAGAATCAACCATTGCACATTAACGCCGAAGCAGTCCAACGTATGACAAACAGTTAGCAACAATGCTCTAAACAAGTTGGACAAAATACGAACTCTTTTGAATCTACTGATGTGAGACGAGAATAGAGAGAGTAGTAAAATGAAGTTCATAAGCAACAAAATTCTTAAGTCTGAGATTATAAGAGTTGCAAAAGTAAGAGACAAAAACTGATAACAAGGTTTTACGTTTGGCATAACATTCGGGAATAAACATTGCTAGTAAAAAAAGTAGCCACTACGCAGAAAACACAAAGTGAGAGAGAGATGGCTAGGCTCTTCAGCGTTTGCCACCACCACCTCCCAACTTAGGACCCTTTCCTGCAGCTGCAGCTTTGGGGAAGTTTGCCTTGACCTTCTGTTGCTTAGAAGCAAATTCAACCTTCTTAGCTTTCTTTTCATCTTTGGTCTTCTTGATTCTTTCCTTGATCTCACTGTTAAAATCATAACAATTCATTTTAAAAAGTCAACACTTTTTCTCAAATATAACAATACTAGTTGGATAATTCGAGTCTTGGAGAAAGGAAAGAAAACTAACCGAAGAGCAGCTTCTCTGGCAGCATCACGAACTTCTGGCTTCTCAGCTCTCTTCTTCTGAATCACCTCCAAGGTAGCACCAACAATGGACCTTGAGTATGGCTTCTTGGTTGCACGTCTTCTTCTCTTCACAGCCTCTTGAGCTGCATCCTATAAAATGAAACAAAAATCAATTAAATCTCCTGAACCTGATCAACAAAAACATACAGAAACTTGAAACACTATAAGAGTATCATCAGTACCTTCTTGTGTTGTTTCCTGTACATGGCAGTCCATGAAAGCTTGGAAGGCTTCAACTTATTGTGGAAGTACCTCTTGCACTTTGAGTTAAGAAACAAGAAAACCTAATGCAACCATGAAAACAAAACCAACCATTAGAAGACTAAAGACCAAAAACCAATTTCATAAGCTCAGGGGATTCATAAAAAAGAGTTTAGCTGACCTGAGAATCAGATCGGATAAATCTAATTCCCCTTCCTGGGTAAATTTTCTGCCCACTGAAACGACAAAGCTCCGTCCTGTATATTGCAATGATAATACACCAAATGAGACATTGATTGCAACAAAGCAAATGATCTTTGCTAGTGAAATATCTAAGTCTACATGATTAGAAATGAATCATCTTATACCAAACAGAGACCAATCACTGACCCAGATCCATCTAATACAAAATCTCATCTTCATACAACAACAAAACTAACGAGGAATCGAAGACTATCATAAAATCCGATTGAAACAAAAAGCCAATCCAGTATAAATCAGTCCCTCCGATGGTGTAAAAACATGAATCATTACACTACTCGATTCCAATAAGATTCAATACAGGAACAGAAACAGAGAGAGAGAGAGCAGATTTGATTACTTGAGAACCATGGTTGCTGCTGCTCCTCCTCTTCGTCTTCTTCTTCCTTCTGCTCAGGCTGCTCCCGGAAACCCTAGACTAGAAAACCCTAATTCAGTCGACACTTATATATAAGAGAGACTAACCAAAGCCATTTTCATGTGCTTATATATTATTCGGCCCAAAATTTAAGCCCACTAAAATAAACGCATCAAATAGACCCATAGTTTTATTGGCCCATATATTATTGTCGTGATGACGTCAGCATCTCCTCCAATAATTTATTTTCCCAACAGCCGACGACGAACCTGTCAATGGACCTTAAAACGGCGACGTTCATAAATAAGTTTGAAACAAAGTAGCAGCTAAGCTTTCTCTCTTCTCTGCTGCACAAGCTTCCAGAAACAAAAACAGAGATCCAAAAGTAAAAAAAATTGGATTCAATCGTCGCCGGATATTCCAAAGAGTTTATAAGACTAGATAAGAGAGATTTAGTCGGATATGGAGGTGGAGAAGTGGAACAGCGACGGTGGTGAATACACGTCGGAAGACGAAGGAACGGAGGATTACCGCCGCGGAGGTTACCACTCCGTCCGGATCGGTGACTCATTCAAAAGCGGCCGTTATGTTGTCCAGAGCAAACTCGGTTGGGGCCATTTCTCTACTGTTTGGCTCTCCTGGGACACTCAATCCTCTGTACGCACCTCTCTTACTCTCTCGCCGGAGTTTGTTTTCAATTCGTTGTTAAATTAGATGGAGTTGATTCTAAATTGTTTGTGTGATTTCTTAACAGAGATATGTGGCTTTAAAGGTGCAAAAGAGTGCTCAGCACTATACTGAAGCTGCAATGGATGAGATAACTATATTGCAACAGATTGCAGAAGGAGACACTGATGATACCAAATGTGTTGTGAAGCTTTTGGATCATTTCAAACACTCAGGTCCTAATGGGCAACATGTATGTATGGTTTTTGAGTATTTGGGTGATAATCTGTTAACGCTGATTAAGTATTCTGATTACCGTGGCTTACCTATTCCTATGGTTAAAGAGATTTGTTATCATATGTTGGTTGGATTAGACTACTTGCATAAAGAGCTTTCGATTATTCATACTGATTTGAAGCCTGAGAATGTTTTGTTGCCGTCAACGATTGATCCGTCTAAAGATCCTAGGAAGTCAGGAGCTCCTCTTGTTCTCCCCACTGATAAGGATAAGAGTCAAGTTGACTCCAATGGGGATTTTGTCAAAAATCAAAAGACAGGTATTCGTAGAAAGGCAAAGCTTTCGGCGGTTCAGGGAGATGCTGAGGTTAAAGGCAATACTGAATCTGAAAAAGTTCTTGGACTTGGATCACTGGTTAATGGAAAACCAAGTGCTGCAGATAAATTGATGGAAGAAGAGTGTCCTTCAACTTCTGCCACTAATGGAATAGATGGTAGCGAGAAAGGGAAGCAAGGTGGTAAGAAAGGGAGTCGATCGAGTAGAAGGCACCTTGTGGCATCTGCTGACCTCAAGTGTAAACTTGTTGACTTTGGTAACGCATGTTGGACTTACAAGCAGTTCACAAGTGACATTCAAACGAGACAGTATAGGTGTCCAGAAGTAATCCTTGGATCTAAGTACTCTACATCTGCAGATCTTTGGTCCTTTGCGTGCATATGTTTTGAACTTGCCACCGGAGATGTACTTTTTGATCCCCATAGTGGAGACAATTATGATCGAGACGAGGTATGCTCTAGTTCCTGATATTTTTGGCTTTCTTTTATCTTGATTTGTATGATTTTAGCATGGTTTATGGTTTTAGATCGTTTGGATTTTGTTTATGGGAGTTTGGAGAATCTAATTGGCCTTTTCTGCTAACAGGACCATTTGGCTCTGATGATGGAGCTTCTTGGGATGATGCCACGCAAGGTACAGCAGAATCATCAGCAGACAGTTTTATTGAAGAAGTTTGTTTCGACAAGTTGAATAGCTAAACCCTTTTTCTTTGTTGTGTTTTGTAGATAGCATTAGGAGGCCGTTACTCCAGAGATTTCTTTAACAGACATGGTGATCTTCGACACATCAGAAGACTCCGTTTCTGGCCCATGAACAAAGTCCTGACCGAGAAGTACGAGTTCAGTGAGCAAGATGCAAATGACTTGAGTGATTTTCTTGTTTCGATTCTTGATTTCGTCCCAGAAAACCGACCAACTGCGGCTCAGTGTCTGTTACATCCGTGGATCAACTCTGGTCCTCGCTCTCTAAAACCTTCGCTCTCACCTCAAGACCAAAAATCCGAAGCCAAGCTCGATACAGAGAAAAAGAAGACAGAGAATGAGGAGCAAGAAGCTATGGAAGTAAAAATGGGGAACGTTGCCATTTCATCCTCAGACTCCAAACCAGGTACGAGCCGAAGCTCCTCTCTTAAGCAAGCAATTTGACTTCAGAGATTTGTCCGTTTGATATCGGAGTTCTGTTCTGTAATTGAGCGAGGGAACCTTGTGATATTAAAAATTGGCTGTGTGTTAGTGAGAGCACGAGTGAGAACCATCTCAAAAGCTTGTTTGATAGAAAGACATGAGCTCTCCAACAGTTTCATGTATGCAGAGTCATATCTTGATTGTGTACTTTTACGAATCCAATACCAATTTATTCACACATTTGTCATAATGATTGAAATATATACCATTTTACAAAACCACTGATCAAGGGTTTGTGCGATTCCTGTTCCTGGCTTGGTGCTAGTGTATTAACACCATTACGTAAGCACTATTAGTCAACTGATGTCATATTACTCAACAGGTTAGTTTAAAATGTATGCTTAACGGCAAAGAGAAGGAAGACATTCGTTAATTTGTAACTTTTTAAATGAATTTGCCACACACAAAAAAAAAAAAAAAAAAATCAATTCATGATCAGCCACGACAACAGAATCCGATATATAGAAATATGCTTTCACTTTTTCATTTCACCAATCACCGGGTTGGAAAAAGAAACATCAGTTAAACCCCCAAAAGGCCTAAAAGAAAAACAGTTTTATTACAAATCAAGACTGAAAAAGAGACGTGACCAAAAAAAACAAGAAACATGTTATATCTTCTTTCACATAAAACCAAACGCAGTGTTTATATTATTACATCACAGCTTTCCTTTCTCTTCAACGACGACTTTGCCTCTCCCTGCATCCTCATCCATCTCCCCAACATCGTTGAAAGTCTGGCCAGTCATCTGATCCGAAGCTTTAAGGGAAGTTGCCACGTGCCCAGGCCTCGAATCTTTCACGTCAACCGTCACAGTCGTCTTTCCCGTGCCTTCGTCTCCACGCACCGCCCGTGTCTCATCACCAGACGGCGTCGTAGCACCGGTCAGCTTGCTCTTTATCGCTCCCGTCATGTTCCCCAACGCACCCATTATCGTTCCCTTCCCTTCTTCACCTCTACAAGAACAATTACAACTAATATTAGCACATGCACTAAGTAGAAGTTCCGACCCTTGGATCACATATATCCTAGGAGGTCATGTTATATACCTTTGCGCTACAGAATCTTTGGTCTCATACGCTTTGTCAGTAGCCGATTCTTTGCTCTGCTGCGTCCTTCTAGAAGCATCTTCTTCAAGTTCTTTGCCCTCAAGTCTCATCTCTTCCATCTTTCTCCTCGCTTCTTCTCCGGTCTCGTCCAGCTTCTCCTGTTAATTATCAATAAACGTCATTCTACTAACCAACTGTGCATATCTTAACACATAAAATATTCTGCTAGTTTATAACCTTGGCCGTGTCTTTGGTCTCAACGGCTTTTTGTTTGGTTTCTTCTGTCTTGCCAGACAAGAAACCCATAGCTCTCTTTGCCGTGTCCACCGCACTATCCTTTAGTTCACCAATCTTACTCACTCCCGCATCTTTCCCTTCCGTCGCCTTCTCTGCTGTATAGTCTTTGTATTCACCCATTTTCTCAGCCGTCGTATCCTTGGCTTCCTTAGCCTTATCTGCCGTGTAATCAGCCGTCTCCTTTGCCTTCTCTGCAGTCTTATCCTTTGCTTCTATCGCCTTATCCACTGTGTAGTCTTTGTATTCACCCACCGTCTCCGCCGTCTTGTCTTTGGCCTCCTTTGCCTTCTCGGCAGTGTAATCTTTATATTCACCCATTTTCTCCGCCGTCTTGTCTTTGGCTTCTTTCGCCTTCTCTGCCGTGTAATTTGCTGTTTCTTTAGTTTTATCCGCCGTCTTGTCTTTAGCTTCTCTCGCCTTCTCTGCCGTGTAGTCTGCGGTTTCCTTAGTCTTGTCCGCCGTCTTGTCTTTAGCTTCTCTGGCCTTATCAGCCGTGTAATCAGCAGTTTCCTTTGTCTTCTGCGCAGTAGTGTCTCTAACCTCTCCGGCCTTCTCTCCAGTGGCGTCTCTCATCCCTGCTGCCTTCTCCGATGCAGTCCCGGCTCCCTCTCTGGTAGACTCCGCCGCATCATAGCTTTTACCGATCACTGCTTCTTTCGTTCCTTGCACCGCCTTCATCACGGAGCCTATTAGTCCAGGCCTCTCCGGCTCGGTCGTCGTAGTCCTCTCCGTCACCTTGTACGTCACATCCCCTCTGTTGATATCTTTCAAATCTTCAGCCGCTAGACTCGCCGCGGCCTCAGCTCTCTCTGCCTTCGCGGACCTCTCTGCCTCCCGTTGTCCTGATGCCATGGTTTGTTTGGATTCCAAGAAAGATTTTAGATAGATGTTTTAAAATATATATATTTCGAATTGTTCTCGTGGTGTTTAATGAGTATTATAGAGCAGCTTGTTGGTTTTATAGCAAGTGTTCTAGTTATAGTGAGATGCCACGTAATGACCTTGATGAAGCAAAAGTTGCTACGTGTGTTCTGGTATCTTCCTTAATTTCCGAATTCATTAATCCAAATCTCCTTTTTGCTCGACACGTATCAGAGACGATCGTTATATTGAGAAACAATGCCACGTGGGCTTTTCATGCATCGAGAGAGGTGGGACTTAACGTGCAAGGAAGCAATTATGGGCGGTTCTCACATACTTCTAAACCGTGTATTACGAATATTTAAAAGGGATGGGTGTTCCCTTTTTTTTTTAAAGTTTCTTTCTTTCAATTATTTGTTTTAGTTTACAGAAATTAATGCACACAAAGTACATACTGTCCCACAATCGAGAAGTAGACCTCATAACATTCCTAGAAAAAACAATACAAAATCCAAATAGACAAAAAAAAAGAAAACAAAAGAAGTAGAAGCACCTAATTCATTGAAGTACGTTTTCACTTAAACTCATAATTTAGGGTTTCAACGAGAAAATAACGTTAATCAAAAGTCCTTTTACTATAAAAATAGATCAACAGAAAAGAAAAGAAAAGTAATAAGTGTGGAACATGTAGTTTTGACAATTTTATACACTACTGTCTTATGTCTGGAAAATACATTTTCAGCAAAACGAAGAAAACATATTTCAAACATAAGAGAGTACTTTATATAATTAACCGGTTTCACAAACATACGATTGTAAATGCAAACCTATTATTAGGTAATCGTAGAAAACTAGAAAAGTCAAAGGAATTGTCAGTCACTAACTCCTCCGAAAGCCAAGAAGGAGGAGAACAAAAAATCAAGTGAAAACTCTAAGACCACGTCCACAACCACAACACGAATCCACCTCTCATATAAACTTTCATTATTATTTAAGGAAAATAATTATCCATTTTTAATAGCCTACACTCTTTTTGATCATTTATGAGAACACTAGGGAAAAAAATGGGAACTTCACATTGCCGTCGTCTTCATGGCTTTATTTTGCTTCTTGCTATGTTTCTTTCCTCTGTGTTTAGTCTAGCTTCAAAGATGGACGACGTTTCTTTTCATGGTGACCGGAAACGTAGTCTCTCTGGCTCCAATCATTCCTCTCTTAGTGAGTCTGGGGGATATAGAATGTGCGCGACTCATAGAGAGGCTAAGGATGGTGAACCGATGCCATTGGATTTTGATTGTGACAAAGGATATGTTATTTCAAAGATCACTTTCGCCGACTATGGCCAAGCCACTGGTAGCTGTGGGAAATTTAAACGTGGTAATTGTGGAGCAAGCAATACCTTGAGTATCGTAAGAAAGGTAAATAAAATCAATCAACATATAATTCTATTCCAAATTGTGTTCTTCTTAATTATTATCGTTTTTTTTTGGGGTGCAGAAATGTCTAAGGAAAGAGAAGTGTAAGTTGTTTGTTCCGGACAAGATTTTTGGTCCGACTCACTGCAAGGGACCTCTCAGACTAGTTATTGACGCTACTTGTACGAAAGCTTAGTTTTTGGTTTCCTACTTTAGTCGTTTTGTTTCAGATTCCAAAGGGTGAACTCCTTTCCGAGTTAACCTTTGTGGTACTTTTTGCTTGAGTTTAGTCCAAAGTCCTTTGTAACTTTTTTCTTTTTCTCTTATTTTGATAAAAAGTCTTTTAATTTGTAACTGATATATATACGTGAGTTCGTAACTTTATTTACTATACACGAGTTTTTGATATTAATAGAGTGAGTATGAGGAGTAGTTTAGTTCTTTTCAAATTCTTTGCGCTCTGTATTCTCTTATAGAAACAACAAATACGAGATATTGGTTAAGACTTAAGGTACAAGATACAAGCGTCGTTACAATTCAGCTAGCTGTGTAACCAAACATTATTTTTATTAAAGTAATGACATCCGTTACGGCTAGGACGCATATTTTTGGAGTGCAAACGTAAAATATCGAAAGAAGAATATACTAATTAGTTTTCCGGCCTTTCAATAAAGTTAATTAGCAGAGACGAAATTCGAATGATCACTGGAATTGTGAAACCGGTTAAGCTATTTAATAACGTCTTGGGGAAAATTTTTCTACTGAAAATGCAAAGTAATTGAATAGTAAGAAGAAGTGCCATTCACCAACACCTCCGATCGAATGCCAAATTTAGAGCTAAATTAAACGACAAATTGATAGAAAACTTCGCAGCCACATCCGCAAACAAACTCGCATCTCCAAGAACCATATAATTATTCCATTGTAAATCAAAATCAAAACATTACATATGTATTTATATTTAACTACCATGCATCCTTAAGTTAGTAGCTATCTTATAGCATTTTCATTGTCTTTCTGATCTATAAGGAAACCCAAAACTAGAATACAAATGGAAACTACACATTGTTTCCCTCGTCATGGCTTAATCATTTTGCTTCTTGTTACATTCCTTTCTTATGTGTCTTGTTTTGATTCAAAGATAAACGGTTCTTATATTAATGCAAGAGACATCAGAATCCACCGTTATAGGAAACGTGTTCTCTCCACTTCCAAATCTGGAGGATCTCAACCGAATCAACGGCCACTGTGCTTTGCGAAATCGGCGCCTAGAGACATAGTGCCCATCTTTTGTGGTGGAGGATATGTTATCTCTGATATAAAATTTGCCGACTATGGCCAACCCACGGGCGACTGTGAAAAAACGTTTAAACGTGGAAACTGCGGTGCACCCGCTACTTTGAGGCTCGTCAAAAAGGTTTAATCTAAACAGATTTGATTTTTTCTTTGAATGACGTACTTGTACGTACTCCATATCTAATTATTATTCTTATTTTATTCAGAATTGTCTTGGAAAAGAAGAATGTTATCTTCCACTGACAGACGAGATGTTTGGTCCGACCCATTGTAAGGGACCTGTTAGATTCGCTTTTTCCGGTTCTTGTAAGAAGAAAAAAAAAGTAACTTAAAAGGATTAGTGATTCTTATAACAAATTTGTCTTGTTGCTCTTAAAAAAAAAAAAAACTTATCATATTTATGATATTTTTTTTGAGAAGAAGACTTTTTATAGAGTGCATCTTTATGTTGCTAACTTAGGCAATCCATGGAATCAGGCTCGTGTTTCCTATGTGCCTATTTGACTGGACTTTTTTCCTCTCCGATTATGCATCAGAAAGAGTATAATATTACAATATGCTATAATCAAATCTATCTATGAAAAGATATACCAGCCAACAAGTAACCTCCGTCGGAACTAACATCTACATGTACCCTAGTGTTTTTGTGAGGGACTACAGTTGTATTAATTGGCAATTTATATCAATTGCATCAATGTCGTTATTGAAATGCAAATCCGCATAATTCTACATTTTTAAAAAGATGTATATTGTAAGTTGTTTTGATACTGAGGAAACTGAAGTAAAAGAATGCAAAATTTACATATTAACATAAACGGACGATTACTACTTCGTCTCTAATAAAAGCTAAACCACATCCATATTGCTAATTTTATGACTTTTAAGCCTAATTGAAATTGCATACAAATTCTTGGGATGAAAATTATGAACTGTAGTAATGAATTTTGTTAGAGATGTTACCCTTCCGATCTAAGAATTCTATAATTTGTTAATTAGGTAATGATCTACACGCTACTTTCTCGGATACTTCGCGAAAAAAGAAGATGCGGCAATTTTCAGAATCTAATTAGGGTTAAAGTGTTGAAAATAGAGTTTTTTTAATAACAAATGTGCCACATTCTGAAGTTAAAGTTGTGGGTTCTACCACATTGACTTAGTCCTTTCGGGCTATACCACAATTTAGAAGTGCAAAGACCCATATAACTTTCAATATTAATCGAAGCTTTTCCAGAAAAAAATATAAAAAATATGAATTTTGTATAGTTCAACGTGTGTCTTGTCTTTTCATGTTTTGGTCACAAAAATAATATATTTGGTCTTGTCTTCAAGTGAATGAGGTGAATGAGGTAGGTGAAGATCTCATTTAAATTAAAATCTTTCTCTAATTTGTTTATATTTTTAAATTTTATGTAAAGAAGATTCCACGATGAATGAGAAAAAGCTTTCTCAGTCACATTTGTCTCATACTTCTTATTCTATTAGATTTGTGGACAAATTTAAACTTTTACTTTTTGTCTATCATGTTAATTGATTCACATTATTTTATTTTTGGTCCATGACATTTGTTGTCCATTGTAATATTTTTGTCTACTATCTAGAATCTTTTCTACACGAAATATATATTTTCTCTACTTTAAATATTATTTTTACTACTACATTTTTTATCTAATGTGGTAGATTTGACAAAATTCCTTTTTGTACTGCATGCCAACGTAATTAATGCTGCGTCAGATGTTGTAATGCATTGCCGCCATATTTCAAGGGAAGAGAAAAGGGTTATTAACGTCATTTAGTACAATCACTTTTGGTAGATTGGAAAAGGTTTTTGTAATGTGGTAAATAGCCCTGGGCGTTCGGATACCCGAACCCGATCGGGTTCGGATCTTCGGATTTTCGGATCTTCGGATATATGAAAATAGGATCCGATCGGGTATTTTATAGAATCGGGTCGGGTTCGGGTTTTATCCGACCGGGTTCGGATAATTTCGGATACACCCGAAATCCGAAGTAAATTTCGGATATCCAATGGATTTCGAGTATTTTTATCCGAAATTGATAAAAATATCCGAAATAGATACACAAAACCCGAACACATACCAATATACCAGCTTTGATTTAGGGTTTCCAGCTTGAAAAAATGAGATTAATATCTGGTTTTATTGGGTAAAAGCAAAAGTAGCTTCGATTTTGAAGCTGTGTAGTCAAACAGGCTATAACAAGTTTGAAATCGATAGAAACAAAGAAAATAAAAGGGGGTTAGGGATTAGGGGGTTAATGGGTTTCTATTATCTTCGGGTTTCTTCGGGTTTGGTTCGGATATCGGGTATTACCCGAACCCGATCGGGTATCCGATCTTAAGAAAAATCAAATCCGATCGGGTATTTTACCCTATCCGAACCCGAACCGAACTGCTCACTTCGGGTCGGGTTCGGGTTCGGGTTTCGGATTCGGTTATTATGCGCAGGGCTAGTGGTAAATCTGAAAAGATTTATATCCAATGTAGTAGATTTGACAAAATTCCCTTGTAAATACACATAAGAGAGCGGAAACTCGCCGTATATATAGTTAGTTTTTCTCTCTTTTTGTTCTTCCATCTCATCAATTTTTATTTTTATGTTTAATAAATTAATTCACATCATCAAAGAACATAAAATCTAAAGTTAATATATCAATTAATTCACTTATTTGTGTAATATTTTATTATTATTAAAAACAATCATTTTAAATAATTTAAATTAAAATATAAACCACAAACAAAATAATACACCAAAAAAATATCAAAGCAAAATATAAATAGAGATTACATAAACAAAGATATATATAAAAAAGAGAAAATATTAATCAAGTGCTCAAAAATTAAATGATGTATATATTTAAGAGAAATGTAGAAAGTTACTTGAAACAAAATATATTAAAGAAAACTTATTCTGAACCTAACACACCACAAAAAAAAAAAGTGAAAAATACTAAGAAAGAATTTGAAAAAGCTATTTGTAATAAAAACAATTACAATAGTAGTGGTAGATTGTAAAATTTTAACTAAATTTTTTGAAAAATTCTAGTTAAAATTTAAAAACACATATTTAAAAGTTAGAGTGATCTTATGAGCTTGTAGATTTAGGAGAATCAAAATAAAGAACATTATATAGACCGTAGTAGACTATACATGTTTTAAAGTAAAAAAAATTATATATGTGAACATACTTTTTCTTTTGTTAAACAGTTAAGATAAAATGTAATATTTGATGTTATATTATAATATTTATTCAAAAAAACAACGAGTCCAATTATGAGTTTTATTACTAGAAACCAAACTTATGTGTAGTATATAACACTGTTAAAAAAACTTTGCAACAAAGAGTGGGTATATTCTCTAAAAAAGTTTACGTCTACGTTAGTAAGTAGTAATCACTCAACCGATAAAAAACAGGAATTAGAAGATGAAAAATAATTATGATATATCTTCATAATCAATATATTATAAGTGAGATAATAGAATGTGAAAAGTGAGGATATGCAAGAGATGACGAATGTATACCAAAAAATAAAATAAAAATAAATTATGGGAAAATGTTAAAAGAAATAGATAAGTTATATATCACTTAATAAAATAAATTTGGCATCTATATAGATTTATATTTTCATTATGAATAATTGAAATTATATTCAACAGTTTGTATTAATAATAAAAAAAATTCTAGTCCAGCGCAACGCACAAATTATAAGTCCAGTATTGTATAAACCAAAGCGGTAACAATGGGAGAAGTCTTGGCCATAAAACCGGAAAGTAATGACACTGTTATTCTTTTGTTAACCAGAAATAGATGGTTAGGCAGTTGAAATATATCTTCAAAGGTATAAATTGTTGTTTTGACCACCAATACTGGTTTTATTTTTTAAAAGTAATAAATTAAATAAAGTAATAAACTTAAATTTTGAAGAGATAAATAATATAACTTAAGAGTAAATTGCTGAAATATCTTATATACCCTAATAAAGGGAGGATAAGAAATCTTGTCCAGCCAACAAGATAAAGTATCAATTCCTAATTACAGTTATATGATATAAGGAAGTTTTTTTTTCTTTGTTAAAAAATATTATACAAAGAAGGAATTGTCTAAGCATATATATATATATATATATATATATATCTCTTATTATATAAAGAAGGAAAATATATATCTTGTTTTAGTCAAACTGGAAAATATATTTCTTTAAATAATATAGCTATAAAAATATCAAGTCCAGCCAACTCTTTTCAAACTTGAATTAGATTTTACCCAAAACAATCTTTTTTTGTTTTGTTTTAAGTTTGTTTCTTTGCACATATTATTCATAACCATTAAGCAAACACTTTGTACCATTCAAAAGCTTATATAGTAATTGGTTTAAACTGGTTAACGAATAATTGGTTTGAAACTACTATATTGTTTCCTTGAGACTTGCAATATAGAAATATTGATTAAACGGAAATGTTTTATAAAATAATCTTTCACCCAAATAAGGGGTGATAGTTGATAAAAAAAAATAAAAAAATAAGGGGTGATAATTACCATAACATATTGTCAAATTTTTATTTCTTATCCCATATAAGCATTATATAATAGGGAGCTAGCATAGAAGAAAAAAAAAATAGAAACCAAAGTCTTCTTAGTACTTGAGACCAAGAGTGAGTTCAAGAGACATGTCTTCTTCACCATTTGCACCATCCCCAACAGCAATGACATCATTGTCTCTGTTTTCATTTCTTCCCACCTGCCGGAAAATATACATTTATCTAATTCATATGCATCAAATCTACAAGCTGATGAAAATGAATACTTTATAAGGTAAGAAATGCAAAAAGAAACAAAAAGAAGGAAAAATTACCCTTGAAGATTGATAGAGAGACTTGCATGATACTCCCATTGGGGTTACCTTCTTAATACTGTCCAATTGTACCATAGAAGAAATTGAAAAAGATAGTTAACTACCAAACTACAAAAAAATAATGATTATGCAATAACCTAATTTAATTACTTTTGTTGATTTTGGATAGCATCTCGAACACTTTCATAGATCATAAGGTACTGTTGAGACTGTATTTGATTCATTTTCTGTATCATTCTCCTTTCTGCATAAAAAGAACATAATAAACTCACTATGCACTATGTTGAACATCAATGCATGTATTGCCGTATGCAAAGTTACAACACTAACATATTTATTTAACTCTAAATGAAAGTGTATGATATTTACCTTTCATAGATACTTCTTCCTTCTTGTTCCTATACATCTATTGAAAGTAAACACATATATTTGATTAAGTACATTGATGCATATATATAGCTTTTATGTGGATACATACAGGGCCGGCTCAACTTTTTTTTAGGACATTGTGCCAAATTTTTATTTTTTCCACAAACCTAAGGTTTCTATTTGCAATATTTCAAACTTTAGAATCCTAAATTATAAAATATCTAATTAAAAGGCCTTAAATGTTAAAGAAAAAAAATAAAAAAATCAGGAGACATGGTGCAAAGCATTGCCTGCATTGCCTCTAAAGCCGGCCGTGGATACATATCATGTATAACTAGCTAATAATGTGTGTATGAATCATAAAGACCTGGAGATGGCTTTTAACTTGTGATAAAGTAAGGTCTCTTTCGCCCATATAGTTCAAAATTTTCTTAGGTGTTGCCGCTGCAATTAAGAATATTAATTATAATAAATCTAAAAATGATATATAAAGAGAAATTTGATTAGGGATAAGATATAATCATCAAAAAAACTGAGAGGGGAGGCATCTTAATGAAAGAGACAGTTGATTTCAACGACGAAATTTTGGGATACTCTGTTTTACTACAGAGGAATCGACTTTGTTTTAGGTTTAAAGAAAATCGCTTACTTTTTTCGCCACCGAGAAATTCAACAGCTTGAACAAAAAGGTCATGACGATCATCAGTCCAGTGCATACGCGACATTGTTGACCTACTGTAAGATCTAACGATTGCGTCTCTCATCAGATTTTTTCTCCGGCTAAACTCTTAGTTAAATTTATGTTTTGTTTATAAAATATACCGTATATTTATAGAATATTGCTATGATTAAAATATTCATATATAATTCCCAAAATTAATATAAGAAAAAGAAATTCAATGCTTATTATTTCTTAGTTGTAACTTGTAATTTTTTATTTAATTATTTCTTCAAACAAGGAAACACAAAATTGCACATTTGCTTAAAGATATATTTTATGACAACTCATGAGTTTTCTTTTGTCTAATAATAATTATAATATGCATGATAGGATTTATAATTTTCAAATCAAAATTAATATTATTAGATTTATCTTCTTTTATGTTCTAATATAGATTTCTTTTTATGCAATGTTTTTTTATATTCAGAACTCATTTATGGCATAAGCCTTGTTGCTTATTATCATTAATTTGAACAAATGATATTAATAATTTTAAAACCATCCAAAAAAATAACATATATATATATATATATTGATTTTAATTAGAACTTTCATATTGAAACTACTCTACCCATTTTTTGTTTTTAATAATATAATATTAAATTAGCGATCTCATACTCACTAATATTCTAACTCCAATTAAACCACATCAGATAACATAAACCAATCTCATTAATCAAATAACTAATAAACGAATAAACAATACCAATAACCATCAACTCAATAATATCAAGAAGCAATAAACCAACATCCTAACATCATTGCAATGACCCATTCTAGCAACCTAATGGAAACCAGATAACACATCAAAGAGCCGTTAAAACATCCTGCTCTTCATCGCCTTGATTTCGCGATCACACTTAACCTTTACCTGCACCATAAACAACAATTGAGATGCATGACTATTATCATAAATACTCAGTGAGACAATCATCCCATCTACTTGGCTATACCCACAAGCAATTGAGATCTCCAATCAACAAACAACAAGTAACACAATCAAACCAGGCAACAAACAAAGATCAGTCGCTGCTGAAGAATGGTGTCGACCGAGACCCTCCTAGTGTCAATCGACACTGACACTTGACGATGGTTGGTGTCGACCGACACCTGCTCGACATCTCCAAAAAGCCTAGTTGTCTATATAAAGGAATAAATGTTCAACTAGCCAAAGAAAATTTAGAGAAAAGCATACAAGATGAAAAAATCCCTAAAACTTAATGTTGGTGTACAAAACCTTATATATGTAAACAGGAAGATCAATCTTCATGTTCACACCGAACCCTTCCTAACAAAAAGGTTATGTAAGAATACATATAGATATCTATAATAATACGATCAATTGGCGGAGACAAGAGCCTGAAGATCCATGGAATGTGAGACCAATTAGACTACCTTTTAGGAAATCAATTGATATATCTTTTGGAAATGCAAATTTGTTATTTAGTAAGCGCGAAAAAGTCAGAATGAATGTCCTTCACTAACACCTCCGAAAGCCAAGATGTATGAAAAGTTGAAATAAAAAAGAATACAAATGAATTAGAACATAGCTAATAGGAAAAATTGATAGTAAACTTCGCAGCAACATCCGCACATATATAATTTCTGAAAACACTAACTATATATAACTAAATACACACGTAATTAAGTAGTTCTGCTTAGCAATTTCATTATACCTCCTGATTTTGTAATAGAGCCAAAAATAATGGAAATTTCACGTTATTTTCCTCGTCATGGCTTCATCATATTGCTTCTTGTAATGTTTCCTTCATCTGTTTCTAATCTTGCTTCAAAAATCAACGGGTCTTTTGATGCAAGAGGCACTAATTCTAAAGGATCTTCTCCACGAGGAAAAGAATATTCTTTCTGCGGGTTGAATAACCCGTCTGAGGATGGTATCATATTTGCACCTAACTGCGATAAAGGATATGTTTTCTCGCAGATCAAATTTGCTGACTATGGTCAGCCCACTGGTTCATCATGTGAAACGCTTAAACGTGGAAACTGCGGTGCGCCCGCTACTTTGAGACTCGTTAAAGAGGTTGTTAACAAAGTTACTCAGCAATTATAATCTGTTTGACGATTATAAATCTTTCTTATTGATTTTTATTTTTTTCTTATTCATGCAGAATTGTCTTGGAAAAGAACGGTGTAGGATTTATATTACAGACGAGATGTTTGGTCCGACACATTGTAAAGGACCTGTTAACTTCGTCTTTTCTGCTATTTGTAAAAAAACTTAAGGCTTTCTTAATTATTTCCTACGTTAATTAAGAGAATGTTATTCTTATTGTAACGTCTTTTTTATCTCATGTTGTTGATTTACGTAATCCACCGGATTAGGCTTTTGTTTCCTATTTCAAGATTTGAGGGAAAATTTTAGACCTCCTCCGGTGATCAGCATGCTAACTCAATTCATTATGCAGGTTTCCCTAGCTTCCACTGTTTTTTTTTTTAAAATGTATTAATATATAGAAAATACATCTCAGAGGTAAGTGTGAATTGTCCTATTTGAGTTGGAACTTAATTGGAAATTTTACCTCATACTCTAAGAATCATATCTGTCAACCACACGGATCTATGTTACACATACGGAGTAAACTCGTACTTGCACGCGCAAAAGATTTACAAATCAACAACGTACACTTTTTCTTCACTTTTAATTTGTCTTTTCCTAAACAACTCAGTATATCCATATTTTTTGTACCGTCCATATAGCTTCATGGATCTTTTCTTCTTCATGCTCATCATTGTTATGATAGGGCTCGTCGATTGAAGTGTTCAGATCAGAATAGAAGCAAAGAAAGATAAGCGAGAAAAGCACACACACGATTTAACGAGTTCGGTTAACAGATGTGGTTAACCTATGTCTCGCCGGAGTCTTGCTCTCCGGAATCCACTAACTCAGCTCGAACTTGAGCTCAACACAACGGTTACAAGATCTCTCTGATCTACACTCTCTCTCTCTCTACAATCTCTCTTTTTCTTGTTACAATATACAAAGGAACTAACTAGAGGAAGAAGAAGAGATGAGAGACTTATCCGAGTAACAACCCTTCTCACGTGTGAAGCGTGTAGAGTAGCCGAGAGAAAAGAACACGTGTGGCATAACCTTAGCGGATTGCATAACCTAAACCGGATCTTAATAAATCCTCGGTTATCTGACTTAACCAGCCAACCCAAGAGAATTTAATCTCTTACCAATTTCAGACTATAATCTTCAAATCTCCACTTTAGTCTGAGATAACTTCACTTGGTGAAATCTCTTGTACCCAAACCCGGATACCTGCTTAACGTCCAACAGGACGACTTCGGTTTCTGGCAACTCGAAGCATTTGCAATGCTTCCTGAAATTTAGCAACTGGAAGTACCTTGGTGAATATATTAGCTGGGTTATACTCGGTGGGAATCTTCACAACCGAGATCTCTCCTTTGTTGATAAGATCTCTAATAAAGTGATACTTCACTGAGATGTGTTTCGTTCGCTCATGAAACACATCATTTTTAGCAAGCGCAATAGCACTTTGAGAATCACAGTGAACCTCCACCGTTTCTTGTGGAAAACCAAGTTCTTCGGCTAAACCTTTCAACCAAATGGCTTCCTTTACTGCTCCTGACAAAGCAACATACTCTGCTTCCGTTGATGACTGAGCTACAACCTTTTGCAGAGACGACCTCCAACTCACAGCATTACCTCCCACAGTGAAGACCATTCCAGACGTTGATCTTCTATGATCAATGTCAGCAGCATAATCTGAATCGCAATAACCAGTAACAACAAAATCTCCTCTTTTCTTAAAATCCAGACATGTATTTACTGAACCACGAATGTACCTGAGAACCCATTTAACTGCAAGCCAATGATCCTTAACCGGATTGCTCATGAACCTGCTTATGAGACCCACTGGATACGCCAAATCTGGTCTAGTACCAAGCATAGCATACATAACACTCCCCACTGCACTCTGATATGGCATCCTCTTCATAAAAGTAGCATCCTTCTTCAACTGATCTTCTGTAGCTGACTTTAGATTGAAGTGAGCTCCCATGGGCGTATCCACTGACTTAGCTTGATCCATTCGAAAGTTACATAAAACCTTCATTAAGTACCCTTCTTGAGAAATTCTCAACCTACCATCAGGCTTATCTCTGATTATTTCCATACCTAAAATCTTTTTAGCTTCTCCGAGATCGTTCATCCCAAATTCTGAACTCAACATTGCCTTGAGAGCGACGATCTGTCTCAGATTAGTGGAAGCCACCAGTATATCATCCACGTATAGCAAAAGGTAGACATAAACATCACCTGGAAATTTCTTGTAATACACGCAGTAATCATACTCGCTTCTAATGAAGTCATTTTGAACCATAAACTCATCAAATCTTCTGTTCCACTGCCTAGGAGCTTGTTTCAAGCCATACAGCGACTTTTTGAGCTGACAAACCTTCTCAGGATGTCTCTGATCAACAAAACCCTCTGGCTGCTCCATCAGAATATACTCATCCAGATACCATGAAGAAAAGCAGTTTTCACGTCTAGCTGATGTAACTCCATGTTAAAATGAACCACTGCAGATAGAATGTATCTAATCGACACATACTTCACCACCAGTGCAAAAATCTTTTGATAGTCGATACCTTCCTTCTGAGAGAAACCTCTAGCCACCAATCGAGCTTTAAACCGAGGACTCTCAACTCCAGGAATTCCAGCTTTCCTTTTGAAGATCCACTTGCAACTAATAACATTTTGCCCTGCAGGCCTATCAACCAAATCCCAAGTCTCATTCTTCTTCTGAGAGTCCATTTCCTCATTTGCAGATTTTAACCACTTGTCGCTGTCAGGACTGTTCATAGCTTCGTTAAAACTAGAAGGTTCTGTGTTACCTCCATCTTCAACTATACAACAGAGATAGGCAGTGAGATCTTCTTCCTCTGTACCAACATCATAATCCCGAAACCTGACCGGAGGGTTGATCTGCCTTCTAGGTCTATCTCGAGCCAACTGATAATTGGTAAGTCCTTGTGATGGATCCCCTGGACTGTTTGCTTTCTGAGCTGAAATGTTTGTAGTGTCTCCACCTTGAACAGTGTCCGCAGTGTCCCTATCCATACCTGCAAGATCAAAACTAGAAAGATCATCAATATCCAAAAGAAAAAATTCATTACCTGATTGTTGTCCGACTTCCTTGTACATGACACTCTCTCTGAACACGACGTTCCTACTGATAACACATTGTCTTTTCTTCCAGAAGCCAGACTTTAAACCCTTTAACACCCTCGGGATAGCCAGTAAAAATTCCCTTCTTAGCTCTCGGCTCGAGCTTTCCTTCACTTGAATGAATATAAACCAAGCAGCCAAATCTTCTCAGACCACTTAAAACCGGCATTGCTGAAGTCCACAACTCCTCAGGAATCTTGAAGTCAATGGCTGAAGACGGAGATCTGTTTATCAGATAAACTGCCGTAGAAGCTGCTTCAGCCCAAAACCTCTGACCAAGACCACTCTCACTCAACATACTCCTTACTTTGTTCATAATAGTTCGATTAAGCCTTTCAGCAACTCCGTTTTGTTGCGGAGTATACGTACAAGTCCTATGCCTCACAACGCCTTCATCTTTGCAAAAGCTATCAAACTGCTGATTACAAAACTCAAGACCGTTATCTGTGCGAAGCCTCTTTACCTTTCGCTCTGACTGAGTCTCAACCATTTTCTTCCAACTAACAAAGGCTTTAAAGGCCTCATCCTTCGAGTGCAGAAAATATATCCATACTTTCCTCGAGAAATCATGTGTGAAAGAGATGAAATACTGACACCGTCCTAAACTCAAGGGACCATTGGGAGAACCCCAAAGATCAGAGTGAACATAGTCCAATTTTTCCTTTGTAACATGTTGAGCTGATTCAAAACTGACCCTGTGCGTTTTTCCAATAACACAATCTTCGCAAAAGCCTATCTCCGTAGTCCTGCAGCCTTCTAGACAACCTTTCTTCTCTAAAACTTGAAGACCCTTCTGACCGATGTGTCCCAGCCTGCTGTGCCATAACCTAGCTTTGTCATCTCCTTTGACCTCTTTAGAAATCTTCATGGACTCTACAGCACACGCCTCTGTAACCCTTGCTCTGCCCTGAAATATGTACAGTGACTGGCGCCTGACTCCTTTCATGAAAATAGTGTTACCCTTAACAACCTTCATAACACCTTTACCACCTCTAAATTCGCAGCCTTTAGCCTCAAGAGTGCCAACTGAAATCAAGTTCCTCAAAATATCTGGCATGTATCTAACCTCATGCAATAAGAAAGTGGATCCATCTGAGTTTTGAAACCTAACTGAACCAACTCCCTTGACCTCACAATAAGAGTTGTTAGCCATACGTACTTTTCCGTAGGACACCTCCTTTAATTCGATGAACATATCCCTCCTTGATGTCATATGGAATGAACAAGCAGTGTCCATAATCCACTCATCTTCAGCAATCTCACCCATGATTAGATTAACCTCAGAGGCTACCAAACCAACCAGATCCTTAGCATCATCCTTAACCATCGCAGCTTCACCAGGATCATTACCTTGACCTTTGCTCTTGTTCCTCTCAATCCATTTGTAACACTGCCTCTTGAAATGTCCCTCCTTGCCACATACCCAGCAAACCTTCTTTCCTTCTTTGGATTCAAATCTTGATCCACCAGCATTACTTCCTTGATCAGTTTGATAAGAAGAACTTCTTGTAAAACCCTTTCCGCGAACATACAAACCCTCACCAATCTGATTTGAGCCACCAGATTCATCACGAAACTCCAACTCCTTAGACTTAGCAGCACTAATCACATCTTCCATCTTGATTCCATCTCGACCGTACTTTAGAGTTTCCTTTAGCATGTCATATTTTTCCGGAAGAGAACTCAAGATTAAAATTGCCTGAACTTCATCTGGAACTTGGATCTGGAGATTGCTCAAATCCGAGATCATCTTCAAGAACTCATCTATGTTGTCATCTAGACTCTTAGAATCCTGCATCCTATAGTTGTAGACTTTGAACTGAAGATATACCCGAATCGGTAGAGTTTTTACCAGATACAATCTTTCAAGCATTGACCATGCTTCTGCTCCTGTTGAACACTGATCGATCTTCCTAAGAACCTTATCACCGACGTTTAGAAAAATGATGTCCAACGCCTTCTCACACAGCTCCCGTCTCGACTTTTCATCTTCGATGCGTTTCTTTTTCTTCTCTGAATCGTCCTCTTCAGCTTCAGTCAAAGGAGGAAGCGGTTCTTGCTCTGTTAAGACTCACTTGAGACCTAGAATCCTCAGATGAGCCAACATCCGTGTCTTCCAAAGAGAGAAGTTACCAGACCCATCGAACATCGCCACTTTGAGTTTCGTATTCGTCATCCTCTAGTCAGATCTAACAATCGAAGCCTGAACCTCGCTCTGATACCAATTTGTTATGATAGGGCTCGTCGATTGAAGTGTTCAGATCAGAATAGAAGCAAAGAAAGATAAGCGAGAAAAGCACACACACACGATTTAACGAGTTCGGTTAACCGATGTGGTTAACCTACGTCTCACCGGAGTCTTGCTCTTCGGAATCCACTAACTCAACTCGAACTTGAGCTCAACACAACGGTTACAAGATCTCTCTGATCTACACTCTCTCTCTCTCTACAATCTCTCTTTTTCTTGTTACAATATACAAAGGAACTAACTAGAGGAAGAAGAAGAGGTGAGAGACTTACCGAGTAACAACCCTTCTCACGTGTGAAGCGTGTAGAGTAGCCGAGAGAAAAGAACACGTGTGGCATAACCTTAGCGGATTGCATAACCTAAACCGAATCTTAATAAATTCTCGGTTATTTGACTTAACCAGCCAATCCAAGAGAATTTAATCTCTTACCGATCTCAGACTATAATCTTCAATCATCTTGAAAATAACATGTTTTCTATGATTTTAATACTATAGAAGATGAAGCTCGATATCTCAAAATAATCAATTAACAAAAAAGAAACTGCGGAAATTCGGAAAAATTGTTGAACGTTGGATATTAGTTACAAAACCGGGGAATTCCAAAACGTTAAAATTTAAAACATGAAAGTGGTACCACAAGCATCACTTTCATATCATTTTGACGGGTACAAATATAAGTGCAAAATTATAAGTTTGTTAGTATTTACTAATACAACAATAAAATCAATTTAAAGAGACAAAACTCTAAAGATCAACGGATGGGTGAAACCAAATAAACTCTCTTTTGCAATAAAAACTTTTTTTTTTATATTTTTTTCCTTTGAAGAGGCAAATCTATTAATAAATAATCGTAGAAAAGTCAGAATGATGTCCTTCACCAACACCTCCGAAATCCAAGAATCAAAAGAAAAATTTGACAGAAAATTTTGCGGACACGTCCGCACACACGAGTTCGTCCCTCCAACAGACTTTATATAACTACGTCCGTACTAGTATATGTTAATAGCATTTTCACTACACCAAAAAAAAAACATGGGAGCTACTCATTGTCGTCATCATGGCTTCATAATAGTTCTTGTTATGTTTCTTTCCTCTATCTCTTGTTTAGCTTCAAAATTGGACGTTAGCTATGATGCAAGAGGCATCAAAATCGAAGTTGGCCTGAAACAAAATCTCTCTGATTCCATTCCTAACCCTCGTAGTGACTTTGGTAGTTCTCTTCCTACTTTGGGCAATCAGATTCCAGTTTGTCGTCACCAAAACAGGTCTAGGGCCCCTGTATTGATATTTGATTGTAAAGAAAAAGGATATGTTTTCACAAAGATCAATTTTGCCGACTACGGCCATGCAAGTGGTGATTGTGGTAACTTTAGACGCGGAAATTGCGGCGCACCCGATACCTTGAGGCTCGTCAAAAAGGTTTGTACCAGTACCACTCGCTCATTGTGCTTTGGTACGATGTTATATAAATTGGATTTGCTGAAAACTCTTTGTTCTTCCCATGATGAGTTGGGTTATGGCAAATCTAAACATTAGGTGCCAATTAGAAAACATATTTATTAAATATATGTATGGAACACAAAACTAAACATATGTTCATTATGTTGCTTCACTATTATTTTCACGGAGAATGAAATATTTAATATTTTAATAAATTTTATAAATTTTTATTCGTGCAGAATTGTCTTGGAAAATGGCAGTGTATACTTCTTTTGGGGAGAGGGGACGAGATGTTTGGTCCGACACACTGCAAGAGTCCTCCTTGGTTCGTTGTTGAAGCTACTTGTTCAAAAACTTAGGTCTCTACTGCTCAAGTGTTTCTTTATAATTTGTCTCTTTCCTCGCTTTGATCAAAGTTTGTTACTGATCAAATTCATACTAGGCCTCATACCTCCCACAGAATTGTTGGAATTTTTTGTATTATTCGTTAGATCAACTTTAATTTATACAGTTTTATTTCATATTTTGTTCCTCTAATTCTAATGATTTTAGAGTCACCGTAAATTAAATACTAAACCTACATCCATCAGCTCAAATTTTAAAAAAGGAAAAGGTCCTAAATAAAGAATCTTAATTTTTTTTTGTTTTGCTCAAACTCGAAAGGAAAGATAAACACAAGGAAAGAAACGATCAAGCTTATGAAGAGAGAAATTTGAGTGTGAGGAGAAGTGTATTTTTTAAGAAAAAATCTCACTGAAGTGTGCGACTAGGAGGAGAACATATCTTTGTCACAAAAAATTAGCAGTTTTTTAGTTTGTGTATTTTCTTAAAGTGTTAATTGTAATTTGTTTTTCTTGTTTTTTCTGAAATATATAGTTAAATAATTGATGTTTTTATATATTTTTTTTCTTCAAAAAAACGCGACATAACCAAATGGACAACGTAATTAACATCTCCTGTTACATGTGATCTATAAAAGTGCCAAATATCTTAAAATCTAAAAAGCTAACGGATGATGATTGTGAAAGTAATTAAATTCTCTTATACTACAAAAATCTTACTACTTTTTCTTCACTTATTTAGTAATCTATTAATAAGAATCGTGGAAAAGTCAGAATGTCTTGCCCTAACCCCTCCGAAAACCAAGAAATAAGAGAATTGAAAAAATAAATATATAAATTGATAGAAATATTTGTGGCCATACACACGAATTCGCCTCTCCAAAAATTAACTAATCCAAGTTTTGATAAAAGTAAAAAAAAAAAAAAAAAAAAAAAAAAACAAGAACCTATAACTATCCATCAGTAGCATACTTATCATTTTCGTTATTTTTTTTTAATTAATAAGAACAGAAAAATGGATAATTCACATAATCGTCATCGTGGTCATGGCTTCGTTTTGCTTCTTGTCTTGATTTATTCCTCTGTGTTTGGTTTCTCTTCAAAGATCGATATTTCTCGTAACGCAAGAGGCATCAGAATCGTCGGACATCAAAAACGTTTCCTCTCGGATTCCAATCACTACCCTCGTAGCGATTTTGTGAAATCTCTTCAACATGGCAAGGAACATTCAGCGTGTACGAATCATAAATCTGTTCCAGGTCCGATAACGAGTCTTTATTGCCAGGACGGATATGTTATCACCAAGATCAATTTTGCTGAATATGGCAATCCCACTGGTACATGTGAACACTTAAGACACGGTAGTTGTGGCGCACCAGCTACCTTGAGACTCGTCAAAAAGGTTGGTAACAAATTAACTATGTTGGTTTTTTATTTTCTTCATGTGGAGTAGTAAGTACTAAATATTTCAAATGTATCTTACTGTTGGTATTATTTGTGCAGAATTGTCTTGGGAAACCGAAGTGTGTATTTTTAGTTACGGATGAGATGTTTGGTCCAAGCCACTGCAAGGGACCTCCTACACTCGCTGTTGATGCCACTTGTACAAAATCCTAGGTTTCATACTCCTACTTAAGGGTTTTTTTTTTTTTTTTTTTTGTTTTTTTGTTATAAACTTATAGGGATTCTTATTGATGTTTCTCTTTTCTTTCGTTTTGATCAAGTTGTTGTTGGTCATAACTTTTATATATTGTGCAACACACGAGGGTCTTTGATGCACGGATCTTTATGTTGTCGATCAAGTTTCAAGCGTTTTTATATCATCAACATAGTCTTTGATTGTTTCAGTGAATCTTTAATTTGTTGGATTTTGTGAGTTTCTAACTCAATACTAGTTTATTATCAACTGATTGACTCATAATTATTTAGGCTTCATATATAATTGTCGATGTGAGATTTCTAGCTAACACGTCTTCCAAAGATAATCCGTGACATAGAATCCCATGATTTTGTTAAAAAAAAAAAGAAGAAAAATCCCATGATTTGATAAATTATGGGTTAGATCAGTTTGATCAATATTGGCTTCCTCTGATCGGACCAACTTTGGAAATCACTTTGGTTTCAGTTGTTTGAATTTCCAATTCAAAACCACTTTATTTTGATTATATATATATATATATATATATATATATAATGTGAGTGCATGGAATGAGAAGGACTGCAGACGAAAACAACCCATCTGAAAATGTGAAATTTAGAGATATATATGCATGTGAAATTATCATTAGTTTGGTGGGAATTAATGTAAGAACACTAATGAAATTTCATGACATACATAAAAAGCAAATAAGTAATAACATGAATACACACGTACTCTCATATTCTGGCTGCCTTTATATAACAATAAATTAATTAATTAGCAACGACAGCAATCTAAAGATCAACATATAATTTAGGAAACAAATTAAACTCACAACTATGAAAATTCAAAATGTTATATTCTTTTTTTCTTTCACTGGAAATATTGCAAATCTATTAATAAGTAATCGTGGAAAAGTCAGCATGAATGTCTTTCACTAAACTCCTCCGGAAACCAAGAAAAGAAACAAGAGAATGGAAAAAATATAAAACTGGTAATTGGGAGGAAATTTCGTACGTGGCCACATCTACGAATAAATTCACCTCTACAAAACTTTGATTAATTCATAAGTAGCTAATCTACTTAAACATTTTCGATAGCTTGATCATGAGAGCATAAAATAAATAAAAATGGATAGTTTACATTGTCGTCATCATTATGGCTTAATTTTGCTTCTTGTTCTACTTCATTCCTCTCTCTTTGGTTTAGCTTCAAAGATCGATGTTTCTTACAATGAACGAGGCAGCAGGATCAACAATGACCAGAAACATGTAGCCTGTACGAATCAAGAACCTGATCCCGGTCCGCTAACGCGTATTTCTTGCGATGAACCTGGATATGTTATGACAAAGATCAATTTCGCTGACTATGGCAATCCCACTGGTACATGTGGACGCTTTAGACACGGCAATTGCCGCGCAGCAGCTACCATGAGGATCGTCAAAAAGGTTAACAAAAATAGACTAACATTAATGTTGGTTTTTGCCTTCTCCATCATGTGGACTAAATTCATAAATATTTCAAAGAATCTTTAATTATTGGTTATTTGTGCAGAATTGTCTTGGAAAAGCCAAGTGTCAACTTTTAGTCACGGACGAGATGTTTGGTCCGAGCCATTGCAAAGGAGCTCCTATGCTCGCTGTTCAAACCACTTGTACAAAAGCTTAGATTTCATATTTCTTAAGTGTTTTTTTCTTTCTTTTTCTTTTTCCCCCTTAGATCTCGTTTTTGGTCAAGTTGTTCTTTTCTCGTTTCTTTGATGCTTGGATCTTTATGTTGTCGATCATGTTTCAAATGTTTGATCTTGATCACTAATTCTAACCATTTTTACACATTGACGAGATAAGCACATCTGAAAATTTTCACCATACTCTTCAAAATGGAAGTGAATTTGATAGTGAATTTACGATGCAGCGGAGAACGTTAATCACCTTCTCTTTCCTCCTTATGCATTTGTTATCGTTCGTTCGTTACTCACTGTTTATTTATGGGAATTTTGCCAAGAGTACCACATTTACTAGCAAACTTTTCAATTCTACCACATGTTAAAACTTCTTTTCTTTCCTACCACAAATGCTACTTAAAAAGACAATAATACTCTTGAAGTTGTGAGCTGTTGTCGATCAATTATGTCAATATATATATTTGATCTTTCGGTAACATAGATGTGTATTAATTGTTTTCACTAGAGAAAAGAATGGGATCCATAGTAGTGTAAATTAAATTAAATTTATCTGAAGGTTACGTAGAGTTTGTAAATTAAATATCTATATGTTTTTTGGTTTAGAGATTTGGTGGGTGAAGTAGCATAAGTTTGTAGACAAAATTAGTTACGTGGACAAGGTTTGTCCCATAGACAAGTTGAGGAGTACAAACTTGTCCATTAGCTTAAAGTACTTGTCCATTTGTCAAGTTTGTTGTCTATGAATTTTTTTTTGCGAATCATGTAGTACATGACATCATTAATAGTGGACAAGTGATCGTTTTAAACAAGTGTAAAACTGGTTTATTGAGTAAATAAATTTTTGTCTTTGGCCATGTTTGAGAACAGACTTTTATGACTTTAAAATTATTTAAAGCATTTAAAGTCATTTTTAGCCAATCAGACTTTTTTTGCTTTTATTTTTTCTAAAGCTTTGAAAGCCACTTCTTTTGTTTTCCTTTGTTGTTTACTCATTTTTTTTAAGCCTCAAAAACATGCTTTAAAAACTAAACAATTATTAAAAAATTCTTTTTTTCTCTCCATTTTATTTAAAAACTCTCTAAAAGTATTTATATACATATATTACATATTATATTTTTACAAATTAATGATTCTTATTTTTTTCTCTTTCTTTTAAGATCCATTTCATAATACCTTTTTTTTTTTTCATCATCATCATTAATAATGGTGTAAAAGAGTTTATGAAATTCATCATTAGTAAGAGAGTAACATTCAAAACAATACATTAATTAGTGTTTAATGAATTTTTGACTACTCATATAACTACTCAATAAAAAAAGACATACAAAACAATTAAAAAATCAACAAAAACAAAAGAAAAACAGAATTTTCAAACATGACATATTTGATTGACTTACATTTTTTATTTTTTAATTTATCATTAATAAAATTTATTCTTGTTATTAAATTGCTATATAAATTAAATTCTGACATAAATATATTTATTAAAATTATATTATTAATAATAATAAAACATTACAGCTTTTAAAATTATTGGTAAACAATCAAACTTTAACAGTTAAAGTTTTAACAGTCAAAGCATCTACAGCTAAATTCTCTACAACTAAAATTTTAAAGTCAAAGTCTCTACAGCCAAAAGTAACAGCCATTACCAATCAGAGCCTTTGTAAAATAACTTATCCATCACAAGATTAATAGTGGACAACCTGGTGTGTTTAATTTGTCCACTAAATGAATGCCCTGGGAAAAAAACAAAGGTGAACTTCTGAAAGAGTCAACGAAGAGAAAAAAAGAGAAACAAAGAGAGATTTTTTAGAAAGAAAAGTTAGAAATATTAAACACAAAAAGAAGTTTTTGTGTTTTGATTTTGTGAATTTGGAGAGATGTGGAGATAATTAATGGAAGAGGAAAGAGATGAGAAGAAAAAAAGAAAACAGAATGAGATAAGTGTTAGTTGGAGATGGAGAGAGAATTAATGGAAGAAGAAAAAGATGAAATGACAACAAAACAAAAGAAGTTTATTTTTGTTTTGATAAGGGGAAGGAAATGATGAGGGCTATATTAGTATTTTTGTGTTATGGTTATGGTATTTCATAAAAAGAGTTAGCAAATGTGGTAGAACTAATAAATTTAGTTTTAGAATAGGGTAGAATTAGCCCTGGGCAAATAAACCGAATCCGATTAAACCGATCCGAACCGAACCAAAAAACCCGGTTTTGATCGGATTCGGATACTGTGTAAAAACCGATCGGTTTTTGTTTTGATAGTGAATCGGTTTTCGGATATAAACCGATCCGAACCGAAATCCGATCGGTTATCCGCTAAACCGAATACATATTTAATTTTTCTACACATTTGGGTTTAATTGGTGTTATTTTCGGGCCAGTTAGAAGCCCATTAACTATAAATTGGGTCGTTTATAAAAATTTTAAATCAAATCTTCAGTATGAGGAAACGAACTGGTAACCTTGAGGGTAAAGAACACACTCTATAACCATCTGAGCTACTCGAACTTATTGATTTTACTTTCCAAATGACATATATAACAGTTTCGGTTTAAGTTCGGATTTTAAAAAAAAATTGAAAACCGATCCGAATCCAAACAAATCTGAACCGATCCGATCCGATAAACGACCGGATTTTAAACGGATTTTATATAGCCCAATCCGAAAAATCCAAAATCCGAAAAACCCGAGCCGATCCGAACCGAAAATCCGAATGCCCAGGGCTAGGTAGAATTGTTAAAAATCTCTTTATTTATTTAACGACCGCTCGATTTTTCCTAAACGATGCCGTTTGGTTGGACGGTGTACATCATACCGGTAGATTTCTTGCTACGAACCAATCGGGTTAATACGGTTTTCTTTTATTTTTTTATTTTTTTATTTTTTTATTTTTATTGTCAAAAAAAAAAAATTAACACTGTCCCTCCCGCCGAGGCTCTTGGCTTTGTCCCGACGACTGAGAAAACGGAGTCACACAATTTTCCGTTGAGATCTTTTGCTTAGAGATCTTTTTGCTGATTCTGAATTTCTTGTATGAGGAAGCTATGAGGGAAGAAGAAATTGAGAAGATCAGAGGCGTGGTTCGAGACTGCGTAAGTAAGCATTTGTACTCGTCGGCCATCTTCTTCGCCGACAAAGTAGCGGCACTCACCAATGACCCAGCTGACATTTATATGCAAGCTCAAGCTCTTTTTCTCGGACGACATTACCGACGCGCCTTTCACCTTCTCAACGCCTCTAAGATTGTTCTCCGAGATCTTCGATTCCGTTACCTCGCCGCCAAATGCCTCGTAATTTCCGATTTCTCCCTTCTTCTTCTATCTAATTATCTATTTCTCGTGGGATGGGATTAGGAATTACAGATTGTTTCGCTTGATTAGAGGAAGGTTTTTAGGGTTTATCGGGTAAATTATGTGTGTGTCTCTTCAGGAGGAATTGAAGGAATGGGATCAGTGTCTCTTGATGCTTGGTGATGCTAAAGTTGATGAAGATGGCATTGTATATGATGCCAAAGATGGTAACGTCATAGATTTTGATAGAGATGCAGAGGACCGAGAGATTAATGTAAGTTAGATTATTTTTAACTCTATTCAAATGTAGAGGACCGAGAGATTAACGTCATATACTTCATTCATTCTAGATGTACTGTAGGTGGTAGTAGTATACGACTTTAGTTAGTGAAATTTCTTTTGCAAGTACCTGCACTAATATATGGGGGCTTGTCTTTTGCAGATTTCATCGGCAATATGCTTCTTAAGAGGGAAAGCATATGGAGCGTTACAAAACCGTTCTCAGGCTCGACAATGGTCAGTGAGTCTTCTTTCACTTATCTTTCTTGTTCAGGGGATCATTTGCATTTTGATGATTTTGAGAGACTCATCTTATTGAGTTAGTGGTGTAACATGATCTGAGCATGTATTTAAGTTTCACTCAACTGCTAGTAGGAAATATTAGGATCTTGTGTGTAATCTGGCTGATCCATCTATCATGATTGAGTGGTGTGTGGGAATCTTGAACTCCATATCCATTTAACTCATTAGTTTCGGTTGGGTTTGCAGGTACAAAGCTGCTATAAAGGCTGATCCTCTGTGCTATGAGGTACTTTTAGCGCCCTAGTCAATTGCTGCATGTTATTTTTCGTTACCATGAGAAGTTGCAAAGCTAATGTGGGAAGATAAAATTCTCTTCATCACTGTATAGTAACAAAAAACCTGATGTAGCTCCTGTAGTTATCAGAAAACTGTTAGATGGATGTGATTTCTGTAATCTATCCTTTCAGGCTTTGGAATGCCTCATTGAAAGTCATATGCTTACATCTGAAGAAGGTGAGTTATAGTTTTTTAGCTTTTTCATTCTTCTTCATTTTATCGTCTTATTTGTTTCATGGTGCAGTCGTTTACATGATTAGAAGTTAACTGAGACTTCAATTGACTTTAATTACATAAATTCAGAATCGAGTCTGCTTTCTTCACTGCAATTTAGTCCAGAAGACGGATGGCTCTCGTCTTTCTATTCTTGCTTGATAAAGAAGGTAAACATTTCTATGTTGTACAGTGTTGATCCGATGTGTCAATAGTTATGTGGCGCTTATATTTGGAATTTGCTTGCTGATTCTCTATTCTGCTAATTTCTATTGGCAAGCATCTTTCCTTTTTCTTCTTGGTACTTACTAGTTCTTCATATCCAGTATGACAAACAGAGCACGATAGATGCTAAGTTCAAGAAGCTTGAGAACGAAAGTGGTAGTGTCTCTGGATCATCGATGATCACATTGGCTAATAACACTGATCTGTTGGCCTGTAAAGCTGAGTACTACCATCAATGCTGTGAATATCAGAAGTGTTTCGAACTAACCTCTGCGTAAGTTTTATAGTACTGCTGATACTAAATTTTGAGCAATATGAAACTTGAATGATTATAGCATCTCTTTTGGTCTTATTTGACAGACTCCTTGAGAAAGATCCTTTTCATTTGAAGTGTACCTTGGTACATTTGGCCGCTGCCATGGAACTTGGTAATTCGAATGAGCTTTATCTAATGGCGTGCAATTTGGTAAAAGACTACCCTTTAAAGTGAGTATAAAATTTACTTTCTCCAGCTATATGGCCAGTGGGTGAGCATGTCAATATAGTTCTTATGATTTTATCCCAATCGTAGCTAGGATAGTTATCCTGTTTATGGTTCAGCTTGTCAAGACCATGAATCAACTTCAAGAGCATGTTTTTCTGGTTGAATATGTTTTCTTTACTTCATCTCGTTGAACATGTGAAAATGATTTCACATTTTTGTGTCTGAGTCAAATTTGCATGATTCCTTTGCTTGATGCTGTGGTATAAATACTCATATGTGGTTTTGTAGAGCGTTGTCATGGTTTGCGGTGGGTTGTTACTACTATTGTATCAAAAAGTATGCTGAAGCTCGGCGGTACTTTAGGTAATGGCATTATGCAGTCTTGATCAACTCTAGTGGTAGGTGCATGTGTCTGACCTAGACCCCCATTTATTTTTATATGGTCTTGCAGTAAAGCTACGAGTATAGATGGCTCATTCTCACCAGCTTGGATAGGTTATGGTAATTCCTTTGCTGCCCAAGAGGAGGGTGACCAAGCCATGTCTGCCTATCGCACTGCCGCTAGGCTATTTCCAGGGTAATCAAGTTACTCTTGTTTTCTTCAAAACTAGTGACTGTAAATGTGTGACTTGTGTCCAAAATGAGTCATTGTAGAAGTGTTCTTATTACGTCACAAATTGTTTTTTTACAGGTTGAATCTTGATATTATCTTGTTCCAGGTGTCATTTGCCAACTCTGTACATTGGAATGGAGTATATGCGAACTCACAGCTACAAGCTTGCGGACCAGGTAACAAGTTAGACAATGCTGTCGGATCTATTCAAACTATATGACTTATTGACTTATCTTTGTGCAAATATTGTATATACTTTGATCCCTTGTCTTTGTCCAGTTTTTCATGCAAGCAAAGGCGATATGCCCTTCGGATCCACTTGTTTACAATGAACTCGGAGTTGTTGCATATCATATGAAAGAGTGCGTTCCTCTTCTATTTACAGTCTACTTATCTCTGAGATTTCCAAATGCTATTAACGACAAAGCTAGACTATAAAATGGGGAGAAGGTAATGATCCAGTAAACTGAGTCAACAACATTAACTATATTTCAGGTATGGTGAAGCTGTGCGGTGGTTTGAGTTGACATTGTCCCATATACCATCTGCATTAACTGAAACCTGGGAACCAACTGTGGTCAATCTCGCTCATGCATATAGAAAGCAAAGGTGTATTTTGGTGCACACACAACTAGCATCTCCTGTTGTGAATGTAATGAAGTTATTGACTCGTGAAGCTATCTCATATTATGAGAAAGCACTTACACTATCGACAAAAAGCTTAAGCACTTATTCCGGCTTGGCTTACACTTACCATTTGCAGGTATTTGAATGTACTTTTAAACGACAGTCATTTCTTTGAAACAATACTTGCGTTGATTATCACATTTTTTCAATTTCCATTTCCATCTCATTCTTGTCTAGGGGAAATTCTCAGCTGCCATCTCATATTATCACAAGGTATAATACACTCTACTATATATTAGAACTATAATTATTTCCTTGATTTTCTTCTCTGACTGTCGGTGAGCTATACATTTTTCAATTTTTTTTTTTTTTTTCTATTTCAGGCCTTGTGGTTGAAACCTGATGATCAGTTTTGTACCGAAATGTTGAACGTAGCTCTCATGGATGAAAGCCAGACTGGGGTTGATGCCAAGGTTGAGCTCTGCTAGAAATTGGTCAGTTAAATTAACCATCTTATTCTAGTTCTTGTTGTAATTTATCTGTACTATCATTGTGACGCCTAACACAACTTATAATTTATTCCATGCACCAATAACCAAGAGACTGTTAGAATATATTCTTTAAAGGGTCAAATACGGGTATAAACCAACGTTATACGGACAATAGACATTCATAGATAAATAAAATTTCTTAGTGTGTGAATGGGCAGCTTTGTTTCTCTGCAGTGTTGTCTCCAGTGTCTGTGGTTTTGGTCTCTGATATAGGAGGTCCCTTGAGTAGTCCCCCGAACAGTTCTCCTGGATCATAGTAAATCTCAATCTCCTCTGCTCTAAGCGAATCATCAACCTGTAGAGAATCTCTAGAAGTATGTGAATCCTGATGCTAGAGTTTTAACCATTTAAAGATTAGGAGGGACACATATTCATGCTTCAGACATACCTTTAGAACTCCTAGACCCAGGAACTGAACCATTTCCCCAGTAGGAGCATGACCTTTGAAAGTTCCTTCGAAGTATCCCCAGTGTCTAAACTTGAAGGCGATAACAGGCGGTCCTGAGTACACAGAGAGTACTTCCCATGCAAAGCCGCGTGGTAAAGCAGATCTAAAGGCGTCATGTGATGACTCGAAGCTCTCTTCCTCTGGCTTGTAGTACTGAAACTCTTGAGGCAAAGAGTTCTTAAGCAAAGCATTAATTGTAACTCCCAAGCCTAAGCGTCTATTCAGCTGATAAACCTTCCTTCCCTAATAAGTAAAACCACTTCAATCCTTTTCTTTTTTTGGTAACTATACAGTTTAAGATCATATCGATTAGGTGCATGTGGTAATTACCATTGACAAAGAGCTTAAATTTCTCGTGATTTAAGGGCTTTGTTAGACATGGGATGCGTCCAATATGCCACTCGACCCAGCAAGACAAGTTAATTGTGATTCCGGCCCGACAGAATTGGGAAAAAGTCATTTACTTTCCGCAGAGGGTAATCCCGGCATTTCGCGTTGGAAACTCTAGGGAACCCTAGGTCAACAGTCGCCTATAAAAAGAAACATCATTTATTGGGATCACCATTCTGACCCCCGGACAATACCCAGAGAGTAATATTTTGCATCGAAAACTGTTATTGCCTTTTGTGTAATTCGTTTCCACTTTCTTGCTCGTCATTATTAGTTTGTTAGTTCTCTCGTAAACTGGCGAACTCATTCTTGACTCGTTTTAGTGATGACCTCATTTTTTTCTCGTTAATAAAGAACTAGCTTCACTCTTCCCCCAAAACCTTTATTTACTTAGTATTGTGCAATCCACGGTACAAACAATTGGCGCCCACCAGTTCAGTTGTGCAAATCCCGGAACAAAATGCGGGCACGGTCAACAAGTCCGATAAAATTCCCCGCAGTGACAACGCACCGGCCGTCATCGCGTCAACGTCCGACCCTGACCTTCGTCGAGTTATCCCTGTCGAGAGCATCGATCAACCGAGCATCAATCTCCCTGCGAATGCCGACCCCAACGCTCAAGATTCAAAAAAGAAGATGATTCTGCAAGATGAGACTTTCAATGTTCAAGCCTCGAAAAAGCAAATAACAGATGACGGCACTCCTGTGCTCACGTTGCTCGTCGTTGAACCATCGGCCAGTGCACTACCAACTTCTGCTGAATGCTCGGCCGAGCAAGGAACCGCCGAGCAAGGATCTGTCCAGGAAGGACAAGTGTCGCCATCTCAAGAACAAGTGTCCCCATCTCAAGAACAAGCGTCATTGTCACAAGTATAGACCAATTCCGAATCTCGAGATCGGCCATACGATTGGCAGGATGAAATCCGTGGCTACATCGCAGATGGCATTGCCCCATCTGACAAGTGGGAAGCCCGGCGCCTCCGAACTTGTTGCGCGCACTATACACTCTATCGCGGAGAAGTCTTCCGCTGGAGCGCATCTGGTGTACTTTTGGCTTGAACGTTGGGTCCACGTTGAGCTCGTGGCAGGTTATGCTGGGGTCGATCCCAGTCATATTGCTCATGACTCTAGTCATATTGCTCTCTTTCCGGTGCATTAGTACTGTACCAATTTCGTTCCCCAGAAACAACCCGAGATAATATGTGCCGAGCAGGCATATTAATAGACAATTCAAGCACGCCCGCTGATCGTAGAAGGACTGGCGAGTGTGGCTTTTTGTTGTTGGTCTTTGTAATTTTGCTTCTACGCGTTCTTGGATTATTGAATAAAAGTGAATGTTATTTTGTTTTTCCTATCGTTGATATCGAGTTGTACTTTACGGGGCGAGACGTCTCTCGGCTTATCCTATTACGTGTGTCGAGTATCAAATTTTTAGGGTGGTAGTCAAGATGAGCTCGTCGTACGTTTTAGGTGTGGCTCTAGTATCCGGCTTATCCTGTGTGAGCCGAGGTCGGCAAGAGAGTGCAAGTAAGAACTTGGCCTATACAAACTCAACCACCTGCTAGCTGATTGCGAAACTGGTTCGACTTATTTATGCGGGTTATTTCACCGCTGCATTCATGAGGAACGCGTTTTAAATCGTACCCTTGGCCAAAGGGACGATGTCAGAACTAGACATCTTGCTAAGACGGACTCGTTCGAGAGAGCTCGTTTGTGTTTTAGAGTGTGACTTTTGTTTTTATTTTTTAGTTTTAGCTGTGCCTTGTGACGGGCTGCCTATATACCCTTGGAAAGGGATCAAGCCATTCGTAGTTCATATTACAAAGTAGAGCTCGGTAGTACGCGTGTTTCTTTTTTTTTTTTTTTTTTTTTTTTGCGGCTTACGCTTTTCCTAATGATAATAACGCTTCAAATTTGATGAATTCCACGAACGGGGAATCGGAGTTCCGTCCATGGCGAGCAGCTGGTAGACACCGGGAGTCACGATCTTAGAGATCAGGTAAGGGCCTTCCCAGTGAGCGCCCATCTTTCCTGCGTTAAGCTCGGCAGTATTTTCAAAAACTTTTCCAAGAACTAGGTCGTCCTCATCAAAGTGACGCTGTTTGACTTTTTTATTGTAGAATTTGGCGGCCTGTTGCTGGTTGTTCTGAATCCGGAGAAGTGCTTTGCCGCGCTCTTCTTCGAGAGTGTCAAGAGTATCAAGCATCATATCGGTGTTCAGAGTGGGATCGTGAACGAGCATGGAACGTCTCAATGTCGACACACCAATTTCTTCTGGTGCAAGGGATACCATTCCATACGCAAGGGAGAACGGGGTCCGTCCTGTTGATCGGCTAGGAGAGGTACCGCGTGACCATAGCACGCCATCGAGCTTGTCGGCCCAGAGGCCCTTCTTATCTTCGAGTCGCTTCTTAAGTCCGTCGATGATAGTCTTATTGGTTCCCTCGGCTTGCCCGTTACCTTGCGGGTAGCAGGGCGTGGATTTGCTCAGGCGAATTCTCCACTTCGCACAGAAACCCTCAAATTGCAGCGAAGTGAACTGCGTGCCATTGTCGGTGACAATCTCGTTGGGAAGTCCATGCCTATAAATGATGTTTTTCCATACAAATATCAGGACTTGGTTCGTTCCGAACAATGGAAAAACTTCATTTATAGGCATGGACTTCCACCGAACAATGGCACGCAGTTCACTTCGCTGCAATTTGAGGGTTTCTGTGCGAAGTGGAGAATTCGCCTGAGCAAATCCACGTCCTGCTACCCGCAAGGCAACGAGCAAGCTGAGACAACCAATAAGACTATCATCGACGGACTTAAGAAGCGACTCGAAGATAAGAAGGGCCTCTGGGCCGACAAGCTCGATGGCGTACTATGGTCACACTGTACCTCTCCTCGCCGATCAATAGGACAGATCCTGTTCTCCTATGCGTATGGAATGGAAGCCCTTGCACCAGAAGAAATTGGCGTGCCGACATTGAGACGCTCCATGCTCGTCCACGATCCCACTCTGAACATCGATATGATGCTCGATACTCTTGACACTCTCGAAGAAGAGCGCGACAAAGCACTTCTCCGGATTCAGAACTACCAGCAACAGGCCGCCAAATTCTACAATAAGAAAGTTAAACCGCGTCACTTTGAAGAGGGCGACCTAGTTCTTCGAAAAGTGTTTGAAAATATTGACGAGTTTAACGCAGGAAAGATGGGCACTACTGGGAAGGCCCTTACCTGATCTCTAAGATTGTGACTCCCGGTGTCTACCGGCTGCTCGCCATGGACGAAACTCCGATTCCCCGTTAGTGGAATTCATCAAACTTGGAGTGTTATTACCATCAGGAAAAGTGCAAGCCGCAAAAAAAAAAAAAGAACGCTCACCGAGCTCTCCTATGTAATATGAACTACGAATGGCTTGATCCCTTTCCAAGGGTATACAGGCAGCCCGTCACAAGGCACAACTATAACTAAAAAATAAAGACAAAAGGTACACTCCAAAACACAAACGAGCTTTCTCGAATGAGACCGTCTTAGCGAGATGTCCAGCTCTTACATCGTCCCTTTGGCCAAGGGTACGATTTAAGCCGACCCAGTTTTGCAATCAGCTAGCATGCGATTGAGTTTGTATAAGCCAAGTTCTTACTTGCAATCTCTTGCTGACCTCGTGGCACACAGGATAAGCCGGACACCAGAGCCGCACCTAAAAGGTATGACGAGCTCATCTTGACTACCACCCTAAAATTTTGATATTCGACACACGTAATAGGATAAGCTGAGAGACGTCTCACCCCGTAAAGTACAACTCGATATCAACGATAGGAAAATAAAATAACATTCACTTTTATTCAAGAACTCGTAGAAGCAAAATAACAAAGACCAACAACGAAAAGCCACACTCGGCAGAAAGCTGAGAGATAGCTATCTTGCGGTTTACGCAATAACGTGTCAAAAATTCCGGAAGAGGAAACCAAAGAGCACAATCGGTGAAATAATGCATGTAAAGGGCGATGAATCCTCTCGGGACGCTCGTGAGACTCGGGGCCCCGAAAAACCAAACCCTCAGGCACTCTACACCACCGTGCCATCTCAGCAATGGTATCCGCTGTACACAGCAAGGAGCCATGATTAGCTGGACCGGCAATAACTGCAAGAACATCGCCAGAACCAGCCGGAATAGCACCAAGACCTAGAACGGCCGAACTCGGGCAGGAACGATCGCTACGTCTGCCACCCTCGACCAAAGCAACGTCCATAGGACATCCACCAGAATCGCTCTCGTGCTCTTCGCTGAACTCAAGAATATCATCAAAATTGTGATCGTCGGCCAAACTGTTGACACTGAGATCTCCACATTCAGCCCCAATGTTGATATCGACACTATCAAAAGCATCTTTATAGCTAATATCATACTCTCTTACGGAAGCTCGGGATCCCGGGACCCGGGAGCCGACCTCAGTACGACGACCTCTAGTATTGGCTGTGTCGACCTCGCGATAGGGAGAACCAGCGAGCGGCAGCGACCTCCGTTCAGCGAAACCTCTCACACTTACAATGCCGCCCTCGAGAGCAACGACGGAAACACTCTCTAGGTCTTATCTCTCTCCAGTGCAGATATCGATTGGCTCCCCACACCGTGCCTCGTTTCGACCTCCTATCATGAGATCGGCGTCGCCGCCATCAGAATCAGCATCGGTCTCATGGAAGATAGGACTATAACAAGAAGCGCCGACCTCGCGTAAAGTGCCGACCTTGCAGGACAAGCCGACCTCACAATTGACGCCGCTCACGCCGACCTCAATCTCCCGCCGATCACCTTCACGAAAATCGAACTCAACTAGTCGACCTCGGGAGCCCTCACAAACCTCATGGTAGGCCGCCCCATCGCCTCGACAACGGATCACAGAACCAGGACCACTCTTGCGAGGGTCCGCATCAATACCATCCGGTCCTACCGACCTTGAATTGACTGTCAAACCCAAACTCACAACCTGCACTTGACAATTGCCGATTTCGCGATGTTGCCCCCCGGTTCCACTCATATAAACTTCGCTAGCGGTTTGTGCTGACCTCTGCTCGCCAGATCTCACCGCTCTCGCCACTGGACTCGGACAAATGGAATCAACACTCATACCTCTGCTCTCCACGACGGACGAACAGATCTCACCGAAGCAACGCCGACCTTTTTGATCTCTCACGCCGACCTTAGATCGCCACTCTCCACTTACCTCACGAGAACGAGACGACCTAACACTTGGAATCTCATCAGCTCGCCACCAAGTCCCAATCCCGCGAGAGTTGCCAACCTCGGATCTGTCGACCACGCTCATGCCGCTCTCTCACTCTGTACCTCTCGAGGTCGCCCGACCGAATTGATCGACATGAATGGTATCGCCATCAACAATTTCATTCCGATCTCCGACCGGTAGGTCTCGCCGATCAACAATTTCATTTCGATCTCCGACCGGTAGGTCTTGCCGATCAACAATTTCATGCCGATTTCCGACCGGTAGGTCTCGCCGATCAACAACCATGGGCGATCTGACAAAAGACTCGGGCGGCGGGCGGCTAGGGTTTTATGGTTTGCGACCAAACAAAGAAAAGAAGAGAGAGAGAGAATCACAAACACAAAAGTAAAAGAATAGAGAGAGAAAGTTACCTTCTTATGGAATGGAGGAAGTGAAGAAAAAGGAGAAAGAGGATGATACATAAATAAGTAATTAAAACAAAAATTTTACTGTCAAAATCCGTCACCTCGATCTGCGGCATTCTCATTTTCTGGAAATTCATCGAATACCGCACTCAGTGTATAAGACCGCTGGACGCTCCTAGTGTCTCTCGAAAGGTGAGCCTAGCGTTTACAGAAGAATCACTGTACCATTTTTGTTCCCTGGAAACAACCCGAGATAGTCTGTGCCGAGCAGGCATATTAACAAACAATTCAAGCACGCCCGCTGATCGCAGAAGAACTGCCGCTCTCCGGACTAAGGGGGGGGGACTATTGTTGGACATGGGCTGCGCCCAATATGCCACTCGGCCCAACAAGACAAATTAATTGTGATTTTGGCCCGACGAAATTGGGAGAAAGTCATTTACTCCTGCAGAGGGTAATCTTAGCATTTTGCGTTGGAAACCCGAGGGAACCCTAGGTCAATAGTCGCCTATAAAAGGAAACAACATTTATTGGGATCACCATCCTGACCCCCGGACAATACCCAAAGAGCAATACTTTGCATCGAAAACTGTTATTGTCTTTTGTGTAATTCGTTTCCACTTTCTAGCTCGTCATTATTAGTTTGTTAATCCTCCTGTGAACTGGCGAACTCAATCTTGACTCGTTTTTAGTGACGACCTCACGTTTTTTTCGTTAATAAAAAACTAGCTTCACCTTTATTTACTTAGTATTGTGCAATTCCCGGTACAAACAGGTTTGAAGTCTTGTAAACGGATCTTGTGTGAAAACACCATCTCCCATGACTTGATTGCGTTCTGCACAATCTCTTCCAACGACCCTTCTTGCCACACCTGTGCTCACAACCAAACACAATCAACTAATTAGATTCACATATTATAAAAGTAGCAAATATCATCTTGGTCTTTCTTTGTCAATAAATCTCGAGGACCTTGGTCTGGCCTTTTTTTTTTTTTTTTTTTTTTCTGTCAACAATCTGGCCTTCTACAAATAGCTGATTCACACCATTGAAATCTGGAGGGTAACCGTACCTCCACTGAACCTTTCCTGCATCTTCAAGGACAGATCTATACTTATCTCTCTATTCCCTAGTAGCAATATAAGGTTTATGTACAAATAGTTATGCTTGGTTGTCTCTTTTATAATCATCTCACAAATACATGTTGATATTCAACAAAAAAAGGTTAAATGGATAAGTGAGCAACCCCGTTTTTGTAACACCACGTGAACTTGACATTTTGAAGTTGTTAGTTGTCTCGATCAAAATTTTAAATATCATCATCATGAATAAGTTGCAACCCACAATTACTTCGTCTTGTCCCAGTTGGCTTCTTCTTTTGTATCCAATGACATAATGATATTTACGAGAAACTCTTGTGTAACTTTTTTCAAGTATAAAAGTTTGGTATGAGAGCGGTATGTTAACTTTTGAGTGAATAAAGAGCCTTAATTCCCTTCGCCCATTTGAGTGAGTTCTTGGATTAATTGAGAATCCGATTTGCTTTCCGTTTAGACAGGTATGTTGGGGTGCCAAATCCTCACCAACAAAAATGTTAACAAAAATAGACTAACATTAATGTTAGTTTTTGCCTTCTCCATCATGTGGACTAAATTTATAAATATTTCAAAGAATCTTTAATTATTGGTTATTTGTGCAGAATTGTCTTGGAAAAGCGAAGTGTCAACTTTTGGTCACGGACGAGATGTTTGGTACGAGCCATTGCAAAGGAGCTCCTATGCTCGCTGTTCAAACCACTTGTACAAAAGCTTAGATTTCATATTTCTTAAGTGTTTTTTTTCTTTCCTTTTCTTTTTCCCCCTTAGATCTCGTTTTTGGTCAAGTTGTTCTTTTCTCGTTTCTTTGATACTTGGATCTTTATGCACATCTTCATCACCTTACTCTTCAAAATGGAAGTGAATTTGATAGTGATTTACGATGCAGCGGAGATGCAGCGGAGAACGTTAATCAAACTCATAACTGATTATGACTTTATAAGAGTAGATACTTCTGTTTGCTCCTTATGCATTTGTTATCGAACCTTGCACTCTATTTTTAGGCTCAACGTTATGGATGTGCAAGCAGTGCATAGAGCTAAGTTTGATTTAATATAGAAATAATAAATATTTTATCACTTAGAGAAATTCAAGTATTCAACCAATAAACCTATATTTCAGAATTTAAAATAATTATAAATTATTAAATTACTAGAAATAGTTCATTGAAACTTGAATTTTTTTTTTATGTGAAAAAGTCTAAAACATTCCATATATTGAAACAGGAAGAATACTTTTAAAAAAAATTAGAAATTTTCACTCTTTTAAACATTTTAGGCGAAAAAAAGTTGAATTTGTAAAACATTTTACTGACTGAACCATTTTTTTTTTTTTTACAAATTAAGAAAAAAGTTGAATTTGTAAAATTTATTTTAGAAAGTACAACGTGTTAAGATGCAATTTGACAAACAGTATCCTTAACAAAAAAAAAAACAAATCACTTGGAGAAAAAAAAAAAACAATCACAGTAAAATAGAAAAAACAAATAATAATAATGACATACTAAAAAGCTGACGTCATAAAGAAGTGGTTGAACCTTGACGTCAACCTTAACCCAGATACGAACAACGATCCGTGTGCCAAAAATATTTCACTCGATTCCTTTTTTTTCTCTAATTTTCGAATCCAATGGACCTGAATCGCAAACACAAGGTATCTCCTCCTCGTCCTTCTTCTTCTTCTCGCGATACTTTTGGAAATTGAACCATCTCGATGCTGTTCTGATGATCGCTTTCGAATTCTCGATCTGAACTCTGCTAATGGCACTGAATTTTTTTTTTTTTTCGCTCAAAAATTTTCTGATTGAAATTGCTAGTCCGAATCTTTTTGACACCTTGTTTCTAGGAAAACTTAGGGGGCTCTTAATTCTTATAGCACTCAGATTTTTGTGGAAGTTTTAAGCTCCTGGTAGTGAAGAAGAAGCTTGATATGCCTCAGTTTTGGAATATTTGACTATTAAAATGGTCTGTTTCCGAGGGAATTAACTTGTTTATGTAACAATTAATTAGGAATAGGGAATTGAAAATTATGTTTTTGTTTGCTTTTAAATTGTTGATTACATGTTCTTAAAATTGGTGCATGATGATGATGCATCAGGTGTCCCTTAGAGGCGCCAGCAGTGGGGAGATATCACGGGATGCTTTGCTTGCTAAAGTGTCTCAAGAGAGGGAGCTACGCAATTACGCAAGACGCGCTAATGCTGCAGCTATTTATATTCAGGTACCTCTCTTTCTGTTGACTTTAGCTGAATTGGTGAACGTAAATTAAACCGTGGCTATCGTTAAAAGGTCTCTTTAGTTGTTTGTTAAAATAGTGAAATTTTGTAGGAGAACGTTTTGTGCAGTTTATATGATTGTTGGTATTGGAAGAAGTGGCGCTAAGCTTGGTGTCATCATTTCCAGTACATTGTTAGGATTATTCTGAGTTAGAATTTATGGATATCGTTTTTGGTTTAACGTGATTTCATCTCAGCTATATAGACGAAGGTATAACCTTACATCATTTTCCAATACTTGTAGAGAGTTTGGAGGTCTTATATTGTGAGAAAGAAGGCAGCTATAGAGATCCAAGAGGAGTGGGAGATTTTACTGAGTTGCCGTTCTGATACACTGACCACAAGTTGGGTATCGAGCACAGTATTGAGACCGTTCCTCTTCTTTATCAGATCTTTGTCTGTCCAACAACAAAAGATACAGGCAAGAGATATACACTGCATGCAAACTTGCTTTAAGATTCTAATGGAAAGCATCAACTCTAATGGTATGATTTTTATTTTTCGCTTGAATTTGAATCGTTCTTCTTGCAAAGTAGGAGAGAAAGGAATCCTGAATGGATGCTGTTATTGTCTTTTTGCAGATCAGGGGTGCAATTTTTGCTCACTAGCAGTTGGTACATTTGAAGAAAGTAAAACATGGGACTGTCAAACACGAAAGATGGTTTCTCTTTGCTCCTTCCTCCTCATGGAGTGTAATTATTCACAGGAGAGGATAAAAGATGTTATTGGTGTCACTGCCCTTCTGTTGCGTATTCTTATTGTTTTAACTGATCCCAAAAGCTGGAAGATCATTACAAAGGAAAATTTTGAAGATGCAGAAACAGCGGGAAAGATGATCATTCAGTTTATAGGGAGCTGTAGAAGTGGATATTACTCAGCAGTTAGAAAATATATCAAAACATTGACCAAACATACAGATGAGAGACTATTGATTACTACAAGTGCAGTAACTTTGACTCTACGACCGTTCCATGTGCGAAAGCCTGCTTTTGTTGATGAGGATCAACCGGACACGGATTTAGCTGTTAAAGAATATGTTTCTCTGATACTGACGATTCCTCGACTAGTTTGCTACCTGCCAAGCGCTCTCATACGTGCACTGAAGCACAAGAGCATACTAATGCCAAGCTTTCACACTATATTGGTAAAACTCATATCAAATTTTCTTAGACCAATTAATTTTTGTCAAAGTCTCAAAAAAGAATGTAGAGAGAATTGGTTGTTTGTTTAGAGTCTCTGTTACTTTTTCCTGTTTCCTTTCTTTTTTCCAAACAATCGAAGGACTTATTAAAGTGTGGCAGGTGACCGCAGATTTTGAAGGACAAAATCTTGACCAGAATATCTGTAATGGAACATTCAGAAAAGCAAAGTTGTACCATGGAGATTCCTTCTCTTGGATGGGCTATCGGGAACATCATATCCCTGGCAACAGTTAGTGAAACTGACTTTATGGATCCACAAGAATCAAATCCAGAGATGTTTTATGTCTTGTATGTCCATGTTATTGTGAATCTAGCCGAGAATCTCTTGTCTCAGGTTGAAAATGTTGGAATTCAGGATGAATATCCTGATAATGAGGCCACATTGAATACTGACAAAGGAGAAAATTCAGTTAAGATTTCTTTCGTGGAATTGCTTCGGCCAGTATGTCAACAGTGGCATCTCGCAAAACTGTTGGCAGCTTCTGGGAAAGAAATTCGTGTTATAGCAGATAAAGATGCTTCGACGAGTAATAAGAAAGCATCAGAAACACTAGGATTGCTTGATATAGCACGATTATATTCATGCATGTTGAGAATCTTTTGCGTGCTGAATCCTGTTGTAGGGCCTTTGCCTGTCCTTAACATGCTATCCTTCTGTCCTGGATACATTGTCTCTTTGTGGAATTCTCTAGAGAGTTTTCTACTACCTAAAAATGGTTGCACTGCTGACGATCTATCTCATGGATCTGTTAAAACTTCATTGAATACAAGAAGTCCATCTGAGAAGAAATTGAAACATCTTAAGAATGATGGTGTCAACAAGTGGGTGAATGTGCTAAACAAGTTTTCTGGTAAATCACCAGGCCTGCGTGAACATGTGGAGTGTACTAGTGATCAACCAGAATCAAGCCAGGTTAATGAGTCAACTAATGATGCGTGGGATGTGGAAACACTGAGGGGTGGTCCTGCAGGTATCTCCAAAGATGTGTCATGCCTGCTTCATCTATTTTGTGCAACCTATGCTCATTTACTCGTTGTTCTTGATGACATACAGTTTTATGAAAAGCAGGTAAATATGCAATATGGTTTCCTGCAGTTTATATATTACTAGTCTGATATTTAGTATTTAACTGAAGGTTGTTTTGGCATATAGGCCCCCTTTACGCTAGAGAAACAACGGAGAATTGCATCAATGCTTAATACACTCGTGTACAATGGGTTGTTGCGAGGCACAGGTCCTGAGAATAGACAACTGATGGATTCTGCTATCAGATGTTTGCATTTATTGTATGAAAGAGATTGCAGACACCCCTTTTGTCCCTCTGCCCTGTGGCTCTCACCTGGTAGAACTAGTAGACCTCCAATTGCATTTGCTGCCAGAACTCATGAGGTTTTACCAGCCAGTGATGTTCTTACGTCTCCAAGCATGGGTTCTGTTATAACAATTACTCCGCATGTCTTTCCATTTGAGGAAAGGTAATCTTACCTTGCTTATCCTTCATGGGCTATCCATGTCATTTTTGTGCTATAATAACTTCTAAGTTACTATTACATGTCTCCTCATTTCTCTTTCTCTGTTTTTATCTGTTGACTGATGTTTATTTACATGTTTTGTTATTCCTGCAGGGTCCATGTGTTTAGAGAGTTTATAAGCATGGATAAAGCTTCAAGGAAAATGGCTGGTGAAGTAGACGCACCTGGTGCGAGGTCAATAGAGATAGTGGTTCGTCGAGGTCATGTGGTTGAGGATGGATTTCAACAACTGAATTCTATTGGTAGCAGGCTAAAATCTTCCATCCATGTGTCGTTTGTGAATGAGTCTGGCCTTCCTGAGGCAGGCCTAGACTATGGTGGGCTTTCAAAAGAGTTTTTGACTGACATAACAAAAGCAGCTTTTGCTACTGAGTAAGCTCTTCTGTATGCATACTTTATTCTAGTCTATGCTGTTACTTGTCCAATGGATTAAGTTTTGTTTCTATTGGCATTTTCTTTCCATTCTTTTCCAAAAAGGTATGGGTTATTCTCGCAAACCCCTACTTCAGATAGGTTGCTTGTTCCTAGCCAATCTGCACGGCACCTTGAGAACGGGATTCAGATGATTGAGTTTCTTGGAAGAATTGTTGGAAAAGCTCTATACGAGGGAATATTGCTGGATTACTCTTTTTCACACGTTTTCATCCAGAAGCTTTTGGGACGTTATAGCTTTATTGATGAACTATCTGGGCTAGATCCAGAGCTCTACAGGAATCTCATGTATATCAAGGTAAAAACCATCGCAGGTGATATATCTGTCATCTCATATGTCAAAATTCAATCTTGTGCAAGTATCACAAGAGAGGGTTTCTGAGAACAAGATTCTTGTTTATACGCAGCATTATGATGGTGATTTAAAGGAGCTCTGTCTAGATTTCACAGTCACTGAAGAGTTTTGTGGAAAAATGAGCATAATTGAGCTCAAACCCGGTGGGAAGGATATTTCAGTCATGAATGAAAATAAAATGCAATATATTCATGCAATGGCTGACTATAAACTCAACCGGCAGGTATGTATTTTTCTTGTTTTATAAAGAATCTATAGGTCAACCATCCTGCACAAAAAATTACTTCATAATTAATGAGGTAAAAATGTTGTCCTATGTCTTGAATGCAGATTGTGCCCTTTTCAAATGCATTTTACAGAGGATTGACTGACCTTATATCTCCTGCTTGGTTGAAACTATTTAATGCCCATGAATTTAATCAGGTATGCGTCTTTAATGTAATAATTTCTTGAGTTTTTCTCTTTTACGAAGCTAATTATCTTACAAAAATTACTGTGCAGTTACTCTCTGGAGGAAACCATGATATTGATGTTGATGACCTAAGGAGGAATACAAAATACACTGGTGGTTACAGTGATAGCAGTCGAACAATCAAAATCTTCTGGGAGGTGATAACTCATATTCAGAAGTGTCCTGATTTCTTCTTTTTCTTCGTATTCTGTATGCCAGTTTATGACATAGGCGGAGAATTGAGTGGCTGGTTTAATTTCTCTTGGGGCATCCTGTCTCAGGTCATGAAAGGGTTTGAACCGAGTGAACGTTGCATGCTCCTCAAATTTGTGACTAGTTGTTCTCGAGCACCACTCCTTGGTTTCAAATACTTGCAGCCAACCTTCATCATCCATAAAGTTTGTTACTGAACTTTAGCTTAAAATGTAGGTGTGACATTCTGTTTGGTACATTTTTTCTTATATTTGTGCTTTTTCATTTTCTGCAGGTCTCTTGTGATACTTCCCTTTGGGCTGCTATTGGAGGACAAGATGTAGAAAGGCTTCCATCTGCTTCCACGTGCTACAATACTCTTAAGGTGGAGTTTCAGTTGTTCCGTTTCCTTTGTTGTCTGCTTGTGAAGATTCCTGTATCTTTTTTGTTCAGTCTTTCTTTGTGGATTGCTTCAGCTTCCAACGTATAAACGAGCAAGCACTATGAGGGAAAAACTATTGTACGCCATTACTTCAAATGCAGGATTTGAACTCTCGTAGAGACCTCTGACCAGGTATTCATCTTGTGATGCAACTAGACCTTTTATCCTTTATTCTGTTCAATATATAAGGCTTCTGTCAGTTAAATTAATAACGCTGGTGTAAATAGTGTGTTGGTTTATCTCAAGATTAGGGGAACTTTGTTCTTCTTGGTAGTTGGATTTGATAATCAACTAAGCTGATATGGAACTTAAATCTTATTTGTCTAACTAAACCTGAATTTTTTTATGATGTTCACATAGCAGTAAACTTTGATTTATTTATTATACCTTTACTAAAGTTCTTACTGTAATCAAACTTAGAAATCTTAGTAGAGAGATAGATTAGACACACAGATAAAATATCAAAGATTGTGATATTCTCAAACAAAGCTTGGACCTATAGACCCATCACACAGACCAGATTGGTAGTTTCTAGGACCTTAATTGACTAACTAGTCTTTCCGTTGCTGCTCAGAATCTAACACATGTACGACAATGTTATATGATACATGTTCACGTTTATGAATTTATGGGCATATTCACATGATCAAACTAAATAGAAACGTCAAAAATTTAAGAAAAATATATGAAAATAGTTAAACGAAATAATGTATTTCAACCATTAAACGACTAACAAAAAGAAAACCAAAAAAAAAAAAAGAGAAAGAAAAATAAAATCTTAAATAACACCAACAAAAACCCTTAAACCAATTTGAATGCTTAGTGATGAGGTCTGAACATGCATAACCAGGGCCGCCACCTGTTGCAGCGGTTAATAGGTGAAAGCGTCTTGGGAACATCTGGCAAAGTAACGTCTTCGGTTGATGGTTGCACCGTGACTCGAAGCTTAATGCCAGCCTGACAAAGACCGGTCTTTAAGCTTACAAAATAATGCACTCCTGGTTTGGTGAGCTTAATGAGATCGTGTCCCGTCTTGTACACAGCTACGGTAGAATTTGGTTCACATGATTTGAAGTCAAGATCATCGCTGATTTCTCTAACGTCGTTGAGTTTGTTGTTGTATTGGAAAAAAAGAGTATCTCCAACACGAAATTGTCTATCTTTACTCCACCTGTAATAGTAGTAACTGTTGTACACGCTCCATCCTTTAGAATCACCTACCTTGTAGATCTTTCCTCTCTTGCTCGGGGGTGGTGGTGGCGGAGAAATCGGACGTGGAGGTTCAATGTTCATGGTCGGTGGTGGAGGAGGAATCTGACGTGATGGGCCATGGTTCTTGCTTGGTGATGGTGGAGGCGCCGGACGTGACGGTTCATGGATCTTGCTCGGTGGTGGTGGTGAAGGAATCGGAGGTGACAGGTCATTGACGACAAAAACGTCATATTTAAGTCCCGAGACGCGGCATTGAAATTGATTTGAGGTGATGAAGTAGTGATGTCCTGGTTCCTTGAAGGTTACAACATCATATCCGGTGTTGTAAACAACTTTAGGAGCAGAAGTATTGCATGAATCATACTCCAAGGCGCTGGAAACTTGAGCGACGTCGTTGATGTTTCGATCGTACTCAAAGACAAGGGAATCTCCGACGTGGAATTTCTTATGTTCAGCCCAAGAGTCGTCCTTGATAGTCCATCCATAGTCACCACCGACTGTGTATAGTTTAGCCGAGGTGCAACTCAAGAGAAACATGATCACGAGCATGAAGCCAAAGATCTTCTCGGTGACCATGATTCCGATCGTATGAATAGAAAGTAGAAGAAAAAAAGATGAATATATATCTCTAAACTCACAGCTCGCTGAATGAGAGAGAGAAGTATGGATGAATGTGTTTGGTAAAAAAATAAGTCACGTATGAGCTCTATTTATAGAGTTTCACGATCCCTAATCATAATCCTTGTCTTATTTGGATTAAGTTTATTATATTTTCTCTATATATTTCGAAACTTTCTCCAATCCTTTTCTGCTTAGGTTTCTTATTAGTGGTTTGTTTATAATATAACTTGATTATCTTAATTTATACTTTCTACATTCAGTCACACACACACACACAATCTGTCTCTTATTTATGAGTAATATATAAAGAAGGAAAGAGAAAATAGAGAAGAGAGAGACACAGACACTTTGGTAGCTATTTGTAGGAATACAGTTTGAATTCAATCCAACTGAGAGGAAACTCAATTCAAGAGATTAGAGAAATCCCTTGACCCAGTAGTTGACCAGCCAACAGCTCGTTTACAGCCTCTGTGGGGTGGAATCCATCCCAAAACACATATCCTGTGGCATTTACACACGTTCCTGGAGATAGAGAATTGCATAGGAACGATGTTTCTATTGTTCCTGTTCCGCAGCATGCCCTTTTTGTTTCAAAGAATCCTAAAATACGTGCAGTTTAGACATTTTATCTTGTTAGTTGCAAGCGAGATTAAATATCTGAGAAGTCCTTCCTATAAGTAGCTCACTCTATTTAAAATTTGCATATGCAGGCTCGTACCATTGTCAATTGGGTTGGTGATGATGTCCAGGAAAGGTTGGTAGACATTAAAGGCGACGAGCTTGAGGCCTGAGTGTCTATTCATCAATGATTGGGTTGTGGTCTCAAGTTTAGTGTTGAACATGACAGCATCGTTGTTCATTCTCTCGACACAGCTTTTGTTTCCTGCACCGAACAGAGTGATAGCTGCAGGCAGGCAACCCATCGGCGGTAACGATATCACTCCAATTCTCCTTGCTCCTAGTTCATACAGATTCTGTTACAAGTGACAGTATGATTCTTGTTGACACAAAGAAAGGGTACATAACTGATACGTTTTTTTGTTTCTTGTAAATTTGCACATTCATATGGTTGCCTTGTTACGAATATCGAGTTCTACAGTTAGTTATTAAACTTAGAAGTACCTGGATGAATTCTGAGTAGGATCTCATGAGAATGTCAGAGAACTGATCAGGTGTATTTAGGATGTTGAGTAGAGGATTGATGTAATAGTTCTGAAGAAAGTCGCTAGATCCCGCACTCAAAATGTGGATTCCTTTAGAGAATAGCCTGCGTGCGTTCTCCCTCCCGATCATGCTTCTTACTCTGTTTTGATACGCCCTGTAATAGCTCAGCTGTCGTGTTAAGGAGATCGCGCCCTGCAAAAGAACGAGCAAAGCTCATGGATCATTTCGCGTGCATGTGTGTTGATATTTTATTGTGTTGTCTCCCTTACAAATGGAACAGATGTGGCATCATAGTATCCTGAAGAAGCTGATGCAAAGTTGGCGCCAATGGAGAAATTCGCGTTGCTTGCTTCTCGGCTTAGGAATGCAGGTGGGTATGAAGAGAAACCAAGATACTCAGCTAGACACGAGTTGGAAGATAAAAAAAAAAAACAATTAGATTAGGGAGAGAGATGGATGTGTGGTCTTGTGATAACGAGTTTACCCGAGAAATCTACAGAAAGTTTTCCGTTGCAGAATCTTCCGGTGGGTCTTTGGTCGATGAAGTCTCTGCCGTAAGGAGGAAAGTTGGATTTGACAATGCTTAGTAAATTATTGTTGTTGCCAACGTCAACAATGGAATCACCGAACATGATGAGTGCCGGAACAATAGCTCCTCTGGATTGACAGAAGAAAAAAGAAAACAAGACAAGAACCCTATACCCTGAACCTCTCATCTTTTGCATTCCTTTTTCTTCTTTGTCTAATGCAATCAGACCGTTAAGACAAAGAGAGAAAGAAAGAGAAAGAGAGTGATTGATAGTTAATAGTGGGGAAGAAAATGGAGAGTTAAGAAGATGATAAATGTATAATAATATAATCATTCTCCCCATGCTTATGTTTAAGATAAAGAAAAAGCATTTCATAGTGCAAAAGAGTAGGTGAAAATTGTATGTGAGGCCAGTTTCTTTGGTCATTGGTGTTGCCGTCTTGGACAATAAGTAATATTAGTTTTCCATCCCGGGTTCGAAACCAAAACTTCCATCATAGTGAGGTTTTAGTTTGGTCAATACGACAAGGTCTCCCTTGATCCAATTTGGTTTGTTGTGCAAACGGGTTACTGACTATTGAGACAATCCATCTATCTTTCATTGATCCGCTGAGTTCTTTATTAATCTAATTTAGGTTCTTGGTTAACCGTTGGAAGGCATGAATATAAGTTATTTAGAGTGTATTCAGTTTTCTTGGCAAGAAATGATTTGTTTGAAGAAAAACAAAGTTGTATATTGGCAAAACTATCATTATAACAAAGTGTGAGCTCCACCAACTTTTTGTTGTTGATGTAATAATGTCTCAAGTATAATGTGGCATCCACTTTGTGCACCTCAAAGATTATGTTTTTTTTTTAACCTTCTGTTTTCCCTCAAAGATTGTGGTTAAGCCATCATGGTTACTTTTTTTATATAAAGGGCTTAAGCCATCATGGTTTATTTTACATTTCTTAAATATTTTTAATGAAAAGCTTGCCAAAATTTTTACAAAAATGGAAAATTTGGGCCAGATTACCATTGAATTAAAAATCTCTACCTGATACAAAACCCAAATAAGGAAAAAAAAAAAAAAGTGGCCAATTATGACACAAATTTGGCCTGTTGGCTATAACATACGAACTAATGTGTTAAGTCTTGTAAAACAAACAAAACAATACTATGGAAACCAACATTTTTGTAAACAGTAACCTAAATGAAGTTAAACTATGAATAATTCATGATGATTCATAATCAGAGATGATTCATGAAAATATAGAATAGCCAGCCATAAGCGACACCACGTCCTTTACTGTTCTTCAAATGCTACTGCACTTTCACAACCTCTAGATGGGCTTCTCATAAACTGAAGCCCAATTCGAACTGTGCTGGGAATTAAAATAACTTCCCCAGTTTTAAGTTTACCTTTTTGACTAGTAGTAGCTTAAGTTTTTATAATTAAAAAAAAAAAAAGATAAACCGAATAATTAACAAAATCAAAATAGGCTAAGAGTCGGTTTAGCTTGTAATTAAACGCCTGTAAATTTTCATTTTTTACTAGTAGCTTCAGATTGACGTCAGTTATTTTCCAAATTTTACCAGTAGCTTCAAAATAAAGCAGCAGCTTCTTTTCTTATACTTTTTTTTTTTCATCTTTCTCCCCCAATTTGTCTCCGACTTCAAAACCACAACACAATCGTTCATTAATCGTCTTCTTCGTACCTTCTCTCTGATTCCCTCTTTCAATATTTCACAGGTTCCAAAACTTCTCTCTGATTCTCAGCTCTTTCACGAATTAATGGAAGCTGATGAGTTCTCTTCTGCATTAGGTTTTTTTCTAAAATTGTTCGATTTTGGTCTCTAATTATTATTATTATTTTTTTTGGCTACAGCTATGGCGGATACAGTAGACAAAGTGCCCCCCGTTGTTAAGTCATCATCTTCCTCAGCGGAAGCACCTGTTATCGCCGAGAAGACTGAGCCCACGACAACGGAGAAGAAAAAGTGGGGAGATGTTGAGGATGATGACGAAGAGGAAGCAGTATCGGAACTCAATTCTTTGAACATTAAGGAAGAAGAGAAAAGTGATTCTGTGCTTGAAGAACCTGAAGATTCAAACATCAAAGCGGTATATAAACTATCCCCTTTCCGATTAGTAGATTTCGTTAGTGTAGTGAATTGTGATTTGTGTTGAATCTTGCCCAATCGAGCTTAGATCTGGGGTTTTACTATGAAGTAATTAGGGTTTGTTTTGGATCGGTTGCTTCCAAGTCTCAATTAGTTTCCAGATTTAATTGGATGATTTTGATTTTTTTTTTTTTTTTTGTGAAGGTTGTTTCGGGTGATACACCATATACATCAGCAAGTAGGTTTGAGGATTTGAACTTATCTCCTGAGTTGATGAAAGGCTTGTACGTGGAGATGAAATTCGAAAAGCCTAGCAAGATTCAAGCTATCAGTTTGCCCATGATTATGACGCCGCCTCACAAGCATCTGATTGCCCAGGCTCATAACGGATCTGGAAAGACCACTTGTTTCGTTCTTGGAATGTTGAGTCGGGTTGATCCGAAACTGGCGGAGCCTCAGGCGCTCTGCATTTGTCCCACTAGAGAATTAGCTAATCAGGTTTGTTTTGTTATTGATGATCTGAGAGTTGTTTGATTTGTTGACTTGGGAAAAACGTGTTAAGAGGTTTAACTCATGTAAGTAAAATGGTTGGATGGCAGAATATGGACGTTCTTCAGAGGATGGGGAAGTTTACTGGGATAACTGCTGAATTGGCTGTGCCAGAGTCAACTAGAGGCGGACCATCCGCTCCAAGACGAGGTGCTGTTACTGCTCATGTGGTGATTGGCACCCCTGGAACGCTTAAGAAGTGGATGTCTTTTAAGAGACTAGGTCTAAATCATTTGAAGATTCTGGTTTTTGATGAGGCTGACCATATGCTTGCTACGGTATTATGCTCTTTCTTCTGTTTTACTTTGTTTTGTTTATTTCTTAACTGTAATGATTAACTTCCTTATAATGTGATAATAGTTTCCCTTCATATGTGGTTGATAACTGAAAATTCATTGATATTGCAGGATGGCTTTAGGGATGATTCCTTGAAGATAATGAAAGACATTGGGAGAGTTAATCCTAATTTCCAGGTTTGTTAAAACTAGTATTTTGTTTATGCTTCTTGAACGATAAGTAGGATGAAAATTGATTTCTAGTAGTCTACCATGATATTGAGGGGCACAAGTTATTCTGTTGAACATATATCTATGTTTGTTTTGATGCTCAGAAGCTCTTAGTAAATAGAAACAATTCAACTGTGTTTTTATATTGTTTAGAGCCCTTTATTTTATTAGGACATGTCTGTGTTTAAACGAAGATGAATCTGTCTTCACTGCAAAAGGCTGTACTAAATAATGGGTTATTTCATTATCTTAGTGGCTGTTAGTCTAAATTAAGGATACTATTTTTTTTTTCTTTTTCTATAAATTTGATTGTCTGCTTGTGTTCTTGACCTTCTTTTCTACAGGTTCTACTTTTCTCGGCAACTTTTAACGAAACTGTCAAAGATTTTGTGGCGAGGACAGTCAAGGATCCCAACCAATTGTTTGTCAAAAGAGAGGATCTAGCTTTGGACTCGGTAAAGCAGTTTAAAGTTATTTGCCCGAAGGAGGAAAACAAGATTGAAGTCATTAAGGATCAGATTATGGAGCTTGGGGATATTGGACAAACCATTATCTTTGTGAAAACAAGAGTGTCTGCTACTAAGGTGCACAAAGCCCTTGCGGAAATGGGATATGATGTCACCAGTGTCCATGGTAATATGTCTGAAGTGGACAGGGATAAGATTGTTAAGGAGTTCAAAGACTGCCTTACTCAAGTGCTAATTGCTACTGATGTCATTGCAAGAGGTTTTGACCAACAGCGGGTAAATATTATCAATTGACCCTTTTCCTTTCTTCTCCTTTTCCCCAAAGGTGTGCTAATTTAATGCCTCTTGCTGGTTTTATCTACAATACTTGCAGGTGAATTTGGTTGTGAATTATAATCTTCCCACTAAACATGAAACCGGAGAGCCAGATTATGAGGTGTACCTTCACAGGGTTGGGAGAGCTGGCCGGTTTGGTCGTAAAGGTAAGTTTTGATTCTTCCATTTTTATTTATCTCAAGTGTTGCCACAAGTTGTCATTAGTTTTTGAACTATGTATTTGTATTGTAGGAGCGGTATTTAACCTACTGTTGAATGATGGGAGGGATAAAGAGGTGATGGAGAAGATCGAGAAGTATTTTGGAGCAAATGTTAAGGAGGTATAGTAAGATTTAATGAAAACTACTATATCGTTTAAGTGTTTGTTACAACAGTATCCAATGATTTTTAAACTTTACTGCAGATTAAGTCATGGAACTCTGAGGAGGAGTATAAGAGTGCGTTGAAGGAAGCTGGCCTGCTCGACGAGTGAGGAAGAGGAACAGAATGTGTTCAAAACATCTAAAAGACTTATGTCGTCTGTTTTTTGAGATTGCTTAAGAAAGAAACTTTGTATACGTCTTTGGGGTTTTTTTTTTTTGTAATCTTTTTTATCAGATTGCTGAGATTTTCAGACTTTTACAGCTGATTTATTATCAAGGAAAAAAAAACATAATTTTGTTGTCAATGTCAATCACTTTAGTATGAACTTAAAAACAGTGAGTAATTTTCTTTACAACATCTGATAATAGTCATAAGACACAAACCCAGACTTTGGTAATTGTGTTGGTTCAATGTGCAAAGCAATATTATAAATTCAAATGTTTGAAGTTTTAGCAGCAAGATGAATTAGTGCCCGTCGATGATACGTAGTACGCAGCTTCTTGTATTTCTGCACAAATGCTGCCGTATCAATCTCCTTCTCAAGGAACTTCTCTTGCAGGGCTTCGGATTCTTCATCCACCTGATTCATAGCCTCTGCAAAACCAGTAAAAGGTGGTTAGAAGTGATGACACAAGAACTGTAGATGAGGGAAGAATCCACTGCAATGATAAAACTTGAAGTTACCTTGAAGTTTGTGAAGAAGAGAACCAGGGGAGTAGAATTTGAGGATCTCTTCTTTTTGCCTCTCAAGCTCATTGAGCTTTTCTTGCGCAGTTGCGAGCTCAGTTGTACGAATAATTCTGCACTGTTATCAGAGTAGCGAATAGTAAAAAAAAAGAGATATCCAAAAAGGTCAAACATGGTAAACTGAACTAGGATAGTTGGTTCTTGATACATACTTGGTTTCTGAGTTCCATAATCTGTGGCTCTTTCTCCAAGTTCTCTCCTGTTACATTTGACCACATAAAAGTTTCAGATTGCTGAATGAAACAAGAATTTCTCGTAGAATGAAATAAACCACAGAAAACTTACTAGCTAGCTGCAACGTTTCTCTGCGGAGCTCATCTTTGATCTGATAGGCAGAAACAAAACACAAAACAATTAATGCGGTTTTAAGTTTTAACGTCCAAACAACAAAGAACCAGAAAACACCACATTACTGGCAACATGTAAAAGATGATGCCATGATGAAGGCCTTCTGGATAAATCCAACAATATCAATGTATAGACTAGCAAGGGGAAACAATGAAAAATCTCAACACATACCTAATGAAGCTACTATCTTAGAAATATAGATAAAACTTCTTTATCCAGAAACAATTGACTGATTTAAAAAAAAAACTTACATTGTTCTGGATTTTGACCTGGTCAAGAGAGAGCAGAAATTGCTGATACGCATCTTTGTCATTGAGAAGCTTCCTGAGCTCATCCACGCTACAGAAAAATAAACACTAATAAAAAAGAAAGCATAACAAACAAAAAAACCGCAACACACGAGAAGAAGCATAACAAACAAATAAACGCAAACCTTTTGTCTTTCAAGAAGACGATAATGCCAGCTGCTTCTCCCGGTGAGACTTGTGCTGGAGTCTGACCAGATGTTTGAGGCCGTGATGAACTTGGCGAACTAACCAAAGAAGGAGAGTACCATGGTGACTGTGAAGAAGCTTCCGGAGGACGAGACTGCCCTTGTTGTTGATCCTTTGATCCCCTTAAATGTACACAACAACAACAAAAAAAAACAATCATCAACTACAAATCTCAGCTATTTATACATCACCGATTTCAACAAAATTGCAGAACATAGATAAAGACTCATCAAAACTCCCACATGAAACTACAACGTTCTCTAATCAGTAACTGAGCAAATCTACACTATTTCTCCACCTTAAAGGTACTTCAAATTCACCAACCAAGCTATATAGACATAACAACAACCTAATATCCTTAATCGCCAACAGATCCAATTTCCATAACACAAGTATCCGAAATTTCATAATAAAACAGAAACCTCTTTAAAAATCAAACAGATCATATGAAACAGATAGCGTAAAAAAAATCTCACAAATCACGGCAACACACAATATATAAAGATTGTAAGAAATATTGGTTTATTACCAAAAATTGAACATCTTCGTTTCAAGAAATCGTCGACCCAACCAAAAGAAGCAAAACTCAAATCTTCGTACTTATTCTTCTTCTTCTTCCCTAAACCACCAGATCGACAAAAACTTAACAACTTTGAAGAAACCTGAGTCCGTCTCCGTCGTGTTTCAACGAAAATTCCTATTCTTCGATCTTTTTTTCTTCCTCTGTTTCGTCGTTTCAGATTCTTTTTTTACTTCTTAGCTCTCAAATAAGCCCAAATACGAACTTATTACGGCCCATTATCCAAAACGGCGGCGTTTTATTCATCGTCGTTTTACTCCTTATCCACGTCTAACGGCTCGCGTTTCCTAAACGTTGTTGTTGTATGCACCGAAGCTTCGAAAAAAGAGAGCTCCTCTCATTCATCAATGGAGTCTTCTCTCTTTTCTCCATCTTCCTCCTCCTCTTCTTATTCTTCTTCTCTCTTCACTGCAAAACCTACGCGTCCTCCTCCTTCCTCAAACCCCAAATTCTTCTCTTTCCCCATCAAATCCTCCATAGAGAAACCTAAACCCAAACCCAAACTAGAGACAAATTCATCGAAATCACAGTCATGGGTCAGCCCAGATTGGCTCACGTCGCTCACTCGTACCCTTTCCTCGGGGAAAAACGACGATTCGGGCATACCAATCGCAAGCGCGAAGCTCGACGACGTCTCTGACCTTCTCGGAGGTGCTCTCTTCTTACCTCTTTACAAATGGATGAACGAGTACGGACCCATTTATCGTCTCGCTGCTGGTCCTCGCAATTTCGTGGTCGTGAGTGACCCAGCGATCGCTAAACACGTTTTGAGGAACTACCCTAAGTACGCTAAAGGCTTAGTCGCTGAAGTTTCTGAGTTTTTATTCGGTTCGGGTTTCGCAATCGCTGAAGGACCTCTTTGGACGGTAAATCTCATCTTCCTCCACATCTCAATTTTGGAAATCGTAGAAGTAATTGTGTCACTGTCTTGTGTGATAAGTAACCCTGACTCTATTGGGCTTAGTTTTGAAACCGTTGAAGTCTGAATTTTTGATGTAATAGGCGAGGCGAAGAGCGGTGGTACCCTCTCTACACAAGAGGTATTTGTCTGTGATTGTGGAGAGAGTGTTCTGTAAATGTGCAGAGAGGCTTGTTGAGAAGTTGCAGCCTTATGCAGAGGACGGTACTGCTGTGAATATGGAAGAGAAGTTCTCTCAGTTGACACTTGATGTTATTGGATTGTCTCTGTTTAACTACAATTTCGATTCTTTGACTACTGATAGTCCTGTCATTGAATCTGTTTACACTGCTCTTAAAGAAGCTGAGCTTCGTTCTACTGATCTTTTACCATATTGGAAGGCAAGTTTTGTGTTTTTTTTTCTTTTCCTGTGGTTTTGTTGATTGTGGGTTGCTCAATTGGATTCTAGTTAATTTAGAGGCTTTGGTTGTTGTTTTTTTGTCTTCAGATCGATGCATTGTGTAAGATAGTACCGAGACAGGTGAAAGCTGAAAAGGCTGTAACTTTGATTAGGGAAACTGTTGAAGACCTTATTGCCAAGTGTAAAGAAATTGTTGAAAGAGAAGGGGAAAGAATCAATGATGAGGAATATGTAAATGATGCTGACCCAAGTATCCTTCGTTTCTTGCTTGCAAGCAGAGAAGAGGTTTTAACTTTTTTTCCCTTCGATTCATTAGCATACTTTGCCATTCATTATTGCAAAATTGTAGCTGATGTTAGATTGTGCGGTTTTTTTTTTTAACAGGTGTCAAGTGTGCAGTTACGAGATGATCTTCTCTCAATGCTTGTAGCGGGTCATGAAACCACCGGATCTGTTCTCACTTGGACACTTTATCTCCTAAGTAAGGTACCTTTTGGTATCTTATACTTCGCCACTCAAAAGGGAGCTTCTCTGTTCTCATTGATCAGTAACTTTTTACCACTTCAAACTTATATATGTGCATATAGAACTCATCTGCATTGGCGAAAGCACAAGAAGAAGTAGACAGAGTTTTAGCGGGAAGAAACCCAGCTTTCGAGGATATAAAGGAGTTGAAGTACATTACTCGTTGTATAAACGAGTCAATGCGTCTATACCCTCATCCTCCTGTAAGCAATCAAACTCATTTCTCTAATCATCCATGAACTGAACTAAATTTTCTGATTGCTCTCTTTCCTGGTAGGTCTTGATTAGAAGAGCTCAAGTTCCTGACGTTCTTCCTGGGAACTACAAGGTTAACACCGGACAAGACATTATGATTTCAGTCTATAACATACATCGTTCTTCCGAGGTACAGTTCTCTTCTTCCATTTATGGGAATCCAGTCTGGTATCAGTTCGGTTTGGTTGGGATATTTAACCGGAATGGGCACACTAGTATTACATTGCCCACATTTCTTATGTCATTATGTGTTTTTGTTATTCCAAAGGTATGGGAAAAGGCAGAGGAGTTTCTGCCTGAAAGATTCGAATTAGAAGGCGCAATCCCTAACGAAACAAACACCGATTTCAAGTAAACTCAGTAGTACTCATGTTTTGAAACAAACCATTAAATCAAAGCTAATATTTTAATCACAAATGTTAAAAGATGATTTGCATATCAACAGATTCATACCGTTCAGTGGAGGGCCTAGAAAATGTGTAGGAGATCAGTTTGCATTGATGGAGGCAATTGTAGCACTCGCAGTGTTTCTCCAGCGGCTAAACGTCGAGCTGGTTCCTGATCAGACCATTAGCATGACCACTGGAGCAACCATACACACCACCAATGTATATGACAATGTTCTTCTAACTCGACAAGATTAATCAGAGTCTGTTTCTTCTGTTAAGAATGTTTTAAAGTTTTCTGATGCTTAATTTTTTTAATTGCAGGGGTTGTATATGAAAGTGAGCCGAAGGTAAAGCCATAGTCTCGAAGATGAATATTTTATAATCATTGGATAGATTTTTTTAGTTACCATATCTTGGGTGGTTGGTGTTGATGAACTTGTTTAATCTTTTGAGATATAACGACAAAAAAGATTTATGGAGTTGGAGAAAAAAAAACAAAACAACTCGATTATTTCATATATGAATTTTTTAAAGTGATACGCTATTACCATTATTGGTACGTGTGTTTATCATGTCAGATCCCATACAGCAACTTTGTGTTTGTTCGTTTTCATATAATTCATTCCATAATTGCTATACCATCCACACCATTTCCTCTGTTGCAGTAACCAAAACATTTATTCCATTATTACTATAGATAACAATTCTTAACGTTTGTTTGACAAAAAAAAAAAAAAAACAATTCTTAAGGTTTGTATAATACAATACTTTTAAATTTGACGGCAAAACCAGGTTAACTAGTGTATAAAACTTTTTATGTAATTTAATAGTGTGTATCATAGATCTAATTAATACGTTTTATTGAAATATTTGAATTAATTGAAAAGTACCAAATGTATTAAAAAAAAGAAGAAAAAGAATTCATCAAAATTTATCTTAGCAAAAAAACAGAGTGTAATATTTTAAGCTTTTTTCTATAATTTCAAAAGCAAAACTTTAAAAAATATTATAACTTTTATAAAAATCTTTAAACTAAAAGTGTAACTAAATCTTTACTGTAGTTCCATCCAATATGGACCATACCGTATAAGGTTAACCTTGAAACCATATGGACCTTTCGTATTATATAATTCTCTACTCACACTATTCTTTCACTTTCACATACGAGAGGAGAAGATAACAAACAACCAAAAAAAATGGAGAAGGAGAGCTCAGAGAGTAGAAACAGAGCTCGTCTCGCTATTTTGGAGCTGGCTAACATGATTAGCGTTCCCATGTCCCTTAACGCCGCTGTGAAATTAGGCGTTGCCGACGCTATTTGGAACGGCGGGACCAATTCTCCTCTCTCCGCCGCCGAGATCCTCCATCGCCTCCTTCTCCCATCTGTTGGCGATCCCGAGAATCTCCAACGTATACTTCGAATGCTCACCAGCTACGGTGTCTTCTCTGAACACCTTGTCGGAACCACCGAGAGGAAATACTCTCTTACGGACGTTGGCAAAACTCTTGTCACTGACTCTGGTGGCCTCTCTTACGCAGCCTACGTCCTACAGCACCACCAGGTTTCCTATATATTCCAATTATGTAAAAACTTTAATCAAACCAATTCTTGATGGTATAGTTATGTAGATGAGGATAAGGTTTCGAGTATATACTACTAAGAATTTATAAATGTTAGTATATGACTTTTCACATATCTTGCGATTAGTCTAGATTTCCGATTATATTCTAATAGTGAAAGTAACATTTTAAAGGATGCCTTGATGCGAGCATGGCCACTAGTTCACACGGCGGTGGTAGAGCCGGAGACAGAGCCGTACGTGAAAGCCAACGGCGAGGCAGCGTACGTGCAGTATGGCAAAAACGAGGAGATGAACGGTCTGATGCTGAAGGCAATGTCCGGGGTATCTGTGCCGTTCATGAAAGCTATATTGGACGGCTACGATGGGTTTAAATCCGTTGAGCAATTGGTTGACGTAGGAGGTAGTGCAGGGGATTGTCTCCGCATGATCCTTGAACAGTTTCCTAACGTCCGTGAAGGGATTAATTTTGATTTGCCTGAAGTTGTTGCCAAAGCTCCCACTATTCCTGGTGAGATTTAGTGTTTGCATTAATTAGCATTATATTTACATTATTTATTTCTTGAAAACAAAAACAAGTTACTTAATTTATGTAATAGTACTAATCGATGATATTACCGTGTGGTGGTAGGAGTGACTCACGTGGGTGGGGATATGTTCCAATCAATTCCTAGCGGTGACGCTATCTTCATGAAGGTTCGTTGTTACATTATTGTCACGAGACTACACCTATTAACATTTTTGTACATATATAATAGGAATATAGGACGACGAATACTATTTTTCCTCTATATAATTCTAAGGTTTATTATATAGATTGATCAGTAACGCTGATCACACAAAAGATCATATATCAGTATAGGTATAACCGTATAATAATATGTTTGGTAGTGTATAAATAGGTTTAGTTTATCGTTAGATCATGCGACTGGTCACCTTTATTTATTTAAGATCGGTTTAAATACTAATACATTTATCAAACCAAAAACGTGTGAGATAGCTAGAATCATGCGTGGGGTAGGATTATGTTTGGTGAAAGAAAAATACAAACAAAAAAACACATTTCTTGCTTCGCTGGTCCCAAAATTAATAAGTTTTATAATGTTTTTGTCCTGAGTGCACAGTGGGTGTTAACGACATGGACCGATGAAGAATGCAAGCAGATAATGAAGAATTGCTATAATGCATTACCTGTTGGAGGAAAGCTAATCGCGTGTGAGCCTGTCTTGCCTAAGGAAACCGATGATAGCCACCGGACTCGTGCCTTGTTAGAAGGCGACATCTTTGTCATGACCATCTATAGAACCAAAGGTAAGCATAGAACCGAAGAAGAGTTTAAAGAGCTTGGTCTCTCTGCTGGATTCACTGCTTTTCGACCTCTCTACATTGATTACTTCTACACCATCCTAGAGTTTCAGAAGTAATATCCTAAAAGCATTTATCTTCCCGTATTTCTAAAAGCTTTGAAATCATGAATCAAGGAGGAGGCCTCCTTGTTGAGATCTCTAATAAATAATTTTTCATCAAGTTGTAATAATGCAACAGACTATTTCTACATTTCAATTTTCAAGTGCATCCTTAAAGGGATTTTATTCATAAATTTCATCTTTGGAAAAAAGGAAAAAAAAAAAGACAATTGCATGATATGTGACTTTATATGTTGTTATAAACTAAATGCCTCTATTTGAATTTGTTTTCTTTAGAAATTTTTTTTTCCTTAGGTACTGTATTCTTACAAATTTATGTCAGCTTAGACACTAGGTTTAACTACTCGAGACTCAATTGTTTTAAAACATCTTGCATTAAAATTGAAACGTTAATACTCGAAGATCCCTTTTCGTTCACAGCCTTTTTCGCCATCACTGCAAGTTCTTGAGTACGTCTCCTTCGTCTCATAAATTCACTATCATCATCACCTTCTTCATCTAAAAGTTGACAATCTTCTTCCATCACAAGCTTTATAGCTTTCACAACACACTGTTTCTTGACCAACACTCCAACTCTCTCCTCGTCTCCCCATCTCACCGGAATCTCCACCCCAACCCTAACCCCGATCTTCAAAACCTCCACAACTAGTTTCTCATTGAGGAATTGTTCAGCGAACAACGGCCATGTGATCATCGGTACACCAAAACATATCGCTTCTATTGTAGAGTTCCAACCGCAGTGAGACAAAAACCCTCCAATTGAGCCATGTGAGAGTATCAGAGCCTGAGGACTCCAACCTTTTATTACTATCCCTCTTCCTCTAACCCTCTCTTCAAAACTTTCTCGTTTTAGCCATTCATCTAGCTCATTCATGTATTTATCCTCGGTCTTGATTACCCAAATAAAGGGTTTTCCCGATTCTTCTAACCCTAAACCTAGTTCTATCAATTGATTAGGTATTAGTCGACATAGGCTACCTAGACAAACATATAAGACTGACCTAGGTCTCATCGAATCTAGAAACTGCAAGCATTCAGTCTCACTTATCGCGATGTTGTCGTTGTTTCCTCTGTCAAATAGGTCCGCCATACGTTGGTTGCATAAAGAAACGGGTCCAATGAACCATACCTTCTTATTGATGGCCTTAGCGTAAGCCTCTGCATAGCCAGGCTCCAATTCTTGGAAGCTATTAACAATAACTCCAAAGGCTTCTGATTCAGATTCACGCATCTTGTCGCGAACATCATCCATATTTTCTAACTTCTGAAAGGCACCCGGTAACTGAGCTCTAGCTATCTCAATCCTATGTGGCATTGCTGGTATAGAGAATGGCTCCGAGGCCGAAGAAACTGACAGGTGCGGGCTGTGAAGATGGAGGTTGTGCGAACTCAAAAGAGAGAAGCAACACATTCCATGGAACACTATCCTCGGGATTTTGAACCTCTTTGCTATTTTTGAAGTCCAAGAAAGACATTTATCGGAGATTATGCAACTTGGTGGGATATCTTGTTGCTCAAGAAACCGTTCCAAGGGCTCCTGAAGTTTATCCACAGCGTCATAGAATTTCCGTAGGAGGTCTTTGGATGGCAGAGTGTCGAGAGTTTCACAATCTTTGGGCAGACCAAATTCTTTGTAAGGAATTGGAAATGTAACGACGTTGATTTCTAGATCAGCCTCGGATCTTGCTCGGTCAACTGTCTTTGCAAACCTAGAAGCATTTTGAGGGGTTGTAACTATGGTAACGATATTGCCTTGTCTTGCAAGAATCTTGGAGATGTCGACCATGGGGATCAGATGCCCTTGAGCCATGAGGGGGACCAAAACAAAGTGAAGTCTTTTGGCTTTTGAAACTAGTTTTGATTCCATTTTTTGGGTTCAGCAAATGCTTAGACAAATAGAAGATACCCAAAATTATCGACTATAAATATATATATACATGTGTGAATCATCTGGTGAGAGACCTTAATTAATTGGGAAAGTCATCAAAAGCTGTATGTATATTGACTTTGAACAAGTCACAAAAAAAACTATTGTTTAGAGAACCAATCATGTACCCCTCATTGTTTAACGTTTTAGTCGCTGACGGTGGTGAGTTGCGTCATTATACCATGACAATTAAACTGAGTTACATAAGAAAAGACTTCATGGAAAATATGAGGAACTTTAAATCCTAGAAAAAATTGTTGAATCCAGTGATACGTAAAAGTTAAAATAAGTGCATGTCGTAATTTTTTTAGTAGTGATACAAATTAAAATATTCAGTGTTATTTAAGAAAAAGACTATTGTTATCTTTTGTTTACTTTTTCTTTTTTTAATGATTGTTAGTATTTGTTTTATGATTTCGGTTTAAGAAGTGCAATTAGGTCAAGCTTGGCCGTAAGCCCGTAAGACTTCCATTGATGATGGTTTTGTCCTCGCCTAAAGATAGAGAGCATTAGTTTGGTTATCACATGATTGATCACATCGTTAATATTACATAGGAGTTTCATTTAATTTTCTTTCCGGTCTAGCTGGTGTTCAAGAGATTGATTTGTTATCGGTAATGAAATCAAATTTAAATTAATAATCGATTGAATTCCAACATATCTCTGTAAAAGAGTTCACTTTGAGTTTTAGATTAGACAAATTAAAAGAAGTAAAATGGAACCGTCTTCAAATGTGGTTTAATAATTAAGTCGCTAATTTTAGCATAAGGTACTCGTTTTAAATAAATAAACACCATCACGGCATATTTGTTCGAAGTTTCCTTTATATTTTTAATGAGTTCCGTCTGAAAAGGACATTATTTTCTTTGTTTGCATGATAAAGGACTCTTTGAAACGTTCAATTTGTGCGTATATGGTGAACAAACTAACGAAGACCAGTTCAACTTTTAGAATATTTGATAGCATTGACGCATACGGCATACCTTTGAGAACATATAAGCAAATATAAATATGTAGACATGCGCATATATATGTTGTATTCTTGTATTATCAATTATACATAGAGGTTGCACTTTACAATTATCTTCTGTATGATAAACGCAAACCTATGATGTCTATGTTGTAGTATTGTATTTCGAACAGTTTTTGATTAGGTGACGATTTATTTACTGTTTACAAGATCTTCATATTTGACTACGTACAAATCAATTTGTAAACTTTACGGTTTTAATCAACAAAAGTAAAAAAGCAAGAATTTTTAGTCTCATGCTATTAATCATCCAAAGCCACGTCCACATGTCAAAAATCAAATCACAACAACTTCTATAAGAAGATTCACATAAGTCCAGAAGTTTCAAAAACATTTCTGTGATCTTACCCTAAAGGACAATAGATTAGTGCAGAAAACTGAATAGAGTAATATAAAGACGAAAAATCGATTATAAAAGTCATTCTTTGATGATAAATTGATGATCCTTCCTTGTCTTCTTTGGAATATTAGTTGTAAATTCTTGAACAACTAAAGCTTTGGATTTCCAAATCCCTGTATAATATTATCTTATTTTCTCATCTGATATGATATGTGTTGACTGAAGCTTGAAGGAAGGTCGAGTCATTAGTATTCCTAATCCTACCAAGTTGTGGTTTCTAAAGGATTAAGATAATAACAAAAAATAATTTAGGAGTTATCTAAATATATGATGCCTAATAAGAATAGGATTTAGTTTTATAGTTCTCTATATAAGGAGATGTCAATGTGTGACATAAGAGATAAGTTTTGAGAGAACAAGAATAAGCTTTAGGTTTTGAGAGAGTTTCCTAAAGATCAATAAAAGAAATTGATTCTTTTAAGGTTCTTGTCTTCTTAATCTTTTAAAGATTCTTATACAAATTGTATATTTGGTATCAAAGCCAAACACAATATGGGTGATACCACAGTTGTTGTTGTCAAAACTAAAGAAGGGGGAGGATCAACGCTTTCATGTCCTATGCGCACTACAACAAATTACACAGTTTAGGCCATGCGAGTGAGGATCACCCTTAGAGTTAACAAAGTATGGGAAGTTATTGAAACAGACCAGATCGATGATGAGAAGAATACTTTGGCCATGGCTCTGTTATTTCAATCCATACCAGAAAATCTTATCCTGCAGGTTGGTGAACTCGACACAGCGAAGAAGGTTTGGAAAGCTATCCAAGCACGACATGTGGGAGCAGAACAAGTCCGAGACGCTAGGCTACAAACACTTATGTCTGAATTTGACAGACTTAAGATGAAGGATTCTGACAAAATTGATGATTTTTTCGGAAAAATCTCTGAAATATCCTCCAAATCTGCTGCACTTGGAGTTAACATTGAAGAATCCAAAGTAGTTAAGAAGTTCCTAAATGCCTTCCACGAAGAAAGTTTATACACATTGCAGCCTCCCTTGAACAAGTATTAAATCTTAATACTACAACTTTTGAGGATATAGTTGGACGCATGAAGGCATACGAAGAGCATATATTTGAAGAAGAAGATGTATCAGAAGATCAAGGGAAGCTTATGTATGCGAATTTGGAAACTCAATCAACTCCTGACTACAATGGTGATTTTTGCTACAGAGGACGAGGAGGTCGGTCTTACTACAGAGGCAGAGGTCGTGGAAGGACTAATGGAGGAAGAGACACATCAAAAATAACATGCTTCATATGTGACAAAATCAGACATTATGCTTCAAGCTGTCCAGACTATCAGCTTAAGTTACAAGAAATTCAGGAACTCGACAACAAAGACACTTAGGATGCAGACGAACTTATGTTACACGAGGTAGTTTACTTGAATGAGAAGCATTGCAGCCCAAGTCAGATGGACACCAACGCAGGAGAAGACAATATTTGGTATCTCGACAATGGTGCTATTAACCATATATGACTGGTGATCGTCGATACTTTGATAGCATTGACGACTCTGTTACAGGCAAAGTAAGGTTTGGCGACGATTCAACGATAGATATCAAAGGGAAACGACCGATCTCCTTTATTGACATCAATGGTGAACCTCGGAAGATGATGGATGTGTATTTTATTCCAGACCTAAAGAGCAATATTATCAGTTTAAGACAAGCTACAAAATCAGGATGTGACATCAGGATGCTAGGAGAATGTTTCATCATTCATAACCGAAACGGAAAACTTCTTGTGAAGGTAGATAGGTCAAAGAACCGATTATACAAGGTTCGTATGAGAGTTAAGAATACAACTTGTTTGTTCGCATCTACTATTAGTGAGTCTAGCAGATGGCACACAAGGTTAGGACATTTAAACACTGAGAATTTAAAATAAATGATGCAAAAGGATCTCATTTTTGGTCTGCCACGTTTTGTTCTTGACATAGAAGTTTGTTCATCATGTTTGCTTGGTAAGCAAACTCGAAGATCTTTTCCTCATGCTACTGCATACAGAGCAGCCAATGCTCTAGAATTTATCCACGGAGACCTGTGTGGTCCTATTTCACCAAGCACTGCTGCAGGAAATAAATACATCTTCTTCATCCTTATAGATGACCACTCTCGCTACATATGGACAGCATGTAGAGAAGAGTAAAGCTTTTGAAAAATTCAAGAAATTCAAACAGCATGTGGAACAAGAAATTGGATCAACTATCAGAACCTTCAGGACAGACAGAGGATGAGAGTTCTTATCAAGAAAGAGATGGCTTCGCAATTCGATATGAGCGATCTTGGGACTAACATACTATCTAGGAATTGAAGTGTGTCAGTTTGATGGAGGAATAAGGTTAAGTTAGAGAAGATACGCAACGAAGATACTTGAAGAAGCTGGAATGAAAGACTGCAACTCTGTTCTTACACCAATGGAGTCAGGATTGAAGCTGTCCAAGTCAGAAGAAGAAGAGGAGACTGACGTTACGAGTTACAGAAAAAACATCAGCTGTTTTCGTTATTTGCTTCATACTAGGCTAGACCTGACATATTGCGTTGGGGTTCTAAGTAGATCCATGCAGAATCTGAAGGTATCTCACGGTGCTGCAATGAAACAATGCTTTCTTTATTTGCAGGGAACTACAGCATATGGTTTGGTATTTAAACGCTTTGTTTCAAAGGTGCCTAGGTTGATAGGATATAGTGATAGCAGCCATAACGTCAATCCAGATGATGGAAAGAGTACCACTGGTCACATCTTCTGTCTCGGAGGAGTTCAATCTCTTCGTGTTCACAAAAACAAGATACAGTAGCATTGTCGTCTTGTGAGGCTGAATTCATGGCCGGAACAAAGGCGGCTCAGCAAGCTTTGTGGCTTCGAGACTTACTTAGTGAGGTTACTGGTACATCGTGTGAAAAGGTCACAATTTGTATCGATGACCAGTCTGCAATTGCTCTTACTAGGAACCCAGTTTTCCATGGAAGGAGCAAGCACATTCATACTAGGTATCACTTTATTAGAGAGTGTGTGGAAAAAAGGCTAGTGGAGGTGGTACATGTTCCAGGAAATGAGCAGAATGCTGACATTCTCACTAAAGCCCTTGGGAGAATCAAGTTCAAGGAAATGAGAGAGCTAATTGGAGTTCAAGACTTGGAGGAGATTGACTTCAAGATTAAGGGGGAGATTGTTGATTAAGCTTGAAGAAAGCTTGAGTCATTAGTATTCATAATCCTACCAAGTTGTGGTTTCTAAAAGATTAGGATAGTAACAAAATATATTTAGGAGTTATCTAAATATATGATGCCTAATAAGAATAGGATTTGGTTTTATAGTTCTCTATATAAGGAGATGTCAGTGTGTGATATAACATATAAGTTTTGAGAGAACAAGAATAAGCTTTAGGTTTTGAGAGAGTTTCCTAAAGATCAATAAAAGAGAGTGATTCTTTAAAGGTTCTTGTCTTCTTAATTCTTTAAAGGTTCTTATACAAATTCTATAATATGACATGTCTTTATAACCATGTTAACTTAAAGTCAATGGTGATGGGGTCAAGACGGACAATGGATTAGTCTGCCCTAAAAATGAGGCGGACAACAAATCCAACTCTATTTGTATGTAAAACGGTCTACAGTTAGTTTGCTGCGGTTTTATCTCTGTTTCCTTTGGACCGCATCACTGTGGACTATGTTTAGTGAATGGTAAATAAAAAGTTTAATCCGCAGACGGATTTGTCCATTCTAACCGCTGCAACCATTCACATCCATATTATTAAAAGGTCACGAATCTACACTATAAAAGATGGCCAACTCTCTCAATTTGAGTGACACGTCAGCAGTGAAGAGAGTGCCACCTGTCAATTCTCATTAATTAAAAGCAAATAAATCTAAACTTAAAAAGAATATGCAAACAAACCTAAACTTAAAAGGAATATGAAACATCTTTCATGTCTCTTTTTCTTTATTTTTTATATCACAAACAGTTTTAATATTTACAGAAAATTTTAGAGAGACTTAGAACATCGGGAGTGAGTTAAGGTGTCACTTCTTCCTCTTGGCGTAAACCACATATGGTTTAGGCGTTACAATTTTGTCTATAATTTGAAGATTTGCAGCAGTGGTAGAGATATTGGTTAATATTGTAGATAAAGTCATAAAAGTTTGTCCCCTAAAGAAATATTTTTCATATATAAAGAAGTTGAATAAATTCATAACTGTTGATTTTCATATTGTAACATTTATAAGTTGTCAAAAAAAACTTAAATAAATCATATATATAAAAGTAAGGTTTCACTTTCTCCTTATTGGTCCATTTGGCAAGGCAATTAAAGAAAATTATTTATTTTGAATCACAATAAAATATATATATATATATATATTTTGACAACATAAAAAATATATTTAATTATGACACTTAACTCACACTTTGACATAAAACATAAATTGTATAAATTATGCATAACCCACACTTTGATATAAAACTGAAATTGTATAAATTATGCATTAACTATATTTCTCCACTCAATTGTATTAAAACACATAATAAATTAGAATTGTAACCCCTAAGTACTAACTATATTCCTCCACTAAATTGTATTAAAACACATAATAAATTAGAATTATAACTCCTATTTTTCTAAATATAATTTTACATCACTTCTATTCCTATAAATACTCACTCTTTCATTATCTCATTCTCTCATTCTGTCATCCTCTTCAACTATATCTCAAATCTTTTTTTTGTTTTGTTTTGTTTTGTGTTTTTGTTGTTGTTGTTGTTGTTGTTGTTGTTGTTGTTGTTGTTGTTGTATGTGCTAAAAAATCAATTCAAATATCATTGTAAAAGCTTACTTCTAAATTACATTGTTTTTGATGTTTTACAAGGGTTATCACTATTTTCTATATTAGGTTATCAGCTTATAAGTAACCATTTTTTTTTTAACTTTTTTACTATATTCACCCCACAAGGTCAAGAGGTTGAAAATATCCATGTCTAATTCTCTATTCTCTTATAGCACTCAAATTTAAATGGAGTAAAATATAGAAAATAATATAATTAAAACACATAATAAATTAGAATTGTAAATCCTATTTTTCTAAATATAATTTTACATAACTTATATTCCTATTCTCTTATTCTCTCATTCTTTCATTATCTCTATATTGCATTATTTTTGATGTTCTAAAAAGTTTATCTCAACTGTCTATTTTAGATTATCATCTTATAAGTAATTATTTTTTAATATTCTTCTACTATATTCTTCTACTTGGTATTCCTTTTATATTAAAAAAAAATTAAAAATTTATTAGTTCTAATTAAGTCACATTTAATGTCATGTGTAATTCTACATTTAAATCAAATGTAACTCCTACCCAATAATTATTATAAATTTCATTACTCCACTAATTTATATAACTTTCAAGATAAAATTTCTTTGGTTAAATTTTCATATTTTTTGTTTTTGTTAGCTATATTTATAGTTATAGACTTATATATATATATACATATTTTTTTTTTCTATTTATATTTTTATACATAGATACTAAACTTTTTTGGTAACTTTGTTTGATACAATTTTACTATAATACAATCTTAATAAAACAAATCTAATATTTGATTATGTTATTGTTAACAGAAAAAGAAAAAAAAATATTTTTTTTTATAAATATTCAGGAATATAATAAAAACGATTATGCATGCAACCACGCATTGCGTGGACTAATACCTAGTTCTTATTAAAAACCAAATTCTAGAGTTATATTCAAGAAATTGAAGAGTTAACATGAGAGAAAGATATATATATCTTAAAGAGTTAGCCAAGATGCAATTCTTGATAAAAGAAAATGTTAGTGTTTCATAATATTTAATTGAGAAGCTTAAGTATGAATATATCTAAATACTTAAGTTTTTTCTGAATGAATGTAAACTTTATTCAACCAAAAAACTATTTGTTACAAAATATGCATCTTTAGATCAAGCTTTCATTTACTTTTTATTTTGTTTTTGAAGCTTTAGACAAGAATTATAGAATGTTTAAATCTCTCAAAACAAAATTGGTCATGCATGTATCTGATAATTCAATTACAAAATGAGAAAACGTATGTGAAATATAAAAACAGTCAACGTCAAATTATATTTTTCAAGATTTGAAAAACAAAGATAAACTCTACATAAAAAAATAGTAACAAAATTGTTAAGAAAACGGTAAGTCATAAGCCAATTTCTATTTCTATTTTCTCAGCCAATCACAGCGCGTTATTCCACTCCCACTCGCACAGAACGCGCGTTGCGCAAGTGAGTGCATTTTGTGTATGCAATAAAATCATGCCTTTTTAACTCAACGCACCTGTTTCTGTTTTTGCCATCGCGTGACTTTTTTTTCTTTCTTTTTTAGTTTCTCGTAACCGGCATCTTTTTTAATTCCAATGTAAACAACCGGCCCGGTACAATAAAATTTAGTTTAACCAAAAAAATGTCTTAACCATTGAATTTATTTAAACTGGTTATTTTAGTTACTATTGGATTTAATGATTGGTGTCTACAATGAATTGGAGTTTTTGTGGGCTTTAATGGGCCTAAACGACATTATTGATCCATGAGCTCCCTATTGGGCAATAATAAAGTATCATTCTTCTTCGTTTGTCACAAATCAATTGATGGGAGCTTTGTTAGTTCTTCATCTTCTCTGCTTTATGTTGTGTTTGTCTACCTGAAATTTCCATTTTTTTCTTTGGTTTCTCAGTTCGGTGCCGATGCTCTCTCTCTCGGTGTTTTGAAGTAGAGCTCAGCTCAGGGATATATTTAAGCAAACGAGTGAAGATGATGTAGACCACAAGAGAGAGTCACAAGCACATGAGATTAGTAAGCTTTCTGAACCGGTTTAGTTTTTGGCTGTGAATGAATCATTTGTTAAATATCTCTTCTCTAACACAAATTTGATGTCGAAGCTTCTAAGCTCACCCGGCGGGAGTGAGTCAACTCGGGTTCAATGGTTCTGCTTCTTCTAAACTTGGTTACCAATCTACCAAAGTTAGTATCTTTATTTTCACTTCCTTAATTCGTGCAAAATAGATAAATTGGAGTTATTTTAGTTGAAAGTTTGGATCTTTGTGTTAAATGATGCATATTTGGTATCAAAAGTATTAAACTTTGGACCTATATTGATAAAATAGATAAACTTTTTTTATTTGTTGGCAATGCAATATTATAACCAAGAAACTGAGTTGATGTGGTTTTGTGTCAGCGTGTAACACCACAAGAGGTATTTGAAGATGAATGGTTCAAGAAAGATTACAAGCCTCCAGTGTTGGAGGATAAGGATGATTCAAACATGGACGATATTGATGCTGTTTTCAAGGACTCCGAGGTGAGGATAATTTCAATTCTTGTTCCCATTTTTTAAAAGTTTATATTAAGAATAGCATCATTGTATAAGGCGGCTTGTGATGATCATAACATCATGTTACTGAGAAGAAAGAAGAGCAACCAGCGGCAATCAATGCATTTGAGATCATCTCAGTGTCAAGGGGGCTTAACCTAGAGAATCTGTTTGTAACAGAATAGGTTTGTGTTTCGATATAAAGAACCGGCACTCTTTGTATTTGTAATCTTCTGTTAATGAAATGTTTTCTTAGAAACAAAAACAGGAGTTTAAGAGGGAAACAAGGATAACATTGAGAGGAGGCGTGTTAAATATTATAGAATAGAATAGTTTATTGAGTTGTGCTTCATAAGATTAAGGCATACATATATATAGTGATTAGTTTTGACATATTGCTAACACCACAGTAATGTAAACTTTCCTAAACACATATGGAAATAGCTTGTACAATAAGTAATATCAAGATCTAGAATATTCTTCGGGTTGGGCTTCACTTCATTAACGGACTTTACGATCCACATTACTTGGTCCGCAAGATACACATCTTGCTCACATTACTTGGTCCGCAAGATACACATCTTGCTTCCTTGATACTCCCCCGCACGACAAAGGTGTGACGCGAAAGCAAACTATGCAACCACAAAGCGAAACACCTATGTCGTGGACACTTGTCAAGAACGGACAAATCATGTCAACAAAATCCTCAGGGTTAAAACTTCAATCTTGAGAAGAGGGATGGAATTTCAGCTCGTCTTCGGTTTTGGTAAAAGGGAATAACAACATCCCGTGAGCGCAAATCCTGCAACTCCACAAACAATTGTCCTTATCTTGGACAGTCCACAAATCAGACTAATAATAACCTAAACATGAGCGTTCCAATAAACTTCCCTAATGGTCAAACTATAACCAAACTCCCCGGCAATGGTAAAACTATTACCAAACTAAAATATTGAAATATTTTAAAAATCATGAATAATTCTTGTGAAACCCAAAAAACCTTAACTATAGCCACCCGTAAGAATCTCCCACTTAATAACTCTTGCACAAACGAAATAAAACCATAAGCAGATATAGAAAACCAAATACTTAAACCTTTGAAAGACGCAGACACGTACCACTAACCTCCAAGTAATAATTAAAATAAAAACACCAAACTCCCAACTTAACTTAAGAGAGAAACATAAATTAATAATAATAATAATAACCTAGATGACCTAACCATCAATATCATCCTCATCGTCAGCATCTTCTTCGTCCATGAGTTTTTCCATGATCACGAATAGATCACACAAGATTTATAATGCGGAAGCTTTTAGTTTTGATCCACTAAATCGACTGCTCTAATACCATGTTAAATATTATAGAATAGAATAGTTTATTGAGTTGTGCTTCATAAGATTAAGGCATACATATATATAGTGATTAGCTTTGACATATTGCTAACACCACAGTAATGTAAACTTTCCTAAACACATATGGAAATAGCTTGTACAATAAGTAATATCAAGATCTAGAATATTCTTCGGGTTGGGCTTCACTTCATTAACGGACTTTACGATCCACATTACTTGGTCCGCAAGATACACATCTTGCTCACATTACTTGGTCCGCAAGATACACATCTTGCTTCCTTGATAAGGCGCGAATGAGATCATCGAGAAGATAGAAGAAGCTGCAAAGCCTCTCTCGGTTTTGATGTGCAAAAGAAGATCTACAATGGTTAGTTAGTAAAAACTCTGAAACAGGAAGGGAAATGAAATGAAAATAATCAATAACTAAGACTTGAAATATATCAGATGAGGCTTGAGAATGTCAAGGCTGGGAGAAAAGAAAATCTCAATGTGGCGACAGAGGTATGTTATATATGAGACTGGACATTCAAGAAAGTGTTGGTGATCATATGGTTTATCAGTTTCTGATCTGATCCACAGAGTGTTTGTATGGTGTGTGACAAGCAGATATTCCAAGTAGCGCCATATGGTTCAAGTATCGAAATCGAAAGGAGACACCCTCGAATTCCACAAGGTTAGTCGCCCATAAATTTTGTGTCATAGGGTAGTTAAGTAAGTAGCCGGTTTGATTGAGCTAACCAGAGTTTTAACCCTAAAATCAGGTGTTTTTAACAAAAGTAATCGGAATTTTACAAAACAAAACAAAAAATCGGTTATTTCGGTTTTAATCCTCAAAATCGAAAAAATAACCGAAAACCGAAATAACCGAACCAAATTTTATTTTGGTTAAGTTCGGTAACATTTTTAAAAATCAAAATAAACGAAATAACCGAACCGTGTTTTACGCTTTTGTTTTGTTGTGTCTTTACTCTTTAGTCTTTACATTAGAATTAAATTAATAACTGAGGTTTTGAGAAGAAAAAAAAAAAGAAAAAGTAAAGTCACGCGGTGCCAAAATTGGAATTAGGTGCGTCGATTCATAAAGGCATGATTTGGTGGGTATTAGCATAGGGAAAATGCTCTCACTCGCGCAACGCGCGTTTTGTGCGAGTGGGGATGAAATAACGTGATCTGATTGGTTTAAAAAACAGAAATAGTAGCTCCCCTCTTCCTCCTCTTTTATTTGTTTTTGTTAAAAGTTAAAACTACGTTAGCCCACAAACCATAAACTTGACTGCTCTCTTCTCTTTTATTTGTTTTATGTTCTGTGAGTGAATCATTGGTTAAATAAATATCTCTTCTCTTACCCAAATTTGATGTCGAAGCTTCTAAGCTCACCCAACTCGGTTTCTGTTCCACAGTTTTTTCAGTCACACACCACAACACAGTCACAAGCACCATGGCTAGTAAGCTTTCAGACCCGGCTTCCTTTTTGTGTTCTGTTCTTGACCACTACACACGTATGTATGATTTTTGTCTTAGTGTCAACATGTTTTGTTGTTCATCATCTCAGTCAGTTCTTACAATTTCCTACTGACGTACATATACAAGCTGCTTACAGGATTCTCAAGTATATAAAAGGAAGCCCAGGTCAAGGATTGTTCTACTCTGTTAATAATGAGACTTGTGTTAATGCTTTTGTGGATGCAGATTGGGGTGTACTGATACAAGACGTTCGATTAGTGGCTTCTGTGTTTACATTGGTAATTCTCTTTATCTCTTGGAAATCCAAGAAAAAACAGGTTGAAAGTCACAGTAATACTGAATCAGAGTATAGAAGCATGGCTGAAGTAACAAGAAAGGTACTATGGATTCAACAACTTCTTAGATATTTCCGACTTCTTGTTACTTCGATTGCAAAGCTTTTCTGTGATAATAAATCACCAGTCTGTATTGCAGCCAAACCGGTTTTTCACGAGAGGACTAAGCACATTGAGATTGATTGTCACACAGTACGTGATCATATCAAGCTAGGAAACTTGAAGGCCTTACACATTGCATCAGAGAATCGGTAGGCTGACATTTTCACTAAGCCATTACATCCTCGATCGTTTTACTCTTTGCTTAGTTGGATGTCTTTATCAAACCTTTACAATCCTTTCCCAGTTCCGGATTGATAGGTTTCAGGGGAAGGGGGATGTATTAAGTACATTACACTCTTATACTTTGTATATACATGCATCTAAGATTATAATTAGCTTAGAGTATACTTGTATATATAGTTAACACTATACATTGAAATCATTAATGAGAAATAACAAACTTTTCTTATCTCTTGATGACTCACTCTCTCTCTAAGCTCAACTTCTTCTTCTCTGATTAGCTCAGTCTTGATACAATCAATGAACAAATGATATATGGTCTCGATAGAGACAGAGCAAAGGTTGCAACTTGTAGAAACTTGAAGACCCCAAGAAGACATGACATTGTTGGAAGCTTATCAAGGTGGAGATCCACATATTGGGGGTACGTCCCTTAAACTAGACCAAAGGTGTCCATTGTCCAATCTTTTGTTGTGTCCCTTGGCCTAAGTTTCTCCCATGTTTTGTAAGAGGAGTATCCCTTGTATGATTTTCCATCAATAACCCACTCAAAAGATACCGCATCTGCTGAATTTGTGTGCGAATTTGAATAGTGTGGACAAAAGAACTTGGAGGGGGAGAGCAATGATCTAGCCAGATGCCTTGCACGTCCATTTTTCACGCCAAAAGCTGGCCTTTGCACCATTCCTTACTTTGCATTTGATGAAGACTTGCATAATGTCTCAGCTTTCAGCAAACACTTTCAAAGCCAAGAGTCCCTAATTTTTGCTTTTATCTTCCAGAAACGTGTTTTTAAGAGTATGATGCAAAAAAATCGTATTGCTCTCACATTAATAAAAGTTATGATACATATGTTTATGTAGATTGCTTTCACAATAATCGTATTGGTCCAGTTTCAAAGATACATAAATGAGGTAATCTATAAAATATTATGCAAATGTATTCTTAATCAGGCAGAATGAGAGAGCAAACGTCACCAACTTTTTCTTTAACTTCACTAAATCGGAAATATAAACTTTAATAATAGATAGATCAACTGTTTTTCCGACATTTAATATATGATGGATATGGCCACCTTTTTAGTCCATGAGTATAAAAATATGTTAGCATATTAGTCTAAAAGCAATGATATCAATAATCCCAAATAAATTCAAATCTTAAATAAAAGAAAGAGAAACAAGAATTCATAATACAAGATAAACAATAAAGAAACAAAGTCAGTTCAAATCAGAGAGAAGACCAGAAGAGAAGAAAAACAAATTGTATCTGAGAGTTGTGATGTTTTAAACACATCAAAAGAGCTAAGATAGTTTGGCATAGTTGGGAACAACCTGAGTTCAAATTTCAGTAACTTTGATCTCAGGAAATATGCTCTTGAAAAAATTTATTCTTGCATAATCTGGTTCGCGAGCATTGTTCTTTTCTTTTTTAGATATCACCAACTTGAACTTTTTTTCACTAGAGATGGTGCATTCTTGGCAAAGAACTCTACAATATCAAGCTCATGGGAGTAGCCTTTATATCCAAAAATCTTGACTTTCTTAAGAGACTTCAAAAGGTACTTGTTGACCAAGTACTTATGCTGAATTTCATCCTTATGATCACTCTCCCAGAAAGGCAAGGTGCGAAGGTGAAATTGTGAATCTGCATATATTAAACACAGCTCATTGGTGAGAGAGAGATATATATATAGAGAGAGAAAAAGAAAGACGTACATCGATCACTACTCTTTCGAGTCTAGGGCAATCTTTGAGAACGTAGGAGCTTTAAAGGTTATCTTCAATTTTGTTAAGTTCTCAAACTTGAAAAGCCGCTTTGCCAGTTTTCCTTCTCCTATGTGTTTATAGGTCAGAGCCTACATATAATATGTGAAAAACACCACAAAAAACTCGCTCTAAAAAATTGATTATGAACAAAAGAAAATGGGGACAATCAGAGGTGGCAGAAAATATTTGAAAATTGCATTATCATCTAGTTTTTATAATAAATCTAGAGAAGATATGTTCTCTATATCCAGGCCTGGTGTTTTCTTTTCTTCTAGTTTAATAATAGAAACCTATATTTTTAAAAAATATTGAATATGAAACAAATTTTGTCTAGATGATATTGAGTACTCATGCCAAAAACCATCATTGTCAATTATTACAAAATAAAAATATTTTACAACCAAATTTTTATTTTATTTTCTCAATCAATCAACAACAATCCTACTGATCATGTCAAATATCAAATCCCAACAACAATCCTTGAGAACCATCCCATATTCAAATTTGATGCTGTTGTGATTGCTCCATTATGTCATGAATGAGCAATGTGATATTTGCATCTGAAGATCCTCCTTCTTCCAAAGCCTTACTTGCCAAGTCACTAAGTTCTTTGACTTTTCTTCTTCTCTCTTCTGCTTCTTCACTATCACCCATTAGCTCGTCCACTGCTTTTCTCACGCTTTCTCTACTCACCATCACTCCTATCTCCTCTTCTTTTCCATATTTCATCATTTTTTCTACTCCTATCTTTAACCCTGATTTTAATATCTGCACGATCAACTTCTCATTCAAGAATTGTTCAGCAGACAAAGGCCATGTCAATAATGGAACTCCTGCAGTAATTCCTTCTAGAGTCGAGTTCCATCCACAGTGAGTCAAAAACCCTCCGATGGATGCGTGTGAGAGGATGAAAAATTGCGGCGCCCAACCTTTGATCACGAGTCCTCTATCTTTGATCCGTTCTTCGAATCCGCTTTGCTGCATCCACTTTGCTAAATCTCCAGATTTTCCCCATTCTCTAATAACCCATATGAAAGGTTTATTAGATTCCTCAAGGCCTAGTCCTAGCTCTTTGAGCTGAGCCAAGGGAAGATTACATAGACTGCCAAGGCAAACGTAGAGCACCGAACCAGCTTCTTGAGAGTCAAGCCATTGAAGACATTGGTCTTGACCAATGGAAGCCTTGTCTCCTCTTTTAGCTTTTTCTAACCCTAACTTATTGCACAAAGAAACAGGTCCAACGCACCAAACTTTTCCAGCCCTTGCTTTCCGATATTCTCGTGCATAATCAACCTCTAGCTCTTCAAAACTATTCACAATAACGCCATATGAGTCATTATCAGCTTCAATAATCTTGGCTGTACTCTCTTTCATATTTCCTTCAACAGGCTGTAGAACAGAGACCTGAGGTTTAGTGAACTCAACTCTATCAGGCAAGTCAGGTAAATCAAAATACTCGTCATCAGATTCTATAACTTTTAATATCCCGCTTTCTCGAACCACTTGTATGCACTTGAGGCTGAAACAAGAAAATCCATGGAAGAGAAGTTTGGGGATCTTGAATTTCTTGGCAAGTCTTGAAGTGAAAGGAAGGCTCATGTCTCCAATGATGCAGCTGGGCCGCGGCTGAACCATCTCCTCCATCGCTTGCTCTACTTGCTCCTCAAGCGAGTTGGCAGCGTCAAAGAACTTCACCATATCGACCAGTGAAGCCAACATATCTACACTCTCGCACCCTTCTGGCAAACCTGTTTGTTGAGACGGAAACTTAACTTCAACGATGTTGATGGTCGGGAAGGAAGAGGAAGATGAGAGTGAAGTCTTGATCTTGGCTACATTTTGAGTAGTTGTGATGATAGAGACGGTCACGCCTTGACGCTGGGACAAGAGCCTAGAGATATCGACCAATGGGATCATATGACCTTGGGCCATAAAGGGTATTACGACGAAGTGAAGAGCATCATGAGAACACATTGTAAAAGATCTTAATATTAGCAAACAAATAGATCTTTCTAAAGACTTAAAAAGCAAGCCACTCTTTACAAATGTTATATATACAGCTACGATAGAGTTTAGATCATAACAAGTTTTGACCCGTCTAAAGATGCGTAAGAAAATTATATTTTACCTTACCAAGAAAACTTCAAATTGAGTTTTGATTCTAGTCGATGAAAAGTTAGACCGACCACATATATAACAATTAGTCTGATCGTATCTGTTAATATATTCGTGTCATCATCTGTATTGAAACCTAGGAATAAAGAATTAGAATATGGCAAGCATCATGAAATGGGTCAAAAAGATGATAATTAATTAAAAGAGTTGGCGGGTCAAATAAGGTCTGCTGAATATTTTTGAGAATTAGTATACAATCATCGTTAACTTTAATTTCACATCACATGATAGTAGATGTATCTGTTGATTTCGTTGTTTTGTTCATTTTATGACACAGAGCTATAAATGATGGCTTTTAATACTTACACTGACCCGAATCATTCGTAATGACCATGCCGGTCTTGGAATTTTGCTAACCAACGCCCCCAAACACCTGAACAGACGGTTCCTTAACTGACTTACAAACATGTGTCTCCAAAATATCTTAAAGTTAAGAAGAGTAAAAAGAACACAGTTACCTTAAGTGATCCACTTAGTGTGAACATTTCACTTTCCAAAATTCTTCTGCATTAGTGCTCAATTCACAGACCAAAGCCTCACCCCATAAGCCTTTTTTTGCCTATATAAAACCCAATAAAAGAAACATAGTTAAGAAACATTACACAACTACCAATTAGAACTGCAATACTAAGCATATATCTCTTATCCCAGTTATAATTTGTCTAAGAGGATACCTGAGTTCTCACAAGTGGATATCATTTGTTTCTCGAGTTCCTGGACTACATCGAATATCCCATGAGCAGTATAGGTTTTGATCATAGTAGCAAAAGTGACTTTATCAGGCTTACATTTTCTCTCTTCCATTTGTATGTACAACTCTTTCATTGTAGCCAAATCACCAGCCTCACCATATGCATTGATTATGCAATTGAAGAACGGAGTATCCAGTATCACATCAGAATTCACAATTTGCCTCAAAATCGAATCTATCTTAAAGACAAGACCAGCTCTACTATACGCGTTAACAAGCGAACAATAAGTAATTGAGTTTGGTTTCACTCCTTGATACTTCATTTTCCTGAATACATCATCCATTTTCTCAATTCTTCCAGCTTTCCCAAACGTCTCAATCACTATATTGTAAGTGACAGTCGTCAAGGAGAAGAACCTTTTCTCCATGAAATCCATAACCGAGCACATCTTCTTATACATTCCAGCTTTTCCAAACGACAGGATCAGTATGTTAAACGTAGTAATGTCTGGCTGCACTCCCATGAGCTGGAACCGATTATACCAGCTCTCCATCTTTCTAATGTTACCACCATTTCCATATGACCCAATGATCGAGTTAAGCGTGAAAACATCCGGAAGAGAATCTCCATCCTCGATCATATCAGCCAGAACATTTTCCATTTCCTCAAACATACCAGCCTTTCCATACCCATCAATAATAGTATTGTAAGTAACCGTACTACATCCAACTCCAAGATACGACATCTCAAGAACAATACTTTTAACAAGATCAAACCGACCAAGTTTGCAGCAACAACTGATGAGAACAGTGAAGGTAAACACATCAGGCTTACAATCACTAACCGATTTCATATACTCAAGTGTGGCAAACGCCTTGTCAAGAAGCTCGCTTTTGCCATAAACAGCTATAAGAGATGTATACACGTCAATGGTAGGTTTCAACCCTTCTGATAACATTACTTCGAAAAGCAAGCTAGCTTGATCAGGCTGTTTGCAATTCCCAAGTACTTTAAACAGCTTTGTGTATGTTTTGCATCTTGGTTCATACCAATGCTGCTTCCTAAGAAGATTGAATATCTATAAAGCAGAGAAATTAGGGCAAATGAGTTCGATTAGAGTAAAGAACTTAGAAAAGAATTCAAAAGGGTACTGTACCTTTAACGCAGACTGCCATCGATTCTCTTTGATAGCTTCATCAAGTGCTTCAAGAACAGCTTTTGGCCATAAAGTTAAGTACTTTTCGGAATTTGCTTTCCTCTCAACGCCTTTGACAGCAGCGTCTGCTCTCAGAATCCGGGATAACTCTTTCTTAGGATCTACTCGGTGTCTTGTTGAGATCAGACTAGATTTTAATTTCCCAGTAGGTTCGTTGGGGCTTTTTGTCGAACAAGTTGTGGGCGTTGTTGATATAGAGGGTACACGCCGAGAACAAAGTGTGGAAGATATATGTTTCCGAGAAAAACAGAGTTTTATAGTTTCAATGGCGTAAGCGGAAGTAATCCCTTGAAAAGGATTTTGTATCAATTCCATCGGAGAAAAAATGCGAGAGAAGATAAGGGGAGGACGAAGAAGACACTGCAAGTTTCGGTGTAGGGAGGAGCTAGAAGACGACGATACAGTTGTCTGCTTCATTTTTTCCGGTTTAGTTCAATTAGATGGTTCGGTTTACATAATTAATCGGTTTGTATGATATAGCGAATGGTTTGATGTGGTTTTAGTTTTGATTTAGATTCCGATTTAATTTAATTTATATTGTTTTCAATTTTTCAAATAGATTAAATTCAACCATTATCAGACTATCAGTTTATATCACTTTATCTAGCACATTTTCCGGTTCAAATGTTTTAACTGAAAACTAGATTTTTTTTTTTTTTGACATCAAGTTCACCATATTTTATTAAGTAAGATCGAATAGGTTAGCCTCATGAGCCAACCACTCCGGAATCTGCGGGTTTACATGGGAAAAAATTGTTCCTCGTGCTCGAGCGCTCTTAGCGAGACGGTCGGCACGGACATTGTTTGTGCGGGAAATGTAAGAGATTGAAAAAACAGAGAAGCTTCCTCTAAGCCTATTAAAGGACACTGATTCAGAAGCAAAAACCGGCCATTCCTCTAACTCATCTAAAAGCTTAGGGATACTAGAGCAGTCTGTTTCAAAGTGGACACGATCGAAACCATTAAGAAGCAGTTGTTCCATCGCCCATATCAACCCGTCAAGCTCCGCGTTGAGGGGGTTAAGTTGTCGTGTGACACCCGCTATTCCATACAAGGGTCGTGAGGCTCCCTGCAATTCAAATCCCATGCCAGCGGTACGGTCAGTATCCTTCCAGGAGGCATCAAACCGGCATACTGGTTCGTCTCTATGAGTTTGCAGCGTTGTATTTTCCTTCTCCATTGCTTCATCCGCTTCGGTTCGTCCCATTTCCTGTGCCAGCTTCCAACTCACCGCCTCCGCTAAGGCTATATCTCGTGTGTCCGGCGGTACAATATCAATGTTGTTGAAGACTTTTTCATTCCTTGCTTTCCAGATGTACCAAAGCACCCATGGAAATGATTCCAGAAGGGATGGGTCTATACTTTGATCCTTCGCTCTCCAAGAGAAAGTCAAAATTCGAGAACAAAGAGGAACACGGGAACGACCCGGAGATGTTGGAATTGGTGAAAGCGCCCATACCGAAGCGGGGGGACATTCAAAAGGACATGGTTGATAGACTCCTCGTCCGCCCCGCATCTTGGACATGATCTATCCGTTCCACAGTGGCGGTCAGCTAGTCGACTACAAGAGGCAAGGCACCCTGCTATAGCCTGCCACATGAAATGTTTAATTTTCCGAGGAGCCTGAATTCTCCATACCTGGCCTTTTAATCTCGTCAAACTTGGTTCAACGACTTCCGGGCTGGTATTAATCTCCTCTGTAGCCAGTAGGTAACCCGATTTCACCGTATATAACCCCGATTTTGTATGTATCCAGATATAATCGTCCGGCATAAAGGTTTGGCTAAGCTTGATGCCTAGGATCAGGGGGATCTCTTGTGGGTCTAGCAGTTCCGTGAGCTTATCTTGTTTCCATTCTTTCGTTTCAAAGTCGATAAGGTGGTTCACATACATGTTTGGATCTTTTGAGCCTCCATTGCCATTCGCGGGCCGAGCTGGAATTGTAGGGATCCAATTATCGTCCCACACTTTTGTATTGAATCCAGACCGGATGTTTTTCCGGAGACCTCGATAAGTAGAGGTTTTGCAGCCATAATACTTCGCCACCCAAATGATGGGGAGTTTGCTTTGGAAGTGTCTAGCGGGTTCGAGTATCGGAAATAGCGACCCTTGAGAACTCGACATAGAAGGGATTCTGGAAATCTAAGTAATCTCCAAAGTTGTTTCGCTAAAAGTGCCATGTTAAATTCTTTCAGGTCTCGGAAACCTAAGCCACCTTTCGCTAAAGGAACACAGATCTTATTCCAAGCAATCCAGTGGAGGCCACTGTTTGCATTCTTGGTACTCCACCAGAATCTAGCAATAGCACTCCGAAGTTTACCTAGGACATTCTGTGGTAGTAGGAAACAGGACATTACATAAGTTGGAAGAGCTTGAGCTACCGATTTGATAAGCACCTCCTTACCTCCTTTCGATAGAAGTTTTGCTGACCATGCATTGGTCCGTGATATAAGTCTATCATGCACAAAAGAGAACACTTGTTGTTTGGAACCACAGATAGATTCAGGCAGTCCTAAGTACAGACCCATGCCTCCCTCCTTAACAATACCAATGGCCGTTTTTAGCTCTGCTTTAGTTTCCGCTGGAACTCTATTTCCAAATAAGATGGCCGATTTATCACAGTTTAATTGCTGTCCCGAAGCTAATCCGTAACTGTTGATTATTTTTAAGAGCTCAGCACATTGCTGGATTTCTGCTTTACAAAAGAAGAGGCTATCGTCAGCAAACAGTAAATGTGAAACCGGTGGGCTTCCTTGCGCAATTTTCAGGCCCGTAATTCGCCCTTCCGCTTCAGCATTTTTAAGTTGAGCAATCAAAACTTCAGTACAAAGGATAAACAGGAAAGGAGAGAGAGGATCTCCCTGACGAAGCCCCCTAGACGGGACTATATTTCCTTTTGCCTCCCCGTTGATGAGAACACTGTAAGTTACCGTGGAAATGCAGCTCATTATCCATCCAATCCATTTGCTGTCGAAACCAAGCTTCCGCATTACTGCCTCTAAGAAGGACCATTCTACCCTATCATATGCCTTACTCATATCCGTTTTAATGGCTACAAATTTTGACCGGCATATCGGGTTTGTTCTCAAGAGCGTGGAAATTCTCTTGCGCTAGGAGGATATTGTCTGTAATTAAGCGTCTAGCCACAAAGGCCGATTGCGTTTCTGAAATCACCGTGGGGAGAATTTTTCGCATCCTAGTACTGAGGGTCTTGGCAATTATCTTGTAACTTACATTGCATAAGCTTATCGGTCTGAATTCTGTCATAGCTCTCGGTCTCTCATTCTTCGGGATCAAACAGATGTTTGTATGATTCAGTCGAGGATCTAGTGTTCCTGTTTCAAAAAAATCTCGGACCATAGCAACAATATCCTTACCAACCACATGCCAAAACTTCTGGTAAAAAAGACTTGTCATTCCATCCGGGCCTGGGGCCTTGTCCGGATTTATACCAAAAAGTGCTGTTTTGATCTCACCATCCGATGGTTCGCGGGTAAGCATTCTGTTAGTCTCCGGGGATACTTTCTCAGGGATGAGCTGAATGATCTCGTCTAACCCACTCGTGGTCGAAGCAGAAAAGAGGTTTTCAAAAAAAAAAGAAGTCGCTACTTGTTCTATTGCTGCATCCGATTCCGCTCTGCCACCTTCCCCGTTGTCGATGCTAATGATCCGGTTCCGCGCACGCCTCTGCTTCGTGGACGCATGAAAATATTTAGTGTTTCTATCACCCTCTCGCATCCAAATTGCCCGACTCTTTTGTCTCCAGTAAGTCTCTTCATCCCTAAAAGCTGCGCATAATTGCCATTTTAGTTGCAATTCTTCCTCTGCGGTGACCGAGTCTAAACCTTGTGCACTATCGATTTTTGCTTTAAGTTCTTCAATCTTTTTTTCCGAGTTTGATGGGTTAGCTCTTTTCCAGCGAGAGATAGCTTTACGACAGTCCGCAACTTTGGAGTAGAGGTCCGCGTGACCTGATGGATTCACCTCATTCCAAAAATCCTCTATCATTTTACGGAAACCTTGTTTCCGAAGACATCTTTTATCGAACTTGAAGCTTCTTTGGACCCTTTGATTCCGAGACTTTATTCTAGCCAGTACCGGCCGATGATCTGAGCCCCATAGTTTTAGATACTCCACATCAGTGTGGGAAAATAAGTTGTGCCAGTCTTCATTGCCAACCGCCCTGTCTAGTCGACACTGTACTCTTCCCTTGCGTCTTCTACCAGCCCAAGAAAGGAAATTACCTTTGTAAGGGAATTCTACCATGCCACAGTTCGCCAACATTGTTCGAAAGGGAATAAAAGTTGCCTCCGCCCTACGACGTCCTCCACGTTTTTCATGGTTGCCGATTATGTCATTGAAGTCACCAATCATGAACCATGCTCCAACTCTATCAATGCTCATCCTCGTCAACCTTTCCCATACATTCTCTCGGTATGCTATAACCGGATCACCATATATAAAGGTCATGAAAACTTTATGACCCTCAATAGTGGTCTCAACATCAATCATACGGTTATCGGAATAAAGAATTTTCACATCGGGAGACTCCATGTAAAATAAGGCCAATCCACCGCTTCTGCCCGAAGGCTCCACAGTGAACAATTTATCATAACCAAAAGAAATTTGAATATTTTGCAAAAAAGAAAAATTGTTTTTTGTTTCTGAAAGAAAAAAGAAAGAAGGAAAAAAACATCTTCTGAGCTCCCTCAGGTGCTCAATCGTCAGGTAAGCGCCCACTCCCTGACAGTTCCATGCGATTGCATTCATATATCCGAACTGGGTGGTTTCTGGGACCCCACCGAACCTGAAACAGCAGAAGCCTTCTTGCTTATCGCAGAAGGGAACACCTCACAGCGAGGGACAGAACTAGCTTTTTTATGAGTAATCTTTGTTAACGCTTTCTTGGGTGATGATCTCCCGCGGAGAGCATTGGTCTTCCTAGTCGCGATACCTTTAATCTCCGGGCCTCGAGGTGAGCGTCTCCTTGAAGACTTAACGTCTTTGCCCAACTCTTTCGATGACTTGGATCCCCGTCCTACCGAACTGAAAACTAGATTTATAACTTTCCGGTTGCGAGGGACTATAAACTTTAGGATTGTATATAATACTCTCTCCGTTTCAAAATATAGAATGTTTTAGAGAAGTTTGTTGTTTCATAATATAGGATGTTTTCAAATTTTTAATGCAACTTTTATATTAGTTTAGTATTTTATATTATGCAGTATTGTTTCTCATTGGTTGAGCTTGTTAAAAGTAAAGTCTTCTTAATATGCGTGTTTTGCTTAAAACATCCTATATTTTGAAACGGAGAGAGTATAATTATTCATATATAACTAATCTACTTTTCCTATATTTTAATATAATTAATTATTTTTTATTTTCTGGTATACCCATCATTTGTCGTGAAGTTATTTTTGACAATATTGTACTACACATAAATTTTGCTTTCTAATAATAAATCTCATAATTGAACTCACTTCTATCCATAAATATTATATATTACATTTTATATGTTCACATACATAATTTTTTCTACTTTAAAATATTTATAGTCTCTTATGTTTCTATACAGTGTTCTTTTATATCAATTCTCCTAAATCTACGAAGTCATAAGATTACTCTAACTTTTAAATATCTGTATTTATCCAAATATAGAATTCTTCTAAAAAAAGTTAACTTGAAATTCTACAATCTACCACTACTATTATAATTGTTTTATTCCACATAGCTTTTTCAAATTTCTTCTTAGTATTTTTTTACTATTTTTTTTTGTGTGTGATGTTCAAAATAATATTTCTTTACTAAGTTTTATTTTAAGTAACCTTATACATTTCTCTTAAATATATATATATATATATATATAATTTTAATTTTTGAGCACTTGATTAATATTTTCTCCTTTTTGGGATATACCTTGTTGTTTTACAAATTTCACCATTTTTCAATTTTAAAAACGATAAATAACATAGATCACTCAAAATATTCTAAATATTTATATTATGCATCAAATCCTTCTGGTTTTAAACGGTAACATGAATTTATAATTTAACATTAACAAACATAGCCTCAAGTTTTAAATATATTATAATTGAAAATAATAATATACACCAATTTTAATCGATAATATAAATTTATAATTTAACACCAAAAATTGAATAATCTCTTGATTTAAAAAACCTTTAAATTTTTGTGTTTATTTTATTAAAAAACTCTTATTTTCTTTATCCTAATAATTGTAACTCTTGAAAGTAATTATTGTTCCATTAATTATATGATAGCTTTATTTTTCTCTTATTTCTAGTCTTTTACAAACATTTACACAATTATTATATATTATGATAGAAATATCTAATTTTATATTTCTTTAATCTCTATTCATATTTTACTTTGATAATTTTTTTGGTCGTATTTTTTTCATAGCGTTTTTAGTTAATATTTTAGTTTACATTATTCTTTTAATAATAATAAAATATTACAAAAGTGAGAATTAGTTGATAAATTAACTTTAGATTTTATGTTCTTATGATGATGTGGATTAATTTGTTAAATTTGAAAATAAGAAGTGATGAGGTGGAGGAATGAGAAGAGAGAAAAAGCCAACTTTAGACTTTTTTTAATGAACTAACAAAATGTTAATGTGACAATAATTGAGAATTTATTTTTTTGTTATAAAAATACATATATTTTTACATATGTTTTGTCAATATTTTGCATATGTTTTGCTATTCTTTTAATTTACCTTTTGCGTATTAAAATTGATGAAATTAGTTGAAAATATGTATATCATGATGGGTATATTTAAAAAAATTTCAACAACATGGAATTTGTTTTCTTCATCAACTCTTTTGGAAAAGAATATATTTCTCATAAAAATTTTCATTGTGAATAATAGCACTTGTTCGAATGGGGAAGGATCCATCAGTTGGTGATTTTTCACCATTCCCAAACCTAGCCTCTCTTAAGAGCTCTTTGCTCTGTTTTCTGTATGGGATACTATTGATTCATCCATACAGTATTGCGCTCAGGATTGTGACCGGTTTTGGAATTTCAATCCAACTGGTGTATGTGGCCATTATTTTACGTTTTTGCAAAAACGGTTAATCATCCCCTTTGCTTTAGTGAACTGAGTTTGTTTCTTGACCATTATCACGGTCTTCGTTTTGACTTTATTAGAGTCAATCGTTTATTGTACTAGATTGATATAAAACTGGTTTGGGAGTCCGAAAAAAACAGGGATAGAGACGAACAGAGCATGTAGGATGTCAGCAAATCCGGATGGTCCAATATGTTGCTAGATGACCTCATCGATTGTGAGTTCAAACTTGTTGTTAGGATATTCTTGCACTGGTGCTTCTTCTAGTACGATCTCTTCAATAGTCATGTTTGTAAATGACTATTACTAAAAAATTAATCAGTATTAGGTGTGTAATCAAATATCAGTCATTAATGTTTTCTTTAACGGGGCGGACTAGTATGGGAACTTAACAGTTGTCAACACAAAAATATGGGAATTGAAAGATTTTGGTATTGATCGTTGATCACAAAAGTTTTATTCTCAGCTTTATCAGCTTGAGCTTACGGTTTTTATGTACAGTTTTGGCTATGTTACCAATCGGACCATAGTCTAATTAAATGTTTGATTTTATTCTTATATATAAAATTTGTGTAGTTTTTTGTTTATTTATAAATAGATTCGTTCTGCAATAAAAATCTTAAATTAGAATATCTTTTGCAATTTACTCCTACAAAATTGGGTAAAAACATGTCTACATTCGTCCTACAATATAGATCGTAAACCTAAAAAATTACTGTCTCAAGCAAATCACTATATTATTTGTTTTGTTTGCCAATGTTACGTAATTTGAAATAATAGAAGACCAAAATGAAATTTCCCTCAATTTTGAATTTGTTTTAACATAGGAGTAGGACTTTGGAAATGTTGACGCGAACCGGAATTGAAAAATGAAAAAATTGCACGAAAGTTATCCGCATTCCGCACTATCAAGGACACGTGGAGGCTAACTGTTGGTCACGTGGTCACGTGTCCATCACGCTCCTCTAGACGCCGCCGTGTGAAATGAAAGGTCAAACGCATTGGCCACCGACCAAATCAGACAGCAAAAGAAGAGGCAAAGATGGAAACTTTCACTTATGCTTTTAAACAAGTTCCTGTAGTAAACAAGCTGTGAAGACTGTAAGAAGAACAACAACTCGAATCAAGTAATCGAGAGTTTGATTTTGTCTTAAGAGAGAGAGAGAGAGAGAGAGAGAGAGAGATGGAGTTTAAGGAGTTAAAAGAAGCAATAGAGGAAGTAGAGCTCGTCGATGGTCACGCACACAACATTGTCGCTTTTGACTCGTCTTTCCCGTTCATCGGAACTTTCTCCGAGGCTAACGGCGACGCCTTGACCTTCGCTCCTCATTCTCTTTCCTTCAAGGTACACACGACCGATGATACCATATATATGTCCTTGTGTTGTTCAATCAAACCCTCTTAAAACACCGACGTTTTAGTTTGATTCATTGGTATGGATGTTTTTCTTTGGTTGTATGAGTGGAAAACAGAGGAACTTGAGGGAGATTGCTCAACTTTATGGCACTCAAGTATCTTTAGAAGCGATTGAGGAACATCGTAAGACCTCTGGTTTGGAATCTTTTACTTCCAAGTGTTTTCAAGAAGCTCGAATCTCTGCTCTGCTCATTGATGATGGATTAAAGCTTGACAAGAAACATGACATTGAATGGCATAGAAACTTTGTTCCTTTTGTTGGTCGTGTCTTGCGTATCGAAACTCTTGCTGAGCAAATCCTCGATGAGGAGAGTCCTACTGATGCTTCTTCCACTTGGAATTTGGATTCTTTCACTAGAGCCTTTGTTGAAAGATTAAATTCATATCCTTTATCTTACTTTTTTTAATACACACTCTTAGTGAATGTGACTATATTCACTAGTGTTGGTTTACCTTGACTACTTTGGGGTTAACGCTTGTTCCAGAGATTGTTGCTTTAAAAACTATTGCAGCTTATCGTAGCGGTTTGGATATTGATACTTATGTGAGTAAAGAAGTTGCTGAGAAAGGCCTTGCTGAAGTCTTGGATGGTAAGACGGTTTGCACATTGGTCCATCAAGAAGTAACGTAGCTGTTGTCTTACACCTTAAACCCTGTTGTTACTGCAGGTGGAAGCCCTCTACGCATAGGAAACAAAGGCTTAATTGATTACATTGTTACTTGCAGTTTGGAGTTAGCTGCACGTTGCGACTTGCCCTTGCAGATTCACACAGGGTATGTATGCAAGTTTTGGTCTCTGTGAGGGTCTTTGTGATTGATGTTAGTAAAGTCTGATTCTTTTTTCTTTAAAACAAACCTGAATATTTAGTGAGGTTGAAGTGTGCAGTAAGCTTTTGTCCTTCAATGCTTCTAAGCTGTGAGCTTTTGATAATTTGTTCTGTTCTATACATAGAGTCAGAAACTCATGTTCTGAGGTTTGTAGTAATGTAAAATCTATTTTTCTTTTGTTGTTTGAGCCAGATTTGGTGACAGGGATTTGGATTTGAGGTTGTCAAATCCACTTCACCTTAGAAACCTTCTTGAAGACAAAAGATTTGCAAAGTGTCGTATTGTTCTTCTTCATGCAGCTTATCCATTCTCAAAGGAAGCATCCTTTCTTTCTTCAGTTTATCCTCAGGTTTTCCTCATCCCAATTCAATTAATCTGTAAGATTATGTCTAGTCGTTAACTTATTTTTCTATGAATATCTTTTTGTTCCTTAAGGTTTACCTTGATTTCGGGTTGGCGGTTCCAAAGCTTAGTGTCCATGGTATGGTGTCTTCAGTTAAAGAGCTACTTGACTTGGCGCCAACGAAGAAGGTAATTACTAAATGCAGCATGTTAACATTGCTAAGTTTCTTTATCTCTTACTTGCTTTATCATTGTTGTTGTTCATGAGTCATAGAAAATGCTAAGAATAGGATATTTTGCAGGTTATGTTCAGCACTGATGGGTATGCATCTCCTGAGACCTACTATTTAGGTTAGCTCAAGTTACTACCTCTTTTGTATAGTTTGTAACATGCTTATATATGTTTTAATCCTGTTTCTAAGATTTGATACTTGAAATCTCCTCGCTTTAGTCTTGAACATAGCTCGCTGTTTTTGGCAGGCGCAAAGAAAGCACGAGAGGTCATATTCTTAGTTCTGCGTGATGCTTGTGCCAGTGGTGATCTCTCACTCATGGAAGCTATTGATGCAGCTAAAGACATTTTTTCAAGAAATTCGATTGAATTTTATAAGCTTGATTTAAAGACAAAATCTTCTAGTCGACAAAGTATAGTATCTACCAAATTAGAGATGAAGGAGCCTGATGTTCAAAAAGATAGTAGTTCTTTTGTACGCATTATTTGGGTTGATACGTCCGGACAACAAAGATGCCGTGTGAGTTTTTTGTTTTGTGTTTCTTCTGAAGAAAAAAACCTATGTTTCTCACCTTGGCAAGAATTATGTTTATTGTATTGTTTCAGGCTGTTCAAGCACATCGTTTTAACAGTAGCGTGAAGAAGAACGGCGTTGGTCTGACTGTTGTAACAATGGGGATGACTTCATTTGCTGATGGACCAGCAGAAGGGTCTAATTTGACGGGTGTGGGTGAGATTAGACTGGTTCCAGATCTATCAACCAAGCATACAATACCTTGGTACTTTACTCGTGTTCGATCTCTTTGCATTTAACTTTACATATCTTCTTTTCTTATTTGTTACCGTATCATATCTACTATTAGGACAAAGCAAGAGAGCATGGTTTTAGGTGACATGTACTTAAAGCCTGGTGAAGCATGGGAATACTGTCCAAGAGAGACCTTAAGAAGGGTCACAAAAGTTCTCAAAGATGAATTTGACTTGGTAAAAAATCTTCATAAACTCTCTCTATGGAAACTTTTATTGGCTTTTTGGTTTGCTTAAACTCAAAAGTCTCCTTGGCTTTTAGGTAATGAACGCTGGTTTTGAGAATGAGTTTTATCTCCTCAAGAATGTTGTCCGGTATGTATGCGACTATATGTTTCTTGAATTTTGATTTCTTTGTTCAACTTGATCATTTTCATAATCTTAGCATTTGTCATACCCTAAATTATTTGAAGGGAAGGGAAAGAAGAGTATGTGCCTTTTGACTTTGGTCCTTACTGTTCTGCATCCTCATTCGATGCTGCAGCTCCGATTTTCCATGAAATTGTACCCGCACTTGAGTCCTTGAACATCACAGTTGAACAGGTTACCAAAAAGACTTAAAACCATTTCATAATGATCATTCTGTTCATGTGTCTTGACATGAATATATTTTGTCACAGTTCCATGCTGAATCCGGGAAAGGTCAGTTTGAACTATCTCTCGGTCACACTATTGCATCTCATGCTGCCGACAATTTGGTTTACACACGTGAAGTTGTAAGATCGGTTGCAAGAAAACACGGATTGCTTGCGACCTTTGTTCCAAAGTATGTCAAGTCTCTTTCCCACACTTGAGTTATAATACCCTTTAACCGGAAAGTTTATAAAGAATACATTCTGTGTGTTTGATAGGTATGATTTATGTGACATTGGTTCTGGATCACATGTACATCTAAGTCTTTGGAAAAACGGTGAAAATGTCTTCCCGGCATCTGATAAGTCATCTGCTCTTGGAATCTCCTCCGTTGGAGAAGAGTTCATGGCTGGAGTTCTGTTTCACCTTCCTTCAATTGTAGCAATTATAGCTCCACTCCCAAACAGGTAACTCTAGAACCGCAGTTTTTTTTAGTAACTTCCTCAAGTTGGTTACTAAAAGTTGCAATAATTTTAACTAAAATTTCAGCTATGATCGACTCCAACCTAATACATGGAGCGGAGCATACCAATGCTGGGGCAAAGAAAACCGTGAAGCGGCTATAAGAACAGCTTCTCCACCAGGAACTCCTGATGGAATATTTACAAACTTTGAGATCAAGACTTTTGATGGCTCTGCAAATCCTCACTTTGGTTTGGCTGCTATAATGGCTGCCGGTATTGATGGTCTCCGACGACATCTCAAACTACCTGTTGGAATAGGTACCTTACAAATTTTTCTGTTACTCATTTTCATATATTTAGTCTTAAGATGAACTTTGATCTTGAGTTGTTCGGATGAAGTTTTTCACATCCTTCAAAATACATTACCTACTTTTCAAAACATTTTAGGCGATGTGTGGATCGATCCATTTTCGTTAAATGTAACTTTAGGTCACGTATAATATCTATTGTGGGATATAACAATTTGTTCAATGAAACAGATGTAAATCCGGCAGATGTTGCTGCTACATTGAGCAGGCTTCCAGAATCGCTCTCAGAAGCTGTTGAAGCTCTGGACAAAGATGAAGTTCTCCACGAATTGCTCGGACAAAAGCTTGTAGTTGCCATAAAAGCAGTCCGTAAGGTAACGCTATTGTCTCTTTAGATTCCATTAGACTGATTTACATACAGTAATTGGTAACTAAAAGTACATAAATGCGCTAATCTATTGTTATAATTTTCAAATTTTTGTAACAGTCTGAGGCCGAATATTATTCCAAGAATCCAGATGCATATAAGCAACTCATTCACCGATACTAATCCTTTGAGCCTCGGAGTAATATGATTGTACGATCATTTTCTCTTTTATTGTGGACTTTGTGTCACATGAAGAGTATATGACTATACAGTAGTATTGAGGTTTTCACTTAAACGGAGTATATGACTACTGTATATGCAAACCGCAAACGTGACATAAAGATGTGGATCAGAAAATAAAGAAACTATATTTCATATTTCGAGACGCATGCTTGAGTATTTCTTACTTTTTCGTCCCACGCTCTCAAAAGTCTCAAGTTTTGGTTCTCTATTTTTATTTTATAGATTTCAAGTATCTAATCTATTACTACTATGTTTCTTTACTTCAATGCTACCTAATCGGTCCTCATGACTGAATATTTTCAAGTTTTTATGTTCTTAATCATATCATGTAGTATTGGGAGCGAAATATACACTTTACCCATTGCTCTACTTCTATCCATGTTCTTAGTCCGGCTATTGAATTCTATATATATTAAAAAGTTTTCGGAATCTATGTATCTCTGCAAGTTAAAGCACATGTTTTTTTTTTTTTTTTTTTTGTCAAACGTTAAAGCACATGTTAAGAAAGAAAAGTTAGTATGACATTATATTGGTAAATATTGTCTTTGTATTATTTACTTAGAATTTTATAAAGTATAAAGTGTAAGGTTTAAACAGTTATGCTACTGTTTAATTAATAAAAATTGCTTAGAATATCAACAGTAAGTAGTATAGAAATTTTAAGTAAACATGTTGGTTAGGTTCATATGGTACGCATATTATGCTCAAACAAGTAGGCGAATAAAATCTATCTCCATGTGAGCTGTATCTAACTGGGGAAGAGAACTTATTGATAAGTCCAAAAAATTTTCTTCCAAACTTCATGATTCATTCACACTAGACTAGACAAATTCGTAGGAAAGTACAACATAATTAGCTTTTCGGGCTTCTCTTTGCAAACAGATCAGCTAAAAGATAAGTAACATATTTAGAAGTTCAAAGAAAACGACTTATATGCAAAAAAACTTTAATCAAAAAAAAAAAAAAAAAGTCAACGCAAGGTCCTTGAAAACGATTTTTGTTGTCGCATGCATCATGCATGGACGTAATGGTAAATGTTGGATGTTTTATTAACGAAATGTAAATATATAGGCAAGTCAGATATACAAATTACAGATTTGTGGGTCAAAAGGATAAAACTTGACCTAAGACAGAAAGAATAAACCTCCCTCTTGATTCAGAGATCAGGTGTAGTTACGAAAATTGTTTTTTGGCCAGTGACATATATGAGATCATGAGAATGAAGACATATATAAATGAGTGAGGATTGAACTTTGATATTGAAATTAGTTATCTACTAACAAAGCTAATTTATACATATGTGACTCGTCCAACGTATAATATAAAATAAGTTACTCTGAACCCAACGAAGGTAACTTTATCAATTTGTTGGTAACCTTCAATTAATAGAATAAAGCTAGCTAAAATGTATTCGTATGTCCATTTCCGTCAAGATGCTTGCTGATAAATCAATAAATTAGAACATGTATGGTCCAGATGTTTTGTCATTTGACAAGAAAACAAAATAAGCCTTCTATAAGTTCATATGGGGGAACCTTAATCCATGGTTAGAGAGGCCTAGGGGTCGATGAAAAATCTAATAGCTCCACCTTAGTTTTTCACTTTTTACATTTGCTCCCCTCGTAAAATTTACCTGCTGTTAAATTTGGATCTTAATCGAATAAATTGGAAATTTTAAGGAGAAAAAAGAGACAATAGCATGAACATGAAACTGCTTTGCGTGTATGTATCCATAGATATGACGGGGCCATTGGGTCCATGAAGCTTTGTCAAGAGACAAGAGCCAATAAAGGATCAACTGCAAAATCAGAAACTTTATTGACAAACAAAAAACAGTTCTAAGTTAGTGGGTCACACTGTATAATACTACAAATTAGATTCGAATAATTAATAATATGAGGTAAGGAGCTTTGACTGCTTCCACTTGTACGCTATATCCCTCCGACTACACCGAGAAATGGTCACTGACTCATTGGCTAGTTCACCACGCTGCGTCAAATATATATGTCTTCTGGTTTAGGACTTTATAAGATATATTTTCTTATAATTAATGGGTCCATGTTCGTGTAAATGGTTACTGAAATCGCTACATTCAAATATACACATGTACTTATACCTAATGATGGCGTTCGTGCATAAATATATATAGTGTTTTCAACTAGGTGCTGTTCGTTTGCTAATCCAGATGCAGTATCAGGATGCAAATACATATTCTTGTTCGTTTAGTGATAATTAAGAGCATAATCTAGATGCAGTATCTGAATGCATTTTCAAAACTCATTCAAAAAAATTAGAATTTTTGGATGAGTATTTTTATAGAGTTTGGATAAGATGAACTCATCCAAAAGTGTTTAAAGTCGAAAATACCTTTAATTTCAATTTTTCCAAATTCTAATTTTGACAAACCCTAAATCCCTAATTTCAAAATTGAAGCTCGCTGCGACACCATAGTTGAAGCTCGAAGCTCACAGCTCAAAGCTCAACAAAGCTCCATCGATTCTCCACCATAGAAGAACCACCATAATCGAAGCTCGCAGCTCGAAGCTCACGGCACTCTCGTAAGTTGTTTCTTCTTTTGTCGTTGTTGTTGATGGTTTGCTTTTTGCTTAGTTTGTGTTGCAGCAGAAGCAAAATCTGCTATGTTTTAGTATCGATCTTGATTTTTTTGCATCTGGGTGTTTATGAAATGATGAGATAGCTCATGTTCTTGAGAAATTTGCTAGTGTTACTACCAAGCTTTAGACGATACACAGAGGGAGCTACCACTCTTTTGTTTACACAATCTAAGTTAGAGAACCATAGTCTTAGGATGCACATTGACGTGAAACTTATTTTTCCAATCCTTAGACTGTGGAATCAAATGTAACATAAGAGACTGACATTGACGTTGTTTTTTGGTTTCACATGTAACACTGAAACTGACGTTGTTTTTTTTTTTTCATGTGTTGGTTTTGCAGCTTGTTATTTTGCAATCAAACTATCAAAGAGAAGATGACATCCGTACCTAACAGTGATGGAAGTATTTTCACTCTTTTTTGATCTGAATCTCTGTTTTGAGTTGAGAAGTTTGATTTGATTCTCTTCTTTCCGTGGTTTGAGCTCTTTTTTCTTGTTTGGTCTAGTTTGGTGTGTGTATGGTTCTCTGTTTTTCTTGTATTAAACCTCAGTCATCTGTTTCTAGACTCTACTCTGGAGTGATGAACAAACCCGTTTTTACCTTGAACTACGACTTGAAGAGAAACTAAAAGGCAATATAAGAAACCACATTGTGAATGAAGCTGGTAAACAAACGATTGTATCCAAGTTCTATGATGCATTTGGAGAGAAGCATGCTTGAGTAAAATTTAGGAACAAGTTTAATACTTGTAAGAAGCAATACTCAAGTTTCAGGAAGTTAACTCATAGAACTGGAATGAGCTATTATCCCAATGGGTCCATAGACATGAGTGATGATTGGTGGGAGGATCGGTTTAAGGTATATAGCTTCCTCTTTAGAATTTGTTATCTTCTTATGTGGTCTCTAGTTTATCTAAGCATAGTTTTATTTTAGGAGTGGCCTGGAGCTAGAAAGATAAAGGAGAAACCAGTGCCAAACACTGATTTAATGGAACAAATGTTTGGGTCAATTCATATAACCGGAGCTGAGGGTTGGAATGCTCAACAGGGTGAAAGCCATTTAGACAACAACATGATGTTAGATGACGATGAGGCTGCATCTGAATCAAGACAACGTGATGTTCCTTCAGCTTCCAATGCTCCTGTAACTTCCAATGCTCCCGCAGCTTCCAATGCTCCCTCAGCTTCTAATGTTCCCTCAGCTTCCAATGTACCAAAGAATACTCGGAAAAGACGTGCAGGACAAGCTGTGTCAGGACAAGAAGTGGCAGATGTGATAAGGGATAGTATTCAATCACGTGATGAGATACTTTCCTACATGAATCAACTCATGGAGAATCACCCTGACTATAGTTGTAGTTAGCTTAGGGCTATGAGGGTTTTAAATTCACTGTATAGTATAAGAATGTGGTCTCCATTGTACAAAGCAGCAATGAAACATCTCAAGGAAGACCCTACCAATCGTCAAACATTCATAAGTTTTGAAGATGATGAGAACAAAGTTGTTTACTTGGAGTTTGAGACTGGTGAAAGCAGAGACTGGTGAAATTAGAGAATCCAATGGAATTGTTTACTTTGAATCTGGTTTTTAAAGTTTGGTGTGTGTCTGTATGACTTTGAATCTGGTTTTTAAAGTTTGGTGTGTGTCTATATGACTTTGAATCTGGTTTTTGTAGTTTGGTGTGTGTTTGTATGACTTTGAATCTGGTTATTAAAACGATATGTAACCTGTTTTGAATGAAATAAGCTTGGTTTGATCAGAAATGTTTGTTGAGATACATGGACTTGATATTACAGATCATACATGAACGAAATGCTTGTTTTTATTGCAGGATACTTTCAGATCATTTTTTGAGGATGATGACATGGACTTGATATTACAGGAAGAAGAACACATGTTTTCTGCAGTACAGGAACACTGTGAAGTTAATACTACTAGAGAGGTGCAAAGGACAGATCGAGGTGGAGGTTGGCGTCGGGTGCAACGGTTTATGTATGAGTCTGAGAAACAATGTTTTGATATCCTCCGTATGAATCAAGGTACGTTTCTGAGTTTATGTCAGGTGCTGTCACAGAAATAGAAACTCGAAGAATCATGTCATGTCTATCTTGAAGAGAGTGTAGCAATGTTTCTTGAGATGGTGGCACAAGATGTAACAGTACGGGTCTTAGCTGAACGATATCAACATTCTTTAGATACAATAAAAAGAAAGCTAGATGATGTTTTGGGTGTTCTGTTGAAGCTTGCAGCATATATAGTGAGACCATCCAGAGGTGAGTTTTCCAAACCTAGTCCTAAACTAGTAAATGATGATAGGTACTGGCCTTTTTTTGAAAACTGCATTGGTGCTTTGGATGGCACTCATATATCTGTTCGCCCTCCATCTAATAACTCTGAAGCATATAGAGGCAGAAAAGCTGAACCAACAATGAATGTTCTAGCGATCTGTAACTTCAGCATGAAATTTATATTTGCTTATGTTGGAGTTCCTGGTAGAGCACATGACACTAAGGTTTTAACACATTGTGCTACTCATGAACCTTCCTTTCCTCATCCACCAAATGGCAAGTACTATTTAGTAGACTCAGGTTACCCAACTAGAACTGGTTATCTAGGGCCTCATCGTAAAGCTATGTATCATCTTGATCTGTTTGCAAGGGGAGGACCACCTACTAGCACTAGAGAGCTGTTTAACCGTAGACATTCTAGTTTGCGTTCAATGATAGAGAGAACATTTGGTGTTTGGAAAGCAAAGTGGAGGATTTTAGATAGGAAACATCCTAAGTATGAGCTGAAGAAGTGGATAAAGATTGTGACAGCAACTATGGCACTTCACAACTTTATTCGAGATTCACACTATGAAGACCGTGATTTTGCTTATTGGGAGGTGGTAGATGATTATGAGAATCATGGTGACCAAGCTGTAGAAAATGAAGAAGAAGGTAACATTGAACATATTCCTTACATTCCAACTAGTGATAGAGCAATGGAGACTCTACGTGATATTATAATTGAAAAGATAGGAAGAGGACATCAACTTCCGTATTAGCATCACAACCGTTTCACAAAAGACTATGGTACGACATTCCTTCCAATGACTCTGTTAACGTTTCTTATACCTTGAGTATTATGCTTGTTTCCAATTGTTTGCAATCAAACTATCTCTCGGTCTCTAATTGTTGGCTTATGATGGATACAGGGGAACCATGGCACTCTTGTCTCAAGGAGGAGGATCATCACTCATGGGTCCAAAGACATGAGTTGTGATTGTTGTGATTGTTGCAGGGGAACCATGGCACATTGAGAGAAGTGGACACTTATTGATAGCACACTCGTATTTTTGTTCAAAATTAATTGCAAACAATTGTCATTGGTACTTCTTTGATGGGTCAAAACGTCTTCTTGTGTGTTTCTTTACTCCTTTCTCTATAACACTTTTTAATTGTTAAGAGTAAATTGTTAATTTGATCAGGTTTGTGCCTTTGAAAATGCAAATTGATTGTATATACAAGTTTTATTATAACTAGCAATCATTTTATATATTTGAAGTACTTCCAAGTTCAATATAGAAAAAACTAATAATTAAATATTTTTTATAGTGTATTTTTCAATTACAAAGTTGATTTCATTTTTAAATATTATTAGATGTTTATTTAAATTTAATATGAAAATTATTTAACTATAAACACAATCAAAATCACTAAAACTACTAAACCACAAAATGAAGGATATTTTGGTCATTTCATATATTGTATCCAGATATCTATACCAGATTACAAAACAAACATAGTTTGTTTCAGATACAATTTCTGGATAAATTAAACCAAAAACGCAAACGAACAGTATCTGAATGATGTGTCTAGATACTACGTTCAGTTACTAAAACCAGATATTGCGTCTAGATCAGAAAACGAACAACACCCTACTTAACCACCATAATTTTTTTTTAAAACGGGTACGGTATGGTGTAATGATTTATATATAGTTTAAAGAAGTAATATAAATGTTAGTTAATTAAGAACAGTAATCTAATATTGTAACATCAGTCTCTTTATTACTTATCATCTAAAAATAAAAGAATACTTAGATAGTACTAACGAAGTTGTGTAAAATCTAAACTATAGATTCTGGATAACTACAAATTAATGATAAAAGATGCAGACTACTACAAAAGTTGATAAAAGAAGATTACTTTAAGTAATACAGGCGTTTTAGTGAACTCCTTAATTTCATCGCTCGTGGAAAATAACACAAGCAAAGCAATGACTTTTATGGACACTATGATTGGTTACAATGATCTTATTGGACATGTGAGGAGGCAAAGTGTATATCTTTATATCTATAATGTTTTTTTTTCTTCATCAAAGATGTCGCCTAACATCACGTTATTTATCCTGATTGGTCACACTTAAATGAGGGAGCTAAGTGAACACACTCATGTATATTGTTTGCGCGCATAATGGGTACATGTATCATGTATGTATAATGCGGGGTTTTTTACTCGGTTGAATTGGTCAATAGTGTCACGTCGTATCATTTGATCGCATCTCCATTGCATAATTATATTATGATATGATGGATATCTTAACAACACAGTAGTAAATTCAATAAAAAAAAAAGATTTTAAAAAACATAATGTCTCACATTCATCCAGAAAATTATTTTATAATATTAATAAACCTTTTTTATAATACAGAATGGAGATGGTTTTATCTTCATGCTCATACGAAAGTTTATTATCCTTCTAAGTCAAGGTACTTCTTCCTTTTAATATAACTAAGATTCACACCCCTCGCGATAATAGAATAGTTTGAATACACAAACATTAAACATAAACTATTATTAAAAACACAACCATCAAAATAAAAACTTAGAATAAAAAATATTATGTAGAATAGATGCAACTTTGCAAAAACATTGTTTCAAGTATTATAAATATAAGATATTTTATGAAGAATTATGGTAAATATATAATTAAAAAATTATTATGATAAAGTGATCCTACCTGAGAATATTGAACTAATGTTGTAATGAGTAAATGTAATTTTCTATTAGATGATTGTAATTAAAAACAAAACAAAATATAAATTTTAAATATTAAAATAGTTTTAAACGAAAAGTTACGATAAACAAATGCAACTATAAATTCTATATTAAGTTTTATTAAATTTCTATATTGCTATAATTATTTTTAAAATTTTAGTTAGATTATAGAATAACGTTGAATATTAGATATTAATATTCAAATTATTTCAACGAACAATGATTTGATTGTTATTGATGAAGAGACAAATATATAGAAAGTTCAAAAGACATGCATATTTAAATATGAACACCTATTAGAACGAAAAGTTGTGATAAAAAAATTTAAATAAAATATAGTGAAAAAACACAACTCTAAAATGAATTGATACAACTATTTGAGTTTAAAAAACCAAATAAAAACAAATTTTTTACAAAAAAAAATACTAAGCAAAGTCGCAACTGTTGTTTGTATTTATTCAGATTGTTATTATTATTTTTAAATATTAAACTATTTTTTTAAATTATAAGTTATAATAAATAGACACAACTGTAAATTCTATATTAACTTGTATTAAATTTCTCTATTGCTATAATCAATTCTAAAATTTTAGTTAGATTATAGAATTATGGTGAATATTAGATAACAATATTCAATTAGCTAGATTCAACATAAAATGAAAAATTTGTTTCAACGAACTTGTTAGTTACTGATGAAGAGACAAATATAAAGAGAGTTCAAAAGACATGACTATTTAAATAGACACATCTATTAGAACAGACACATCTATTAGAACAAAAAGTTGTGATGAAAAGATATAAATGAAATATAGTGAAAAGACACAACTCTACAATGAACAGATACAACTGTTTGAATTAAAAAAAAATTACAAAAATGTACTACAAAAAAATCACAATTGTTGTGTTTGCACTTGATTTCACCTAATAACTCATATAAACTGCTTTTAAATAGAAGACATCTTTATTACCATATTTACAAGTCAAATTCAAAACTCACTATATAATCCATCTAAAAGAATGTAATGCTAGAAAATAATTTAGAAAGTTGTACAAACTGTTGAGATTAAAATTTTTATATTATTTTGTGTCATGGCAAAAAAATGAAAACAGTTCAAACAAATAAATATATATAGACTTCAAAAGATATGAATGTTCCAATCAACACAAATTTACAGTGAACAGTTGTAACTTTTCATAAATAACTGATCCATCATGACTTTCAGAAAATATCCAAAAGATACGATTGAAAAAACACAACTGTTGGTCGCATTTATTTGGATTGTTATTATTATATAGATTCTAGCTACAGATATAATTAGATAACTACAAATGCAAAATCTTATATGACTAATAGATATTTTTTTTTACAGATGTGAGAAATGCAATAGAGGCATCCTCAATTCCTCACAAAATTGGCTTAATGCCCCACAATGGCTTGCATTGTTTCAAAATGTTCATCAATTCCAAGTAGAAAACAGTTACAAGTAAAAACATAGGTAGAAAGCCTATACAGTATTGACAATAATAATATGCAAGACAGAAGTTGCTGGTTTATTATAATTGCTAAATCCAGCTGCCAAAGAAAGAAGTGAGGAATGCAACAGGTTTGTACCGATTTGATGATGATTTGGATATCATCGTGGATGTTGAGATTGAAGGTGGTTTGGTTCTAATGATGAAAACAGTGAGACACAACAATAAGGGACTTTCGTCAAGTGCTCATGTATATGTAGAACAGTTTGACTTAGCTAATTGTGTTGTGTATATATTATTCAAATTCTAATAGGATTATCATACGAAAAAATAACAAATACTACAATTGGCTAGTTTAGTCTATAAACGCAAATCATATCTAAAATCACCAATATAGATAATTTTGAAAAATGGATTATAGATACTCTAACCTCTTTTCATTGTTGAACAACAAAGAAACCCTTAATACTCTAACCTATGTTACTATTAAGGGTTTCTTTGTTGTTCAACTGTTGGGTCACCTCGAAAGGATGATGTAATGGAGGGTTCCGACAAGGGTTCTGCTATGTTAAGTCAACCATGGTCAGAGGATGCGGTTTTATCCCCTAGGGTTTCAACTTCGACACAACTTGGTGCCGAAATAGAGCAAAACTGTGGGTGAAGGTTGTCTAACAGCACTGTTCACAAAACAACCGTTTGTTATCTTGGAGGTAGATGGTCAAAAGTGAGTTGTGGTGCCTTGAGGAGTTTTCGATGGTGCTAAACCGTTGTGCGAGGACTTTCTCATCGGAAAATTCCTCCACTCACCAGCACCACATGTGGGTAAAATCCATATGATAGTGAACTAGATCTGGAGGCTAGGAGACAAGTCATCCTTGATAGATGTTTTCTCTGTCAACGAATCTACTGTTAAGTTTCATGTGAGGCACGACGGCACTAGAACTCGGGTCCCTCAACCGAGGTATGTGGAATATTGTGGGTATCCCCATGATTGTTTCTAAGTGGACTCCTTTTGCAGAGGACGCCCAGCCAGCGATGAAGTCGATCCCACTATGGGTTGTTCTTAAACATGTACCGCCCACTCTATTTACGGACAAGGGTTTGGATTTTTTATCGAGTGCTGTTGGGAAACCAATACGGCTACACCCAAAAACAGAGGCTTGTTCTCGTTTTGATGAAGCACAAATTCTGGTAGAGGCTGATTTAACTAAACCTTTACCGACAGAGTATCATCTTCTAGGTGAGGAAGAGGGTGGGTTGGATGTGGTGGTGAGGTATTCTTACCCATGGCTACCTCCGCAGTGTGGTAATTGTAAAAAGTGGGGTCATCAAACTAAGGCTTGTCTCGCTGCTTGTGATCCTACACTTGTTCAGGAGGATTCGACTACACAGAAAATTCCAGAGACTACGGTATCATTGTTGATATTGTATCTACTCCCATAGCATCGGTTGTGGCTACTGCTGTCGTTGCCGAGCAGAGCACAATAAAAGAGCCGTTCCCTGTGAAGATGACTATTGTGATCGCACAGGAGGAGGGTGAAGAGGGTGTTTGGATCACGCCTAAAAAAATAATGCATAAGTCAGGCACTAGTCCTAAGTAGAAAAAAAAAAGATTCTTTAAAATTTGGTGAAGTCTCTATTCTCTCTAACTCCTACTTTGTTTTGAGTGGGACTGGTGAGAGTGAACCAGATGAGATCGGTGCAGGGTCGGAGGTAGTTGTAGAGACTGGGACGACGGCTCTTCAGATTGATGTCTCAAGGAAGGACAATAAGCAAACCGATAAGTGTCAAACTCGAGGGGTAAAGGGCTTGCCACCACGGGAATACCTCCCTCGGTAATTAAAGGTTACTCATAATTTGTCTCAACCCCCTCTGCTCAGGTCTATCGGGATCAGAGTACACATCACCCCCAACTCTAGTTTTATGTCGAGCTTCTTTTGGAATGTTTGAGGTTTCAACAAAATGTCTAAGCATTTCTTCGTTCATGAAAATATCAAGTTTGGGTGTATTCTAGAAACGAGGGTGAAGGATAGGAAAGCAGAACGCATTGTAGGATCTACTGGTCTCACATTGCTAACTATGATTCTCATCAATTATATCGGATTTGGGTGGTTTGGAATCCACAAGTGCGGCTCACACCATGTTTTATAGTGCGCAAATGATTACATGTTATGTTCTAATGGAGGGAATGGACACGGAGTTCTTCGTCTCTTTTGTCTATGCTTCTAATTTAGTGGAGGAAAGGAAATAGTTGTGGGAGGATTTATGTAATCATCAGGATTTGCCAATGATTAGAAACAATCCATGGATGATATATGGAGAATTTAATGAGATTCTGCAAGGACATGAGCACTCCTCATATGCGGTGAACCCGATAATACCTGTGGGAATGAAAGATTTTCAGGCCGCAATGCAATATTGTAGTTTAAGTGATATGCAGGCTCATGGTTTGTTGTTTACTTGGTGCATGAAACAGGAGGATGATGCACTGATTTGTAAAAAGTTGGACAGAGTTCTTGTTAATGATTCCTGGATAGCGGAGTACCAACAATCGTATGGTGTTTTTGAGGCTGGGGGATACTCTGATCACTTGCGCTGTAGAATTAAAATTGGAGCTGATAAACCGCGTGTGAGGAAACCTTTTAAGTTTACTAATACTTTGACTCATGATCCAGAATTCTTGCTGTAGATTAAAGATTTTTGGGATAGTACAGAGACAATACACCATTCTACCTCAGCAATATATCGGTTTTCTAAGAAGCTAAAAGCCCTTAAGCCGCGTATAAAGTTAATGAGCAAGAGCAAACTAGGTAACTTGACACGAAGAACAGAGGAAGCTTATGCAACCCTTTGTCAATGTAAATTGGAGACGGTTACCAATCCAGCAGATCTAGCCATCACAGCATAATCTGCTACCTATAATCGCTGGTTGTTTGTGTCGGGTCTGGAAGAAAAATATCTGAAGCAAAAGTCAAAACTCCATTGGTTGAATGTGGGAGATGGCAATAATAAAGTTTTTTCATCGAGCCGCTAAGGCTAGAGAAATACGTAACACCATTAGAGAAGTTAAAAGCCCTGATGGTTTTGTTGCAATTTCTCAAGAGGATATCAAACTCAAGGCTGTTCGATTTTTCCAGGAATTTTTAACTTATAAGCCGGCTTAGTATCACGTAATATCAGAGGAAGCGCTTAGACAACTAATGCAATATCGGTGCTCTGATGCAGTAGGAGCGCAGTTAGAACGGGATGTCTCTGCATATGAGACCAAAGAGGTTTTATTCTCAATGCCAAGTGACAAAAGTCCGGGACCAGATGGCTACACAGTGGTGTTTCTAAAGGAAGATTGGTCGATAATTAATAAGGATTTCGTTGTCTCAGTCCAATCTTTTTTTCAGTATGGTTTCATCCCAAAGGGCGTAAATACAACAATTCTTGCTCTGATCCCCAAGAAGAGTGAGGTAAAGGAAATGAGGAACTATCGCCCTATCTCATGTTGCAACTTTTTATACAAGGTTATTTCAAAACTCATTGCTAATAGGCTTAAAAGAATCCTACCGGATTTCATATCACCGAATCAGTCAGCTTTCGTTAAGGGTCGTCTCTTGATGGAAAATGTACTACTAGCCTCTGAAATGTCAAGGAATACCACAAAGCTACGCTATCCTCCCGATGTGCAATCAAAATTGACATATAAAAAGCATTCTGTCCAGTAACATTTTTTGCTTAACATCCTATCGGCTTTGAATCTTCCACCTTGTTTTATTCGATGGATTGAACTGTGTGTTACAATGGCATCATTTTTGGTCCAAGTTAATGGGGAACTTTCGGGTTTATTTCGGAGTGAGAGAGGGTTGCGACAAGGCTCCTCACTATCTCCCTCCCTCTTTGTCATTTGTCTGCAGGCTCTGTCCCAGATGATTGACAAGGCGGCAATAGAGAGACGAATATACTACCATTCTCGCTGCAAATATATTCAGCTGACTCACCTATGCTTTGCAGATGATTTTCTCGTCTTTACTGATGGTACCAAAAGATCTACTGAGGGCATTCTACAAATATTTGAACAGTTTGCAGAGATATCATGCCTCAAAATTAGCCTGGAAAAATCGACTTTGTACATGGTAGGAGTAAGGGCTGTTGAGCAAGAGGCTATTCTTAGCTCATTTCCCTACGAATCTGGTTCTTTACCAGTGCGTTATCTTGGTTTGCCTCTGTTAACTAAGAGAATGACAGCTGCTGACTATACGCCTCTCATCGAATGTATAAGAACCAGATTTGCTAGATGTACCACTCATCACCTTTCTTTTGCAGGAAGGTTACAGCTGATCAGTTCCGTCATTCAAGGACTCACAAATTTTTGGATGTCCGCTTACTGCCTCCCTAGTGCCTGTATCAAGGAAATTGACATCTTGTGTTATGCGTCTCTATGGTCTAGTCCGGTATTCAACCCGAAAAAGGCTAAGGTCTCTTGGACAGATGTTTGCCTCCCAAAGGAGGAAGGTGAATTGAGACTCAGATCAAAAGGTAAGTTGCTTAAAACTTAATTGGCGACTGTTTTCCTCCAAATCTCTGTGGGTGTCATGGTTGCGTACATACTTGCTTCGCAAGAGTTCTTTTTGGTCGATCAGTGAGTCCTCGGCTTTAGGCTCTTGGATGTGGAAGAAACTGCTAAAGTATCGATGCCTAGCCTCAAGTTTCGTCAAGTATGAAGTCTGCAATGGGCAGAGTATTTCTTTTTGGCACGACAATTGGTCTCCCCTAGGGCTGCTCTTCGTTATCACGGGACACAGAGGCTGCATTGATGTGGGTATTGGTCTTAATGACACTCTGGCTCAGGTGCTTTTGTCTCATAGATGACGACACCGAGCTACTCATCTCATCCAAATAGAAGATTGTCTTGAGGATATTCGGCGTAGGAGGCCTGCAGAAATAGAGGATGTGGTCCTTTGGAAAGGACAGAGAAATAAATTCAGGCCAGATTTCTCCACAAAGGATGTTTGGAACACTTTACGGGACCAAAAACCAAAGCAGGACTGGTGTAGAGGTATCTGGTTCACCTATGCCACACCTAAGTTTTCATTTATAGTCTGGCTTGCCACAAAAATTTGGTTATCAACGGGTGATAGAATGCAGAGTTGGAATATTCGCAATCCTTCATCTTGTGTGTTTTGTCTGGCGCCTCTCGAAACCAGAGATCATTTATACTTCTCATGTTCCTACTCCAAGGAAGTTTGGTCTAGTCTCACCTCCAAGCTCCTTGATCGTCAGTTCTCAACTGATTGGGCTATTGTTCATCACTTATTCACTGATACATCCCTCGATAAAATTCGTTTATTCCTCCTGCGATATACTTTTCAGCTACTTGTGTACTCGTCATTGGGACCTTGCTACTTCTCCATCTCACCCACTTCAACGGTTAGACAATGGTGTCCGCAACATAATTTTATCAATTGGAAAGCAAGGTGACAGAAAATATGCAAAGTGTTTGGAGATTTGGTTCGTCACATGCGAAGGGGATTTCCACTATTTCACTACTTTATTTTAAACAAATGATTTGCTAAACGCATATTACAAAACGCTGCACTTGATGTAAAACTATTTTTTCAAATATTTTTACAATTTATTCAAAAATAAAAAATAGTAGCATTCATATTGTTAAAGCTCGTGGGTTTTATTTTATTTTATTTTTATTATTTTTTAATTTTTTATTTATCATAATTCATAAGGTAACATCGCTTTTAAGCCTTTTATAATAAAAGGTGAAAAACAAAAGAGATTCAAATATCAAAACCTACCGTTTGTTAATCTGTTAATGCTTATGGATAGGTATCCTTCTTATATTGCGTGAGTTATAATAATTACATAAAATGAGAAATTACAATTCATATAGTATAAGAAAATAAGGAGCTTCAAAGGAAAAAATTGGAGACCGTTTCCTCGAGACAAGCAGATTCTCAATCCTCGAGACTGTCAGTGGAAAACAACCTTCACTCTCTCTCTTCAAAAAGAACAAAAGAAAAACAAAAATACAAAAGCCAAGAAAGCCATTATTACAAAAGCAATAACACACTGTGAAAAGCCACTCAAGAACACTGGTCAGTAAGAGCAGAGAGAGAGAGAGAGAGAGAAGAAGAAGAAGAACAACAAGCCATGTCTTAACTACTCTCTCTTCTCTTATCCCTCCTTCTAACTAACTAAACCCCCCCCCCCCTAGAGAATCCCTAAATTATCAGTTTCTTCACCAATGATGCTTCCAAGAAGCTGCATTGTACTTTCCTTTTCTCTTTTTCTGGTCCTTCCACAAATGGGCTTCGCCATGCTCAACAACAGAACTGTTCTTCTCACACCACACCCCGACCCGGAACGAGTCGCTTATGAAGTTCAGTGGTACACATACTACATTGCCTCTTCTGGATCTACTACATTTACTCTCTTATTTCACATTCTTTCATGTAAATTTCTATCTGGGTTTTACATTTAACTAGCTATTAATGTTCTTGTGAACCTGTGGTTGCTCTGTTTTTTCCCCTGTTTTACTATGTTCTTTGTTTCTAAAATCTCCGGTTCTCTTAAACCGGACAGACTGTAAATAATCCGGTTTTAATACTTTCACAGGAGAGTAAATGCATCTATAACTAGACGTCAGACTCTTGACACGACGGACCAGGCCGGTTCAGACCCGTGCTTCACCGGTAACCCAATCGATGACTGTTGGAAATGTAACCCAAACTGGCCCAACAACCGACAAGGTCTAGCAGATTGTGGAATCGGGTTCGGACAATACGCCTTGGGTGGCAAAGGTGGTCAGTTCTACTTCGTTACTGATTCTTCCGACGACGATGCCGTCAACCCTAGACCGGGCACTCTCAGGTACCTTTCTTTTAACCGACTTAACCGGACTTCCTATTAGTATAATAATCTTGACAAATAGACAAAAATGTTTTGTTTTTTTTTGTTAGGTTCAAGACAAAGATATTATCTTTAATACTCGTTTCTTGACCGTAATTAGATTTTTTTTAGTCGTTAGTTTACAGCACTAATTAGTCTAATAGATTATACTTTACTTGAATATTACATGTCATTATTGTTCTTTAACCCTAAACCCTACCTATACACTTTCACAATTTAAGAAAATAAGATTCTGTTTTAGCTACGTTTATCTTTTGTCATCTCATATTCACATGTCCCACACCAATCTATTACGTACGACTTTTTCAATACCACTTGTTTATATTTCTAAATAAACCCTCCATTTTATGGACAAATTACCAACAACCCTGATTTTTTCTGTAAGTTCTTTAAAATCCCCTCAAAATCCTTTTGAAAACGTTTAGATAAAGCTTTATAATTTCGAGGAACTAAATCCGTTTTTTAAACATGTAAATGTAATGTTTTAGTATGTTTATAATTGTAACACTGTCTTTGGAAGTGAAACTATGATAAATTTAGAGAATAGACAAGTACAATAAAACAAGTGTATCAGTCTCCTGGGGCCTCGAAAAAACCCGAATAATTTAAGGGAATCTTTATCAATGTCAAAGCAATCGGGTTTATAATGTGAAAATATTTGATTTAGATAAGATTATAATGAAAATTGCCAAAAAAATTGATGACAGATACGGAGTGATACAAGAAGAGCCATTGTGGATAGTGTTCCCAAGCAACATGATGATTAAGCTAAAGCAAGAGCTAATATTCAATAGTTACAAGACGCTTGATGGAAGAGGAGCTAATGTTCATATTGTTGGTGGCGGCTGCATCACTCTTCAATATGTCTCCAATATCATCATCCATAACATTCATATCCACCATTGTTACCAATCCGGTAATTTATGTTATACTCTTTTCACATTTGCTCTTTTCTAAATTTTAATCCTTTGTTCAAAAGTGTATATAGATATCTTTTAACGGCCAATAATCCTTAGGTTTTTTACTTTTTAACTTTTTTTATTTTCTTCCCCTAATAATTTAGTAGGTCCCCAATGGTGTACATAGTTTCTTTCTCATTCGTTGGTATTCACACGCAAACAAAGAAAAACCTGTTTTTCGAATTTAGCTGCATTTATTGATTTATTTCACTCATAAAAGCATATAGTAAAGAAAAAGGAAAATATTAGAAATTAAACCTTTCGTCCTTTCCTGAAATGGCATTGATTGGTTTATTCATAAAAGCATTCTGATACTATTGTTTGTCCATAGGGAATACTAACGTGCGGTCAAGTCCAACGCACTATGGGTTCAGATCCAAATCGGACGGTGATGGTATCTCAATCTTCGGTTCAAAGGACATATGGATCGACCATTGTTCTCTATCGAGATGTAAGGACGGTCTGATAGATGCGGTGATGGGTTCCACTGGAATTACTATATCGAACAACTTCTTCTCTCACCATAATGAAGTCATGCTTCTTGGTCACAGCGACCACTACGAACCAGACAGTGGCATGCAGGTCACACACACACTAGTCCATTATATTCATTTTTCTTAGTGGCCAGTTGATTTTAAATGAGAGTAATGTTTGTGTAATTATTAGGTAACAATTGCGTTTAATCACTTTGGAGAAAAATTGATACAAAGGATGCCTAGGTGTCGTCGTGGATATATCCACGTTGTTAATAACGATTTCACTCAATGGGAAATGTATGCGATTGGCGGTAGCGGTAACCCGACTATTAACAGTCAGGGTAACCGCTACACCGCCCCATCCAACCCATTTGCCAAAGAGGTAAATAAACAACCCCTATGACCCTAGCTATATGCGATTTCAATAGTCTTGGTTAGTTTATTTTTATACTTTGCTTTTGGTTTCATGATGTTTTATGCTATATGGTATTTATAAATGAGTGTGATACTGTATAGGTGACTAAGAGAGTTGAAACACCGGATGGCGATTGGAAAGGGTGGAACTGGAGATCGGAGGGGGACATTTTGGTGAATGGAGCCTTCTTTGTGGCATCCGGTGAAGGTGCGGAGATGAGGTATGAGAAGGCGTATAGCGTCGAGCCTAAATCCGCCTCATTCATCACCCAAATCACATTTCACTCGGGAGTTCTTGGCGTCGGCGGCAGGTTTGGATTCTACATTATACCATACAAATCATTCACTCTTTGCCAACTTGTTCGTTTGAAAAAAAAGAAATGGTCCTTTTAAAGAAATCAACACTTTGAATCTTTTGTTTTACCAATACACACACCATATAAAAAATGGTATTATAAAATGTCTACATACTCTTTTGTTTTCTTCTACTTTTGCCTTTAACTTTATCTTTTTTCTTTTGTCTAATTTTTCTTTTTACCCCACTACATTCATAATTTTCTCTCATTAACCTCCAAAAGTCAAAATGGAACTAATTTAGGGTGTTTCATTTTGGTATCAGGAATAACAATCTTGGGATGTGGACTACTACGGGATCAGAAGGTAATGGCGGCTTAGATTCTTATAATGACTATACCGATGAAATGTCTGGTGCCGGTTCAACGATCCGGTTATCTTTCTCAGTTCTTGTGTTATCATTCTTGCTTAGTTCAATATCATATCTTGTCATCTTCACTTCTTCTACCCAAATGTTTATGTTGTAACATGAATTGAAATTTACCTATTTTATCAAGGAACAAGCAAAAAATTGTTTCCAAGCTTCATTCTTGGGTATTATTTTCTTCTTTGGAATAATCTTCAATACGTACTATGTTAAGAACAATCACACGATTCGTACCATCAATCAATTTGGTGTTTTGATGGACCTCACTATATGTAGTTTTACAGATTTTCTTACAATAACACCACGTGTGTGTGTCATATTGTACGTATATGTAATCGTGACGTTGTAATAGTCCTATGTCACTCATATCCTATCTTTAATTAATTACATTACATAACTAATACCTCTAATAGAGATTATATACTATTATCCTTAACGTTATATTATCTTCTTCTTTGGACTTGTTATAATTTTATACAAGAGGTGTTCCATACATGCATCTATATCAATATACTACTTTAGGATATTGTAATTTACTACATTAAATACTATTTTTTTCCTGAATAACTACAATATAAAACAATTTTAACAAATCATTTGGCACAAAAGTATACCAAACATTTAATTTAATTCAGATTAAATAAAGCCCATCAACCAATAATGTTTACCAGAAAAGTAATAGTTTTTTTTTTTTCTTATCCATTGGGGCATGAACTTCTCATTTTTGTTGTTGTTGTTTGTAACAAGACCTGATAGTAAACATCAATGCTACAGTTTACTAATATTTTCTTGTTATGGATATGTATATACACCTTCAACTACGATTCAAAATTCATTTGATATTTAATTCAAATTGTATGTAATTGATGCTTAGTAATTAACATTGTTTCATTATAGCGCTTTCGAATTCAATTATCCAAGAGTTACAAAAGTAAAATAAACAAACTTTAGAATTATGACCATAGAGAACATGAAAACTCCTCAAAGTCCCTAGTCTCTTGAAACCACCAAGAAGCAATGTTAATATTGTTCTCACTGCTACTGCTGCTATTGCCTTCTGAAACATTTGCTTCACTCTGGTCTGTTGAAATCTCCGATATCCAATCCGAAATCCGGTTTTCGTACGGTGAATTCATAATACCAAAGCTCTCTGTTTCGCAAATACCAGCATCGGTTTCTTGACCACTTTCCAGACTTCTCTGGTTAGATTCCTTCACAGTTTCATCAAAACAATGCTCTTGAGACGTCACTTTTGTCCTCATGATCTCTGTTTCCTTATACTTGTGAAAAAATTCTTCTCCTTTATTGCCTCTCCAATCAATGAGCTTATCTGCAGCAAAAAAAAAACATCATACTTATATTGAAAAGCCGATCCAAGACTTAACACATGCAGAGTGAAAGATCAAATCAAAGTATATTATCTACCACAGTTGTGAGCCTCCTCTTTCTTTCTAAAATGAGTTCTCCAATAGTTCTTAATCTCGTTATCAGTTCTACCGGGTAATCTTCTCGCAATCTTCGACCACCTATTGATATACAATATTTAGTTCAAACCAAAAAAAAGGCAATCATGCAACTGTGCAAGTAAAAGATTCATTTTTTGTGGTTTCTTACTTGTTACCCCAGAGTGCATGGAGCTGAAGGATGATCCTTACTTCTTCTGAACACATCGGTCCATGCTTCAGTTTCGGATTCAGATAGTTCATCCACCTTAGTCTGCAACTCTTCCCACTCCTCTTCAAACCTTTAAGTATGAATACAACAAACAAACATATCTTACATATGTAAATTTCTATTTTCGGAAAGTTGACATAAGATAGGTTTCAAAGTATACCGGAAACTGTTGCTAAAGAATCCCAACGACGTTCTCCCAATAGGGTAACAAACTTTACTAGCCGTTCGTCCTCTTCCCCGTGCCATGGCCCTCTACGAAGTGTTTCTTGCTTCTTTTCCATTTCTTCGTTTCCTCTCTCTTTTTGTTGTGTGTGTGTTACGTTACTTAACTGAATCTTTTCTAGTTTTGTGCTTTGAACTAGCTAAGCTTGCTTTGGCTTTGCTTAAATAGTAAAGTCATGAGTTTACCCAAATTGGGAAAATGTTCAAAAAGCTGACGAACACAAAATAGTTTAGTGGATAATAACATCATGCATCAGTTAGTTAGGTTCTTGTTTTTCCTTCTAGGTCATCATTAAGTTATAGGTTTATAGATTTGGATTAGGTTCCAAGTATCTCTTCTTTATGAATCATCATCAAGTAGTGATTTTTAAAATTTATTTTGTCAAGGTTTATGGCTTTCATCATCTTATAAATTCAATTAATTATGCAAGTATCCAATCAGGTTCGGTTTTAAGAAATTCAATTTCTTAAGGGACTGAGAAAAAAAAAAGATGAAGTATTTTAATAGGTATTGAGATAAAAAGAGATGAAAACAAGATCTTTCTGCATCTTTTCTCCACTCATCCAAAAGTGTAAGCCAACGAAGCACTCCTTAAGTTTGATTAGTGAAGTAATCCCTGAGTTAAGCCTAATCTCATTCTGGCACCAAAGAGATATTAAAATCGACGCAAGAACAAACTCGTAAAACTGAGCCGGTTAACGATGTTTGACTTGGTTAAAATCGGTTGAGACAATTCCAAATCTCACGTGAGACAACCCTGCACATGACAGTCACAGTCTTATCTCGTTTTTGTCGTTTACAACAAAGTCGCCGCAAGAGACCCTTCAAGTTTAAAAAATAAAATCCAAAACAGATCTCTTCAACCGTCTTTGAGTTTGTTCTTTCCTCCATCTCCGGCGTCGGAAGATGTCTCCGATACCGGAAAGGGCAAAGCTCCACATAGCTATGGTGGTGTTTCAAACAGGGTATGCAGGGAATCACGTGATCATGAGATACGCTCTAAACTTGGGAGTAAGCAAGCTTGTCTTCCCACTTTACCGGACCATCGTTGCTTTCTCTGTTCTTGCTCCCTCTGCTTTCTTCCTTGAAAAGTATTTATACACTTGTTTAAATCAAAGACTAATCTTATATCACTAATTCTTGATTCTTGTTTATTATAATCTTGATTATTTTCATATTTCTAACAGAAAAGAGAGACCTGCGATGAACATGAGTCTTCTGATTCAGTTCTTCCTTCTTGGACTAATCGGGTATGATCTTGTCTTTAAAACCTTGAATTGTGTAAGACACAAATTTAAAATTCAAAAACTCTTCTTTTTGGTTATAGAATAACGTTGAACCAAGGATTTTACATATTTGGATTGGACAATACTTCACCAACATTTGCATCAGCAACAGAAAATGCTGTTCCTGCTGTTTCATTCCTCATGGCCGCCTTGCTCGGGTATGTTCTTGATTCTTGAATCTCATATTCCACTCATATCTCATTATTGACACACCACACCATTGTAGAATAGAGAAAGTGAAATGGAAGAGGAAAGATGGTATAGCTAAAGTGGTGGGAACAATTGTATCCGTGGCAGGATCTTTAGTTATAACGCTCTATAAAGGACCAGCCATTTACCAACCGAGCCTGCGTTTAATGAACCAACAACCCATGAAAGCTGAAGAATCAGAGGAACAAAACAAGAACTGGACGCTGGGATGTCTTTGTTTGATGGGTCACTGTTTATGTTGGTCAAGTTGGATTGTGTTGCAGTCACCATTGCTGAAGAAGTATCCAGCTCGCTTCTCCTTTGTCTCTTTCTCTTGCCTTTTCGCAGTTTTACAGTTCTTTGGAATCTCTGCTTATTTCGAGAGAGATCTAGAGAGTTGGAAGATAACGTCAGTAGGCGAATTATACGCTTTACTATACACTGTAAGTTTTTTTTTTTTTTTTTTGTATCTTTTTAGATCATGACTCTGTTTTTGAATATTCTGTTTAATTTGAATTATATATATGCAGGGATTGGTGGGTTCAGCAATGGTGTTTGCAATACAAATATATGTAGTGCAGAGAGGAGGACCTCTGTTTGTATCAGCGTATCTGCCTCTTCAAACTTTAATTGCTGCTGTTTTAGCCACTTTTGCTCTTGGTGAACACTTCTACCTTGGAGGGTATGTACCTATATATGTCTCTTACTCATTACATTGTATTATTTTCATATGCTTATAACTGTTAAGTTTCTGACACATTTTATGTTTGTTTTGTTAGACTGATTGGTGCAATACTAATCATGAGTGGACTGTACTTAGTTGTGATGGGAAAGAGTTGGGAGAATCTAGAAGCTCTTTGTCAACAACAAAGACAACATATGATTTCAGCATCCGAATTTGGTCATGAAGAAGACTACCATAATGATAAAACAATATCTTCTCTTAATCAACCATTAATTTCTTCCTAAACTTTATTCTTGCATCCAGCATATCGGAACACAAGAATAACAACGGAAAGACTAAAAAAGCAAAGCTTATAATATGCATGAGATCTCACAGAGTCTCTATTTTTTGTTGTTGTTGTTGTGTGTGTATCCTCGTCAACTTATTATGGAACCGGAACCAGACTTGGAACGTAAACAAAGTTGGAAACACAAGGGTTTTGTCCACCATCACGTTTAAAGGGTTGACGTTGTCCTGTCTCGACATGGTTTTTGATCTCACCCTGACCAATTTCGTAAAAGCTGGTACAAGCATAACCATCTCCTAGAGTTTCATCGCACCATAACACGATAGAATCGGTCTTGTGGATGAAGAATGTTGGAACACTCATGAATATGAAGAGACCGGGATGTAACATCGGGAGATCAGGGCGAGTCACATTAAAATACTTACTCCAGGAGACAACCCCATCAGTCACCTTGTTTGTGACCCACACCTCGATCTCCCTTGTTTGGTCTCCAAAGCATTGACGAAACAAAGAAAGCCTGTCTCCTCTGAAAGCCGAAAAGGCTACTGTATCAAAAAATCCTAACTATCCTAGCATTAAACCTCCTCTCAAAGGGCAACGAACATATAGGCTTGAATGTCTCCTTGGAAAAATCAAAACTCTGGATGAAGAAGGTTTTTCGATTCCTGAGACACTTCGTTTGAGCACGCCAATACATATTTCCATTCATAGACACATACTGATGGGTTATATATAAAAACCAATCAAAAGTAGCAGAAAAGGCTCTCCAGAGTTTAGACTTGAAGTCATATATCTCAAATTCTCCAAGTTCCAAATTCCACCAACTAATCCTCAAAATCTTGTAGCTGTCACGGTTGTTGTCGTATCCAAAACCGTATACATCTGTTATATGGTGAGAAATGGATTCAACGAATTTGAGTTGGCCCAAAACAGGATTCCAAACTGCAACGTTGGTCCCTGGTTCTCTTCTTCTGGACCATCGGCATAGCAATAATCCATTGCAGTGAATAACAGACATATTACCAAGAACACTACCAAACTCCGCTGGAACAGGTAGACGTAAGAGATCTAGGGTCACCGGGTTGATGATTTCAACCTTATCAAGACAAACTCGCATCAACCGTTTCTTGGAGAGATCCAAGTGCTTGTAGATGAATCTCTTGTCGTAGCAGAGAACGTACCATTGTTTGCAGGTACGTTTCCATCGTATCAGTGATTCGATTGGAGCTCTAGAGATGATGTCTTCTACTAGATCAAAAGGCAGCGACGACGAAGAAGCCATGGAACCCTTTAAACCCATTTTCTTCTACTGTGAGTTTTACAGAAAAAGTATGGATTGGTGCAAATATATGTTTTAGGGCAGAGAGGAGAGTACCTCTGTTTCTATCAGCGCATTTGCCTCTTTCAAACTCGTAATTTGACCCGGTTTTTAGAACCTGTCGATGTTTAAAATTGGTTTAGGCTTAAATCAATTGGTACTTTTGGTTCGGTTTAGGTTTTATATTGTTTAAACTTGTGGTGCGCGAAAGGATCAAAATCGGCAATTTCAAAACCAAACAAACACAAAAATGAGAAAGCAAGAATCGGAGGAAGCGAAAATTGAATTGGAGTCCAAATCGAATCATGATGGCAATTTAAAAATCGCACCGGACGACCAAAGCTTCCTCACAATTCTTGACGACATCAAATCTTCGAAATCTCCGGTTGTTACATTTGTACACACGTTTTTAAGACCCAAAGCTTGATTCTTTCCTTAATCTGACTGTTATTCTTGTGTCCGTTTTGTGATTTGCAGGCTGTTATCAACTACGGCGCTTCATGGTACGTGTTTTTCTCTGTTTTTACAAATATGCATATCGTGCTTATAAACTGTTCGATGAAATGCCTCAATGAAAACGATTTTGTTTCAAGTAGTGTCAGGTTTGACTGAGATTATTATAGCGTTGAAACTGTGCAGGTGTGGGGTGTGTAGCCAGATTCTTCCTGCGTTCCAGAAGCTCAGCAACAGTTTCTCGAGGCTCAAGTTTGTATATGCAGATATCGACGAGTGCCCTGAAACCACTCGCCACATCCGTTACACACCAACGTTTCAGTTTTACAGAGACGGCGAAAAAGTCGATGAGATGTATGGAGCTGGTGAAGAGAGGCTCCATGATCGTCTTTGGCTCCACTCTTCTTGAAACCGAGGACTAGAAACGGTTGTACTTGCTTACTTGGTATGAGTTTTTAATGACTTATGTAAAGTGGGCTATGTTGGAGATCGGACGGTCCATACTTTAAATCAACCATCAACACTTTTTAAATTGTAGCCATTAAGAATAAGACCGACCTTATAAATAATAATACTTAAAAAATGGAAATATAAAAATAACTTTTCTTTTTATATATATTTTTTTCTTATATAATAAGAACACACACACACCTGCCTTCTTTAGCACATAAGAAACCGAACCGATCACACTTCTCGAACCTTCTTCTTCTTCTCTTTGGCGAAGCTCACTCTGTTGTAGAAATCAAACATGGCGAATGAAGCTGAATCATCTGATTCGTAAGTACTTGTTGATTACTACTACTTGTTCATCAATCAATATAACCATCTTGAGATTTCATCAAGTACTCGTCGTGTTTGGGTTTTTTCTGATTTTTTTTTTTTTTTGGTTTTGAATTATATATATCAGTAAGGGGACGAAGAAGGATTTTAGCACAGCGATTCTGGAGAGAAAGAAGGCGGCGAATCGTTTGGTTGTTGATGAGGCCATCAACGATGATAACTCTGTCGTTTGTCTTCACCCTGCCACCATGGAGAAGCTTCAACTCTTTCGTGGTGATACCGTTTTAATCAAGGTCTGATTTTGTAATTTCTTTTACTGCTCTTCCTTTGCTGAATTAGCCTAGTTCAGGGTTATTAGGGTTTTGTCTTTTAAGGTCAGAAAGGTTTGATATTTTTTCAAAGTCATTGTTGGGTCTCTCAATTTTAATGCTTTTTTTGGTCTTGGGAATGTTACTTTAGTTTATGTGTATTGATAATTTTGTGTCTTTTTCTGTTTGTGGGAAATTGTGTTGCAGGGAAAGAAGAGGAAGGATACTGTGTGTATTGCTTTAGCTGATGATACTTGTGATGAACCAAAAATTAGGATGAACAAGGTTGTTAGGTCTAACCTCAGGGTTAGGCTTGCTGATGTTATCTCTGTTCATCAATGCCCTGATGTCAAGTATGGTAAGCGTGTTCATATCTTGCCCATTGATGATACCATTGAAGGAGTGTCTGGAAATCTATTTGATGCTTACCTTAAACGTAAGTGTTTTCTCTCTTGCTGTTCTTTTAATCTCTTGATTTGTGTTCCATGTTAGTACAGCAGCTTGATTTGTTGTTTTTTTTTTTTTTTTGTATTTTTGCCAGCTTATTTCTTGGAGGCATACCGCCCGGTGAGGAAGGGTGATTTGTTCCTGGTTAGAGGAGGGATGAGAAGTATTGAGTTTAAGGTTATTGAGACTGATCCTGCTGAATACTGTGTGGTAGCTCCAGATACAGAAATTTTCTGTGAGGGTGAGCCGATTAAGAGAGAGGATGAGGAGAGGTTGGATGAAGTTGGGTATGATGATGTTGGTGGTGTCAGGAAACAGATGGCTCAGATTCGTGAACTTGTTGAGCTTCCATTGAGGCATCCACAGCTCTTCAAGTCCATTGGTGTGAAACCTCCCAAGGGAATCTTGCTCTATGGCCCTCCTGGTTCTGGGAAGACATTGATTGCCCGTGCTGTTGCTAATGAGACTGGTGCGTTTTTCTTTTGTATCAATGGTCCTGAGATCATGTCGAAGCTAGCTGGTGAGAGTGAGAGCAACCTCAGGAAAGCTTTCGAGGAAGCTGAGAAGAATGCTCCCTCTATCATTTTCATTGATGAGATCGATTCTATTGCTCCAAAAAGAGAGAAGACACATGGGGAAGTTGAAAGACGGATTGTTTCCCAGCTCTTGACACTTATGGATGGGCTTAAAGCCAGAGCGCATGTGATCGTTATGGGAGCAACCAACCGTCCCAACAGCATTGATCCTGCTTTGAGAAGGTTTGGACGGTTTGACAGAGAAATTGATATTGGTGTTCCTGATGAGATTGGTCGTCTTGAGGTTCTCAGGATTCACACCAAGAACATGAAGCTCGCAGAAGATGTAATGTTCTGTTGTATATTAATATTTTCTTCTTTTCGCTTGCCTTTTCTGTTTGTCAGATCTGACATGGTTGTCTCTTATTCAGGTTGATTTGGAAAGAGTCTCCAAAGACACCCATGGGTATGTTGGTGCTGATCTTGCGGCATTATGTACTGAAGCTGCTCTCCAATGCATCAGGGAGAAGATGGATGTAATTGACCTAGAAGACGACGAGATAGATGCTGAAATTCTCAATTCTATGGCTGTGACTAATGAGCATTTCCAGACTGCCCTTGGTAACAGCAATCCTTCTGCTCTACGTGAGACGGTAAGTTCAGGAGATCAATTTTTTTGGTTTGCGGTTTCTAAGTCTATTTGATACCATTCTTATTAAAACGCATGTTCTCAAACTGTTATTTTCTGTTTTAACCAGGTTGTTGAAGTGCCTAATATTTCTTGGGCGGACATTGGTGGTCTTGAGAATGTCAAGAGGGAGCTCCAAGAGGTAAACATTAATATTTTCAGCAATTTGACATATTCTTTTTACTATTGACCTGTGAAGATGAACTAATATGTTATAATTTTGTGTGTGTAGACTGTTCAATATCCAGTGGAGCATCCTGAGAAATTCGAGAAGTTTGGAATGTCACCATCTAAAGGAGTCCTATTCTATGGTCCTCCTGGTTGTGGAAAGACCCTCTTGGCTAAGGCTATTGCAAACGAGTGTCAAGCCAACTTCATTAGTATCAAAGGTCCTGAGTTGCTCACAATGTGGTTTGGAGAGAGTGAAGCCAATGTGAGAGAGATATTCGACAAGGCACGCCAATCTGCTCCTTGTGTTCTTTTCTTCGATGAGCTTGACTCCATTGCCACTCAGGTATTGTCATCGGTTCCTTATTCTCTTTACTTATGCAACCTACTCACTTTACCTTTTATCTCAAATAACTTCAGTGAATATCTCTTGTGATAACAGAGAGGTAGCAATGTTGGAGATGCTGGTGGTGCAGCAGACAGAGTACTGAACCAGCTTCTTACAGAGATGGATGGAATGTCTGCTAAGAAGACTGTCTTCATCATCGGAGCTACAAACAGACCAGACATCATCGACCCTGCACTTTTGCGTCCTGGTCGTCTCGACCAGCTCATCTACATTCCTCTTCCTGATGAGGAATCTCGTTACCAGATCTTTAAGTCTTGCTTGAGGAAATCCCCTGTGGCTAAAGATGTTGACCTGAGGGCTCTTGCTAATTACACCCAAGGGTTCAGCGGTGCAGACATCACAGAGATTTGCCAACGTTCTTGCAAGTATGCGATCAGAGAAAACATCGAGAAGGTACCTTGAAACTGAAACTTAAAACTGGAATCTTTGTTTCTTTGTTTTCATTATGTTATCTTGTCTTATGATCTTTGATTTGGTTGTTTTGCTATAGGATATTGAGAAGGAAAGGAAGAGAGCAGAGTCGCCAGAAGCAATGGAAGAGGACGAGGAGGAGATTGCAGAGATTAAAGCTGGTCACTTTGAGGAATCCATGAAATTTGCTAGGAGATCAGTTAGTGATGCAGACATTCGCAAGTATCAGGCTTTTGCTCAGACTCTCCAGCAATCTCGTGGGTTTGGAAGCGAGTTCAGATTTTCAGATGCTCCGACAGGGACTGTAGGTACTGCCGCGGTTGGTGGAGCTGACCCGTTTGCCACTTCCGGGGGTGCAGCAGACGATGATGATCTTTACAGTTGAATGATCTGATCAGAGACTTTGTCCTCTCTCTCTCTCTTTAGTATTTAACTTAGTCTGCTGGAAAACCTTTCACTGGTTTTGTCGTGTGTTTTGTATATAATCGTTGAGTGTCATGATGGAGAAATAAAGTAATAAATCTTGAGAAAGTAATAAATCTTCGCACTAAGCCTTGTGGACGTCTAAAATAATAGTTCTATCTAGCAGATTAGGGAAGATACTACTAAATAAAGTGATATTCATGGTTGTATCTTTAGTTGGGCCGCTATGAACTTCAGACCTGTTTATACAATCCATAATTTTAAGAAAAATGGACAAGAAGTAAAGAAGTTTGTGAAGAAGAGTCGAATTAAAAAATTCCTCAATAATTACATAAGTTTTTTTTTTTTAAGTCTAACAAATACTCTGTAAAAGTGTAAAGCCATTTGCATTTAGTCTATTGAAGTCCTTTTTCACCTATAAAAGTGAATAAAAAAGGTAAGTCTTTGTTTTTATTTTTGTGTCGTAGTGGGTAAACTAGTATATGAAAACGATCAGGCCTTACCGTCTGTCTAGGCAGGTTTTTGTCAGGCTGGTCCATTTAGCAGGCGAGACGACCTCACGAGTTTGTGCTCATCATTCTTCGAACCCATCTCAACTCTTTCCCAAGATTGAATCTGATTTGGACTCTTTTAATATTTTCAAATATATTTTAAAGTGTTCATAATATGAAATTTCTATACAGATAGAATCGCATTTATTGTTGTTCAACTTTTTTTCTTTCGAAACTGCACAATTATAACTCAATTAGGTTAATTGTCTTAAACTACATTCAAATCTATTACGATCAACACCACGATTTTTTCTAGTTAATGATGTGATCTCGTGAATCCAGATTCTTTACCGTAAGATAAGTCATCATCAGAGTAAACTATACTATATGCACTAGCTAGTACACAAGAAACAAACTTCTTACTTGTTAGTGTGCACAATCACGATCGTTGTCAGAAGGACCATCATATCGCTTAATATGTCATTTCTTGTACGGAATCAACTAGGCCGAGATCGACGCAATAATAACTTATACCTGTAAGAGTTTAAGTGTAAGTTCACGATCATCAGATCTGTTTATAACCATAGTCTTGAAATCTCAAGAAAAGACAATTTATTTAACTAAGAGACGTGTCTGTTCATCTCGACCATCTCATTTCTTGACTCTTCTACCAAACATGAACGTCACGGACCTCACGTTAATACCAAATCTTAGTTTCAAAAACGTATAGCTCATTTTATTCATCTTGCAAATTCATAAATTTTTTAGAAAAAGTATGCATATGTGTAGGTGTAAAGACGAAAGAGGAGGGACGGTCTTGGGGTTGGCCCGCCTTTTTGGAGAATCTAACACACACCCGCACGTGGGAAGTCTACAAAGACTGCTACAAACGGACACCGTCACGTGGGGGGTCGTCTAGCTGAGAAAAACTCATACGCAATCACAAAATCCTTTTGTTTCTTATATATATACGAATGATTAATTTTTATTTATTTTTTAGAAAAAAATACGAATGATGCCATCATCTAGTTCGATAAGTGACATTAACAGATAAAAATTTACCTAACTTAGTGTTATCATACAACAATGTGTATGTATATGATAATAATTAACTAGTGAAGTTATTGGCATTATTATACGTATTGTGTTTGCTGAATATGATGAATAAATTGATGGAGATTACAAAAAGAAGATTAGGAAAAGAGAGATGGATGCAAGTATTTGGGTTTCAACGTGTGTCAGAGAGATGCACGTGTTCTTTCTTCTTTTCCAACCCTAAAGGGTCCCCAATCCCTTTTCTTACGTGTGTTCTATTGGCTTTTGTAATCTTAATGATCTTCACTTTTATTATTTCAAAATTGTTACTTTTTGTAAGGCTAAAAGTCTAAATTAATTCCATACATTACCGATGTGACCAATCTCTAACTTAGAAGAAAGACGAATACAATTAATATATTTTCTTTTTTATATACTTTGTGTTTATTTTGCAACGACAATAATAAAATACAAAGCAGTGTGGGAGATTATTTATATATGTCATTCGGGATATAGTAAAAGCAGTGTAAGCTACGTACGTACGTAATATCAATTAGGTTAGACTTGGTAATACGTAGTAGCAACTATATAAACTGTGGCAAGAATGCATGTAGCTAGGACTTCTTTAAATGTAATTACCTTGAAACATCGACCTAAATTTTAATTTTCTTTTCCATAATCTATAACTGCAAACTAACATTAGAGGCGTTAAACTTATATAGATCTTTCCCTTCTTCCTAACTCTAGGTATCTAGTAATGTGATATGTATTGCAAAACACCAAAACTCTGACGTAAATATCTTTCCCTTTTCTCCCCTGTTTTCGAATAGTAGCGTCAAAAAGAATAAGAAGCAAAACAACAAAACCATCCACCGATTCACAGTTGGTGGAATACAACACAAATATAAAAATAGCAGAGTTAAAGAATTCCTTAAATCTTATCGGGACAATAATTATGAGGCCATCGATGTTTTTTTCTTTCACATATATTTCGTCAATGATGCTGACTTTTTTACTTATACACATCAAGTTTTCTTTATGAAAAAGATTGAAAGTGATCACGTTTCTCAATTATCCCATCATCATATAAATAATAGAAACACAAATTGATCTTTCAAAAAAGAAGGATCTTTTTACTTAAAAAAAAGTGCTGGAGGAAAATGTTGTATAAATTTTTTGTTTTTTGGTTAAAGTTGTAGAAAAAGTAAAAAATTAAACAGTGGGAAACGATAAAAATAGTAACGAGGAGGGACCGCACGAGTGCATTTGCACATCTTTTTCGCTTCGAGGAATCCCATCCCACTGTCGGCTCACAGTTTTTTCACCTACATTTGGTTTTCAACACATGTACTATTCACGATCCAAGTATTTGATCAGACATAGATATATCAAGATGCAATTTACGCCTCATCTACAAATAGTCAGATATGTTTTTTATTTTTTAGAGTATCGATCGGACAAGTATCCATCACTAATTAGTCTGACGACTTAAATTGTTTCGAAAAATAACAATCTATGTTCAATCAGCAGTTGCGGCCTGTCGGAAATGTTCGAGACCTTGGTGCAGGAGCATGCACGTGATGTTGGACGTTTTAGTTTGTTTGCTTTTTTGGCTTCGGATTCGTTTTACATTAGTTTAATAGTGTTAGGTCGTCTTTTGTTTTAAAATATTAAAAATCTAATAAGATAGTGCTAACATTGACTGCATCGATCAAAGCATATATAGTTGTACTTGTACGTTAGGAAAGAAAATAACTGTTCTACGTAAATATCCTAGCTATATTTTACAGTGACTTATCAAAAAAAAAAATTGACGTTAATTATAAGTATATACTGTATATATGGATATTATAATACACATATATATCTTAAAATAGCAATAACTTTTATACATTGATAATTACGATCATAAATAGTAACAGCGAATCATATTATATTGACTATGTCATCATTCATATCATATTCAAATTACGTACGTATAGTACACGAATACTGAATACATGCTGTTTACAAAAAGAAGAGAAATATCTTTTACTCTTCTTTTTTTTTTTTTTCTAACAAATAAAGAATATATTTTATACGAATTAAAAAGCTTGACAATGAGCACGTAAGTCCTAAGATATAGAGTTACTATTATTTTCACTTGTGTGCTGTATGATGCGAATCCTGAGTTCCATAATCTATTATTCTTTTGCTTTTGCTTTTTATGTATTTTATTAACGCCTGGAAAATGATGTTTGGTTATCCTCTACAATTTTAATGAAAATTCAAAATTGGAAAAAACACACAATAATCAAAAATCTCGCCCTCCCTAAACCGACAGAATAGAAAAGCAAATAGAGCACAGTTTCGATTTGTGCATTATTAGTATGAATTTAGACTCGAGTCACATGGACTCTCAGGTCGTACGTAGACTTTGTCATAATTACATTCTATCTTCTCCACCTTTTTCTCTTACTTTTTTCGCTCGTATCGTTACACTAATTAATGTATGATTTCACTCTCAAGGACGATTCTTTTGTGCATTGACCTAATCACATCTATTAATCTATCATGCATGCTTTATGTTTATAATTTGCATCCAAACTAAATTAATACTAATGAGGTTAATTAATTTATAGCAAGCTATAGATTTTTGTCACTTAAAACTCTGCAGTGCCTAACATGAAAGTACGGTGGATGAGATTCGATCTCTGACCTCAATATCTACTATGTTTTCAAGATACATATTTCACTACATGACGGTATAAGTATATAACTGGTAAACCAATGTTGCCAAAAAACTGGTACAGATTATTTCAAAGTTCCAAAAAACTGGTACAGATTATTTCAAAGTTTTTGAGATTCTTCTTTAAACCTCTATGGGCCTATGAGATGATGTTTTGCTGTTCTATTATCCAGATGATTAACGACAACGAGCATTTGAAGGCTCAAATGCATGTCGTCTGAGTATTTCTGATATACAATAAAGTTTCTTATAAACTATATAATATTTGAAAATCTTTCCAAGGCTTACAAAAAAAGGCTATTACCTGAGCAACTAAAACTTATTAAGAAGATGTCATTCGACACGAGAGACATAAATATTAAATAAAGCATTTCATGAAATACATTCACATCAATTGCTTATAATCTTGTGTATACATAACTTAAATTTCAACCCTAATTCAAATGTTTGACAGTAGAGGGAAAAATAAAAACGGCAACGCCACCAAAGAAATTTAGAAAAGTACAAGAAGAGAGAAAAAAAAAAAAAAAAAACACATATATAAGGTAAAGATCTAAATCACAATGCGGTCTCGGTCGCGGTCACGGTCACGCCCGCAGACTAACATGGCGAGACAACGGCCAAGGATGTAAAACTTGGCTCGTTGTTTCTTCACCATGTGACTACACTTCGCCTTGAAGGTCTTCGACGGCTTGCATGTCCTGCTCGTGCTGTTCTCTTCTCCCATTACTTGATGATGTCCAACACCACGAGGACAAATTTAATATTTTAGTTTTTTCTTTGCCGAAAAATGGAGAGTTTTGTTGTGGTTTCTGCTTCTGAAATTCTGTTGTAGAAATGTGAGAAGAGGGAGAAAGGGAGAGAGTTTTAGTCAATATATGGAGAGAGCTGAGCCCATGAATTATAAAGAGGGTCACTGGCTTGGTACAATAAATGATTGATATGTGACATATTTTTGTTTATTTGTAAGAATACGTAACACTTATATATGTATAATACTATACATTTTTAGAAGACTAGAAAATAATAATATCAATGTGATATAAATTGTGTGGTTTTGTTTTGGGTGAAGTACTGTTTGAGGTTTTCACAAGAGATCTCTATATTGAGTTAAGCTGTAGAATAATAAAATACCGTGTGTATATTTGTTATCTGGAAATATGCAACATCGTACGTGTGGGTAAGTTTAATTAAGAACTTGATCAGCTATATGTTTGGTATTTGGCTAGCTATTAATTTCAGTAAGGTTTATTTTTGTTTAAAGTTCATATAAACGCTTAATATATAATAGTTATAAGATTAGTAATTTATTAAAACTTGACATATATTCATTTTTTATTTTTTTTTATGTTAAAGAATGATGATTTATACCATTTAAAGTTGTGATGATATCAAAAAATGCATTTGGATTTAGAAACAGCATGTTTAATTCGTAATTAACAAACAAAAAAAAAATGTACTTCTGATTTTCTTTAACGTAAACGTGTGAATTAGATAAGGCTAACATTTCTGACTATATCTTTATGAAACAAATTGCTGGAAATTAAATTATAACAAAAATTTGAGCTGTAAACATATATACACAAATCACAGTTGGAGTCATGCGACAAACTTGCATGTGTATATAACTTGAAGAGATATGACCACATACAGCATGGACTAGGACCCGATGTTCTCTACTATTAAATGTTTTCTAGCTATATTCTTAGTCAAACGTTAAATTTAATTTTGGTGTACTCATTGGTTAGATCTTTGGTGAACATATATATATGAAATGTGAATGGTCGGTCTGCGTAGACCGAACCCCACATACGGTAATTTCTGGTCGTCGTGTGGTAGCTCATTAGGTTCGTACGACAAAAAATGAACCACACTTCTTTGAAGTTTACGTATCAAAATTGATTGTACTATCTCTTCCTTCATACGTGACCCTATTGAAGTAACAACACTTAATTCTTTGTTCCATCTTTTTCTTTGTGTTGTTATATTTTTTGTTAACTGTAAAGCGAGAGGTTTTAAACCCCACGTGATCATTACGTCTGAATCTAAATATATATCACTGATCAGATGATTAAACACCAAAAAAACTAATACACACACACGCGTGATATAGAATTTTTTTTTTTGTTGGTCGGTGTGTTGCCGAGAAGTAATTGTGTGGGCTTCATCTTCGTTAGTGATGGATAACTTAATTCAAAGTAGAGGTTGGTTTAGTTTTAGCCTTTTAGGAACGTTGAACTTTCTGGTGATCTTTCAACGCTCAAAGCAAATAACATGTTATATAACAAACGGACGAAGCATGTCGACAAACGAAATTGTTCTGCATTAGATATATATTAACATTTTGATATGTTTTGTGAAAAACTCATGATAGTACTAAACGACGACACCTAGCTTCATCCTTAAAAAGTAATCAGCGTTCGTTAGCTCTTACGGTTGTATTATATTCGTCCTTCGGTCCATTTTATAAAATGTTTTAAATTTTAATTGATTTATTTTAATTTTATAAGTTGTGTTGTAAGTTTTTTCTCTATGCAAACTTTAAATATACATAATATCATGTTTATCATTTATATTCTGTAATTGGTTACGTTTAAATATTAATTAATACTACTACTATTGTATAAAAAAGTACATGCTTTTATAAATAAAAAAATCTTATAAAAAAAAGAGAACAAGTAATTTAATGTGTGACAATTGGGAGGATTGTATTTTATTTTCCTGTTGTCAACTAATTTTAGAACGAATTACAAATAAATTAATATTTCTAGCGTTTTTATATTTTTAATTTATATACTGTTTATATATATATATATATATATCTTTTTAATACAGTATGTTGCCTTGTTGGTATGAAAGAACCCGGTTTAAATTAATTTCGGTCAGATTGACCCAATGGAGAATCTCAAAACTTCGTAACAATCCAATAATGGTGGCGAAAATTCAAAATCGAGAGTAGGTCCAGTAGGAGGAGGAGGAGGTCGTCGTTTCGTCGTGGCTGTGTAATGTGTTTGATTAATGGAACCTTAAACCTCTCCCAGTCTCCCTCTTTCATCGAAACACAGAGAATCTTGGGGATGTCAGAATCTTCTGGATCTGTGCTTCCACCTTCGCTGGAGAAGCGATTGGAATTAGAGGAATCAGTAGATTGATTGCTGCATTTTGCATAATTGCTTTTGTAAGTTTGTTGCATTCTGATATATATATTTGCTTAGTGATTTGGTTACTTGACTTGTAATGCTGGCTTCTTGAGCTTCTTAAGCTTGTTTTTGAATAGGAATTGGTAAAAGGAAATGTTTATTTCTATTAGGGATGTTAATATGGGTCAGCAAACCCATTTATCAAATGGGTATGTTGAACTAAAATGAGCCCATTTACGAGAAAATATTAAATAGAGTTAAATGGATTTTCCCATTTATTCCCATTAATTATATGGATTTTATTATAAATAAGTGGGTATCCATTTATACCCACTTATGTTGATATTTTTATTAAATATTTCTCATATAATTTTTTTTTTTGCCAAAATTGTAAACTCACATTTTTTCGCCAAAAACAGAAAATTATATTTTTCTCAAAACTGTGTTTTTCCGCCAAATTCATAAAAATGTGTGTTTCCCGCCAAACCCGCAAAAATTTGTTTTCCCGTCAAAATCGCAAAAACGTGTTTTCCCATTAAAACCGCAAAAACATGATTTCCCACCAACACCGCAAAAACGTGTTTACCCGCCAAAAACGTGTTTCCCGCCAAAACCGCAAAAATTGTTTTCCTGTCAAAACCGCAAAAAAACGTGTTTTCCCGCCAAAACCGCAAAACGTGTTTTCCCGCCAAAACCGCAAAACGTGTTTTCTCGCCAAAACCGCAAAAACGTGTTTCCCGCCAAAACCGCAAAACGTGTTTAAACGTATTTCCCGCAAAAACGTGTTTTTCCGTCAAAACCGCAAAAACGTGTTTTCCCGCTAAAACTGCAAAAACGTGTTTTCCCGCCAAAACCACAAAAACATGTTTTTCCACCAAAACTGCAAGAATTTGTTTTCCGGCCAAAAACGTGTTTTCCCGCCAAAACCGCAAAAACATGTTTTCCTGTCTAAAAACAAAATTATTTTTTTTATCAAAATATTTTTTTCCCAAAACCGTGTTTTTCCGCCAAAACTAAAAATTTGAGATTTTTTATAATTAAAAATATTCTCACTAAAACATTTTTTCCCGCCAAAATTACAAAGACACAAAATTACATATTAATATAGTATCATCAAAATTATATACTTAAATAGGTTCAATAGGTTAAATGGACCATGTTTATTTAATTGGGTATGGTTAATTGGGTTTCAAATATATATGAGTTTAAATGGGTTTATACTTAAATGGGTGAGATTAAATGAAATGAGTTTAAATGGGGTGGGTCTACCCATTTTAACATCCCTAATTTCTATGTATATCTCTCTTAGAGTCAGGGGGGAAGCAGCTAAGCTTTTAAGTATGGTTTATTACATTAGCTCATTATGTTGATGGATGATCAGAGAGAGAGAGGTTATCAAGATTATTATATAAAAAAGATTTGGTGTTTTCAAGCTGCTATAATGTTTGAGCACAATAGATACTACTACCATGTTAAATTAACTCGCTTTATTATCAATAAGGTTTCTTTGTGTTCGTTTTTTGGGTTTTACTTCACTTGAATAATCAAATTTTGTGGCATCAACTGTAATGGAAGGTAGCATTGTAACTGGAGAGGTGAAGGGCATCAGATTTTGGTCTCCCTAGCTTGTGTTTATGGGACAGCCTAGAAATTGAGACCCTTTCTGTGCTGAAGAAGAACTCGAATTCCAGTTCATCAGTCTTGCTTCCATAAACTATTTAGCAACAGATGGAAAAAAGATGATCCATGTGAAATGGAGCTCCATGAAAAGAACTGAGACGTGAGATTGGTTGCTTAGGTTATTCGCCTCTTTGTGGATCACATACCAACAGAAGCTGTGGTAATACAATCACCTCAAGGAGAAAAGAGAGGAAGAAGAAGAAGCAGACGATGTACTATCGATATTGTGGCCTGGTGGTGGAGCCAAGTTGCGACCTGTGTCACGGTTTTGATGGGGAGGGTTTTGTGTTTCTCTACTTTTATTCTCGGTGGTGTCGAGCATGACTTTCACATTATGGATGCCTTCATCAATTGGATCTGAAAGTCCTTGCTGTGTTGCTCATAAAACTTTTAAAACCTGAAGCACTTGAAGGAAAGCAGATGAAGCTTTTTTGATAATCCAAAGCAGCTACTCTGGCTAAACTAGCTAAAGGTACTAATTTCAACTACTCCTTGTCGATACTTCTTGTTTATAAACTCACTTCTTATGAGTGTTAATATCATTCATTCATCACATGTTCATACCACAACGTCTTATGAAAGCATATATATACATATACCTAGGATACATCACAAAAAGCACAAAACATAGGCCATTACTCACTTCATCACATCACATTCTTTACATATATACACACATACACGTCTTAGAAGCTCCTTTTTCTGATTCTAACCTGTTCCATCGTCTCCACCACCGCCTCCCCCGTTGCCACCCCAATTGTCAAAGTTTTGTCTTGGAATGTTATGATGGTTGTCTACTCCTCTTGCTGATGGAATGACAGTTTTTTCCTTCTGAACATGGTGAAGACTCTGATCTTTTGTGTCTATCCCTCTCCCTCCACCCTCCACAATGAAAGAGCTCATAACCACCATTATTATCATCGCCGCCACCACCAAGTCATGCCTTGTCTGAATTCGCATTTTTGTTTTGTTTTGTTTTGCTTCTTCCAATGGCTTGTTCTTTTTATAGAAGAAGTAAGGTTTAGGTATACAACTGTTTTCTGTGTGTTCCACTAGGAAAAGACAAAACAAAAGATTGATTGATTAGCCTTAACAGATGACTGTTGTTGATTTGTGACTTGTGACGATTGATACAAAAAAAAAATCTAAAGAATAATAATCACTCGTCCAAATAGGAAAGTTCCACCGTTAAAGTGGTGAAGAAGACATAAGAATCAATTAGAGGAATTGGTTAGTTGCCCGAATAGGAAACTTCCACCATTTTTATAGTGGGATCACCTTTTTTCATAAATTTATATTTGTTTGTGTAATTAAAAGTCAATGAGATGGTAACAACTGACAGAAAGTAAATTTTCAAGCAATTTACATGATGTTTATTCAATGATTTCATTGTTCTTTCTAATAGCATGCGATGATGGCCCAACAAGTTGATGACAAGTGTCTCTCCCATGGAATTATCTACACCCACAAAGCAACCATGTGAATCATAGTCCTACATGTAGGTCCAGGATTTGCTATGGCTTAATGATGAGTTACAAATAAATCACTCTGTTAATAACATCAAAAGATTTGGTAGAGCCAAGTCATTCAGAGAAAGCAACCATCATGCATTGGGTCTTTGTTGGGCTGCTTATTGTTCATGCATGGGGCTTAATTTTAGTTTGGAAACGGCTTAAATTAATATCCATGAAAAAAAAATTAAATGGAATATTGAAAGTGTATCTTTCAACTCCTTAACCATCTGAGTTTCTTCGTGTATCCCAGTACTTTTTTTTTTTTGCCTCCTAAACGAGTAACACCTACAATAGAACAGTAGAGGAATACAAGGAGTACAAACAGAGCAAGTTCACAGAGGGAGATTTAAGACCACACATCATCATCGAGGCTTGGTAGACCTACGGCTGGACGATCTCGAACCAAGATGCAAGAGTGTTATCTGAAATATTTTGTGAGGAGATCCTTTGTTCATAGAGCATAGTTTGCAGAGCCTTTTATGATTATGTTTATATTTTAATTATTAACAAATGATTAATTAGAAGTCATCTAATTATACTGCTGTGACACTCTTTTTGACTTCATCTCCTTCTTAGCACATTGCATCACATGCCTTGAGCTCAAGTTTCACAATGTCTACACTATATCACTTTGAATTATTTTTACATTCTCTGTGTTTCCTCGTTTAATCTTTGCATTCATTGTTTTCCTCAAAGTCAATGATCATTACCCTAACATGGATGATAACGATGACGATGGTAATGTTGCAGGGATGTAGAAGCTGCTTTGAAAGTGAAAGGTGGGGTTTGTTAGAGCTCAAGGCCTATATGATCTCGGTCATTACTGATCCACATTTAGACATTCGTCGAGGATGGATGCGAAGCAATCGTTCTTGTTGCCAATGCCATTGACGAATAATCAAGTGCGACATCACTAGCAAACGTACGTGTGATTGGAATTTCCCTATCTTTAGATGCAATTTATAATCTTCTTGATGCAATTTGAGCGTATTACGTCAATCTTCTTGATGCACATAATGGGTTTTGTTTATTTATAAGCCATATTTGAAGTTATGACAACTACTGCTTTTGTAGTAGTGGAACTAGGGAAAACGATTACAAGAATCGATAATAGTAAATCAGAATCGATTACAAGACTAAATTGGAGAATGGATTGTTCTATGATTTTAAGTTAAAATATCATGAAAAATAATAATAAAGAACATAAGAAGAATATAGCTACTGCCTCCCAAAACGAAGCATGGGGGAGAATTAAATAGTTAGTTGGAAAATGGAATGTTGTATGATTAATTTAAATTAAAACACCATCATTTAGAGACTCTTTACATTTTAAAATCACCGAACCTCAAGATCTTGGTAGTCCAGTCTCTAGTGATTATCATCTATAACAAATTGTCCTGCTATGCTTATCAAATTCAAACCTAAATGTTTCACTATTTATAGTTCAAATCTTTGACAAAGATCGTATACACTTATTAGTCATGGTATTTTAGTTTCTTATACAAAAATGAGCTTTCATGTTTTTTTTTGGATACTCGATAGTGATATAATAATGGAAAAGGAATGACAGCTGGTAACTGTGGAAACACACATGGGAAAGTCAAATCAAATAATATTGTGGGTGTGTAAGAAGGGAGGTATGGCTTCCTCATCTATGCCTCTTTTTGTTTTGTTTTTCTTCCAAAATTAAGAACAAAAGTCAAAATAGGTTTTTATCAAATTACTATAGAGAGATTAAGAATTCTTTTACTAGCTAACCAGTTGAGTCACTAATCGAGTGACAGAAATGGGATGATTCGAGTATGATACAAGAACATTACATATATACTCCAACTAGACCAGATCCAAATCTAATGATGATGTAGTAAGATAGACATTACTACAACATCAATGCTATGCTTTGTATCAAATTTCAATATATATATTAAAAATTTCCAATTTTTATCTACGTATGTAACTTCATTAAGTGAATTAATTTAGTGTATTCTTGAATCCAAAATCAATGGTTGGTAATGTCGACAAGGATTAAAACTTTAAATCATTCCTGAGCTCATCGAATGAGTTTATTCGTAAGAATGATAAGACTCTCAAAAGACAAACATCATAAAAGCCTTCACGTTCCCACAATAAATTTCATGCAGACGAAGCCAGCCTAGTTTTAGATTGGCCCTCATTCTTATCGCTAACCAGCTTGAACCGTCCCGGGTCTGATGATACATCAGTTCTGTCTGGTCCAAAAACTCAAAATGATATTTAAAGTTCTTGATGATGAGAATTAGATTGTCTGGCTTAAAAATTGACTGAATTTGTTTCAAGTTAGAATCATTAGAAAACACTAGAAAATTATTTATAAACAAACGAGAAATACTAATTTGGTAAGACAACGTAAGAGGATTAATTTAAAACAAAAATGACCATACAATGTGAATCATAGTTGTTTGTACTAGTGTTACATTGTTGATGTGTCACCACCCGAACTTAATTACGTACAATGCATGTTGTTAACAAAATAAAAAATGTAATTGATCATTTCAAAAGAAAAGAAAAGAAAAAAATCTGATATCCCAAGCCGACACAACCAAAAAAATCCTATTTATAATTGAGCTAAAACCAGCTCAAACATTCTTTTGTTCTTCATTAAACAAGTTTAATTCATCTTTAGATTCTGTCCTAGTTGACTGTTGTTGACACCTATTGTGATAATGAAAAAAAAAAGAAAGAAAATAGAACATACCATAAGCTCATCTGCATAAGTGATGTGTAAGAAAGAATGATTGGTCTTCTCTCATACTCAGCTATTTTTGGGGGGATGAATTTGAATCCTAATGAATAGTTGCTCTGCTCTGTTCTGCTACCCAATCATATTGGCCCCTGCAAAAACTGACAGTTTTTTTTTATCAGAGTCTACACTTGCAATCCATGCACTAAACCCTTTTACCTAATCCCTAGCTGGAGCAACAAAAAAAACTCACTTCAACTTGCAATCCATGCACTATAATCCTTTTACCCATTGCCACCGGTAGCGACCGATTTGCAAGTTTAACCACTGATAAACGGTGGTTGTTTGGCCATTTTCTTGTAGTTATATTAGATTATTATCACATAAACATTCATAGAACCATTAAATAAGACTGATCCTAATCCATCTTCAGATTATATTTTATCAAATGAATTCTAGATTTAAATAGATAATTTAGGCTAATTCAAGAAGTCACTTCAACTAGAATCTTGTATCTTCAAGAGATCACAGTAAATTTTAGAATCATTCAAGCTATGAATCATAACTCGAGAGATCACACTTTATTCAAGAAGATTTAAAACCCATCACTCTTATCTTTCTTATGTGGGGTCTCACAAGCCTTAGTCCCCATGCAAATCAGTTACAAGTGAGAAGAGATAAAAAAAAACATTTCTTAATAGCAAATGTAATAATGCAATGCATGTTCGTACAATTTCAGTTTTATCAAGGAAAATAACGGAACCGCACGAGTGAAACAAAATGGCAAACAATTATCATGCATGATTTAAAAGCCCTCGTGATGTATCTTATCATTATTTGAAAAGAAAAAAAAATCTTGCCCATAACATATTCAGAAACACTACATTTAATATCACCATGGACCTAAGTTTTCTTTTCTATCTAAGCTCTGTAAACCAATCATCTATATATACACATGTCCTTCAGTCTTCACCATTGTACTTTTCATCACAAAACCATCTCTATCTGTATTAATCATCCTTTTTTTTTTTGGTAATTTAAAACCTCTCTTTCTATACTCAAAATGAAGAACAAGTTCATAAGATCCTGCGAAAACAAACTCAAAACCATGAAGAGTAAATCCATAGTCATACCTTGTTGTACGTCTTCATGCGAGAGTTGCTGCGACAAGGTTTCGTGGAGATTCAAGAAAGAAAATGAAGCAATACCAAAAGATGTTCCAAGAGGACATTTGGTAGTGTATGTGGGTGAGGATTACAAGAGGTTTGTGATAAAGATGAGTTTGCTTACACATCCAATCTTTAAAGCATTGCTTGATCAAGCTCAAGATGCTTATAACTCATCTAGACTATGGATTCCATGTGATGAGAACACTTTCCTCGACGTTGTTCGTTGCAGTGGCACTCCTCAGCATCAGAGAAACTGCATCGGCATGTAATGTAAGAAGGGGATCGGAGGACTCAAAAAACATATTTATTTGATTTTGATTCATCATCTCCAGAGAGAATTAATGTTAGATAATGTTGTACACTAATTAAGTAAGAGTTTTCGTAATATAAGTATCACCATCGTTCGTATTATAAACAAGTGTTCACTAAACATGTAGCATTTTCAAACTTCTGACAAAGATCCGAAGATAAATATATAACATAACCTGATCACGCCTCTGTTCTGTGTCATAGAAAAAGACTTGAACTCTTGTCTGATGCAGATATTGTCAGAGAAAACAAAAAATGTTTCAGTTTCTAACAATTGCTTCTGTATTATTCTACTATCATTCAAATGGAAAAAAAAAATTTAAGAAGTAAGATTTTTGTTAGTTATCAATGAGAGATTTAAGATATAATATGTATCAGCAGTGTTCCACCAATCTCACCAGCTTCGGCCAAGACCACGAATTGTCTGTCTCAGATTCAAACTTCAGTCTCTCAGATCCGATCGAGAGAAGCTGAACAGGTAGCTTCGACTGAAGTGATAGAAACGTTGGTGGACTCTAAATCACCAAGACCCGTTCATGTTTCAAAACAGGACAAGCCCATTAACACTTAAGCGAAGCCCAACAAGAACAACATTCCTGCAAAGCCCACCATTGAGGGAAAAGACTCTTCTCTTCAACGGCTAACTCCACCTGCACAAAAGAACAAAGCCAGAGTGAAGACAGAGAGTACGGATTCAATTGACCTCAGAAATAGGTTTGAATGTCTTGACACACTAGACACCTAATCATTGGGATGAGCTGTCAGGGTGCAAAACCCTAGAATTGTATCTACTATAAAGTAGCCAAACATTGTATCAAACTCTTCAAGGAAATAAAATGAGATAAAAGTTCTTTACCTAAAGTAGCTGCTGAGCTTAATTCTTCATGGTATCAGAGCAATGGATCAAGCAATCCAACTCTATTCACCTCCTTCTCTTCACATTTCAAATTGTGTTACTGTTCAACTAACCGAGAAGAACTATCTTCTCTGGAAAACTCAGTTTGAGTCTTTTCTCTCCGGTCAAAACCTTCTGGGGTTTGTCAATGGTGCTTTCCTTCAACCGCTTGCCTCTATACCCATTCCTGGCATCGATGGACAAGTCAACTATGTTCCAAACCCAGATTTTTTGGCGTGGCATCGTGCTGACCAAGTTGTGCGTGCCTGGCTTCTTGGTTCTCTCTCAGAAGACATACTGCGAGATGTTGTGCATACTACCACTGCTCAAGAACTCTGGTCTGCGCTGGCTCAACACTTCAATAAGGTATCAGCTTCTCGTCTGTTCGAACTACAACATAAACTTCAAACTTTCGAGAAGTTAGATAAGCCAATGGAAGAGTATCTTAGAGATATAAAAAGAGTATGCGAACAACTTGCTTCGATAGGAAGTCCAGTTAGTAAACAAATGAAGATCTTTGATGCTCTAAAAGGCTTAGGTAGGGAATATGAACCTATCAAAACCTCTGTGGAAGGCTCTATGGATACTCAACCAACTTTGACCTTGGATGCTGTGATTTCAAGGCTCACTAGTTACTCAGATCGTCTTGCAAGCTACAATGCCGGTATAGAGGTCTCTCAACACATGGCTTTTAACACGGTCAACACTTCCTCGGGCTACTACACCAATAACAGAGGTCGAGGTAACTCGCGTGGTCGTGGGAGGAACAACTACACAACAAAAGGAAGAGGCTTCCATCAGCAAATCTCTCAAGAGTCACCTGGATTAAACAAAGTTGTCTGTCAAATTTGCGGGAAGACTGGTCATCTAGCTTCAAAATGTTGGCATCGGTTTGACAACAGCTATCAGTATGAAAGCATACCTCAAGCTATGGCTGCTCTTCGAATCACTGATGTTACTGAGCAAAATGGAAATGAATGGGTCTCTGATACTGGTGCGACCACTCATGTTACTAGCTCTCCTCATCACCTGCAACAGTCACAACTGTACGAAGGTAATGAATCAGTTATGATGGGAGATGGAAGCTTCTTACCAATCACTCACACTGGTTCGACAAGCATCCCTTCAACCTCTGGTAAACTTCCCCTTAACGATGTCCTTGTTTGTCCTGGTATTGCTAAATCATTGCTATCTGTGTCAAAACTCACTACAAATTATCCTTGTACCTTTCAATTTGACTGTGATGATGGGCGTATATTTAATAAGGCAACAAGGGGGTTGTTAACAAAGGGACCACACAGTAAAGGGCTGTATACGCTGAGGAACTCACATCGAGGATCGTCTCTTCAAGTCAATTTCTCGTCCAGACAGCAAGTGGCGAGTGAAGATACATGGAACAAGAGATTGGGACATCCTAACATGCAAGTTCTTCAGCTGCTCTCGGCAATAAAAGCAATAATGATTAGCAATAAGAGTACTAAGAAGATTTGTGAAGCATGTCAACCTGGGAAGAGTAGTAGACTACCTTTTTCTGCTTCATCTTTTGTAGTTTCAAAACCCTTGGAAAGAATTCATTGTGATCTATGGGGTCCTTCACCAATAATGTCAGTTCAAGGTTTCAAATACTATGTGATCTTTATTGACAATTACTCAAGGTTTTGCTGGTTTTATCCTCTCAAGCGCAAATCAGATTTCCTTCAAACCTTTTACAGTTTTCAAGCTCTAGTGGAAAATTAATATAAACACAAAATTGGTACCTTTCAGTGTGATGGTGGTGGAGAATTCACAAGTAACCAGTTTGTAGATCATCTCAAGAAGCATGGTATCCAACAGTTGATCTCCTGTCCATATACACCACAACAAAATGGATTAGCTGAGAGAAAGCATAGACATATTGTGGAACTTGGCTATCAATGATGTTTCAAGGAACCGTACCTCAGAGATATTGGGTAGAAGCATTCTTCACTGCAAACTTTCTGATTAATCTCCTACCTACTACAGCTCTGGATAACAACCGCAGTCCTTATGAAGTTCTGACAGGTCAGGCTCCAAACTATACTGCTCTCAGAGTCTTTGGTTGTGCCTGTTATCCGACACTTCGTGATTATGCAACAACAAAATTTGATCCACGATCATTAAAGTGCGTGTTTCTCGGATATAATGAAAAATATAAGGGTTACAGATGCTTACTTCCATCAACTGGACGCGTCTACATCAGCCGGCATGTTATCTTTGATGAGGAAGCATTTCCCTTCTCAACTCTATCATCTGGTAGTCCACGTCAGTGTACGCCTCTGATGGCTGCCTGGTATAAAAGTTTCCCTGAACCAAGATCAGATCATACAAAAGAGCAAATCAGTAAGCGTACTGATGAAACAGCTACAAGACCGTTATTCACACCTCAAGATTTTCCACCCTTACCTATAAGACGTTCTCAAAGAAGTCAGCCTCTAGAAGTGTCTACTGAGAGAGAGGAGGAAAGTCCTGGGTGTACGACAGGCTGTGATCCTGCTTCTATAGGAAACAGCTTTCCTTCTTCTCCCATCAGGATGGATACTTCTGAGCAATCTTCACCTTGCAATGTTCTAGTAACGTCGACAGTGCTTCCTACGCTGCCTCCAAACTCTGATGTCTCAGTGGCTCCAACACCTTCAGTTACACCTGTAATTGAATCCAGTATTAATACACATATTCAAACTTCAGTTCAAACTCCTAGATCGCCTATAACTGTTCAAAGTGACAATACCTCTCTGACATCATCACATGCTTCACCAGTTGCTTCTCCAACATTGTCAGATCAGAAATCTGTCACAGCTTCGGGTTCAAGTTCTTCAGTTTCTGCGGACACAACTCCAGCCAATCCTACTCTCGAAGTTCAACCTAAACACAAGATGGTAACTCGGTTAAAGGATGGGATTCGTAAACCAAATCCACGATATGCTCTGCTATCTCACAAAGTTGCTTACCCGCAACCTAAGACTGTAGCAGAAGCACTCAAACATCCAGGTTGGACTGGTGCAATGGGAGAAGAGATAACGAACTGTAAAGCTGCCAACACCTGGTCTTTAACTCCTCCTACACCTGACATGAATGTGTTAGGTAGCAAATGGGTGTTTAGACCTAAGCTTAATGCTGATGGTTCACTACAAAAGCTTAAAGCAAGACTAGTAGCATAGGGATATAATCAAGAAGAAGGGATTGATTACCTGGAGACTTATAGTCCTGTTGTCAGAACGGCTACAGTTCGAGCTGTTCTTGACTTGGCAACTAAGATGCAATGGGACATTAAGCAGATGGACGTTCAAAACGCCTTTCTTCATGGGGATCTTCCGGAAACGGTTTACATGAAGCAACCGGCTGGTTTTGTAGATCCTGATAAACCTGACTGGGTCTGCCATCTGCACAAATCCTTATACGGGTTAAAACAAGCTCCAAGAGCTTGGTTTGACAGGTTCAGCAATTATCTACTAGAGTTTGGCTTTACCTGTAGTATTCCTGACCCATCCTTATTTGTCTACAGAAAAGATGGAGCAATCATCATTCTGCTTCTCTACGTCGATGACATGCTCATCACTGGCAACAACTCTGCTGCGATGACATCTTTCCTTGCTGCTCTCAACACCGAATTTAGAATGAAGGATCTTTGACAGATGCATTATTTCCTGGGAATCCAGGCTCACTTTCATTCTTCTGGCATGTTCCTCTCTCAACAAAGATATGCAGAGGATCTATTGATTGCAGCAGGAATGAGTGAGTGTGCTTCAGTCTCGACACCATTACCGCAACAGCTAGAAACGACAAGAGCAAAGAATCAAAATCCTTTCCCAAATCCAACATATTTTCGAAGCTTGGCTGGTAAACTTCAATACCTGACACTCACCAGACCAGACATCCAATTCGCAGTCAATTTCGTTTGTCAGAAAATGCATGCTCCAACGTTTGCTGACTTTCTCCTTCTCAAGCGGATCCTACGTTATATAAAAGGCACATTAATCATGGGACTTAACTTTGATCGAAGGACAAGCAACACTTTATGAGTTTACAGTGATAGTGATTACAGTGGTTGTGCAGAAACAAGTCGATCAACAGGAGGCTACTGCACATACCTTGGTACGAATCTCATATCTTGGTCCTCCCAAAAACAAGACTCCGTATCTCAAAGCTCCACTGAAGCCGAATTCAGAGCCATGTCTGATTCTGCAGCAGAGATCACTTGGATCTGCAACATACTCAAGGAACTTGGAGTTCCGCAGTATCAACCTCCTGAGTTGTACTGTGACAACCTTTCCGCAGTTTATCTTACTGCCAATCATGCGTTTCACAAAAAGAGCAAGCACTTCAAAAATCACTACCACTATGTCAGAGAAAAGGTTGCTATTGGCACTATCGTCGTGCATCACATACCTGGAATTCAGCAGATAGTAGATATCTTCACGAAGTCTCTCCCTGAAAGACCGTTCTTCTCTCTGCGATACAAACTCGGTGTGGTCCTTTCTCCCACACAGAGTTTGCGGGGGAGTATCAGCAGTGTTCCACCAATCTCACCAGCTTCGGCCAAGACCACGAATTGTCTGTCTCAGATTCAAACTTCAGTCTCTCAGATCCGATCGAGAGAGGCTGAACAGGTAGCTTCGACTGAAGTGATAGAAACGTTGGTGGACGCCAAATCACCAAGACCCGTTGATGTTTCAAAACAGGCCAAGCCCATTAACACTTCAGCGAAGCCCAACAAGAACAACATTCCTGCAAAGTCCAACATTGAGGGAAAAGACTCTTTTCTTCAACGGCTAACTCCACCTGCACAAAAGAACAAAACCAGAGTGAAGACAGAGAGTACGGATTCAATTGACCTCAGAAATAGGTTTGAATGTCTTGACACACTAGACACCTAATCATTGGGATGAGCTGTTAGGGTGCAAAACGTTAGAATTGTATCTACTATAAAGTAGCCAAACATTGTATCAAACTCTTCAAGGAAATAAAAATGAGATAAAAGTTCTTTACCTAAAGTAGCCGCTGAGCTTATTTCTTCAATATGTTATGTTATTGTTTGCACGAGAGGCTCCATGAAATGGCCATGAGATGCAATAGCATAGACATTAATTTAGTATATTAAAGGAGAAACTCACATGAAAGGATTCATAATGCTTAGACAAAAACAGCAAGAAACAAGTACATTTGAAGCCAGACACAAATAAATCACAAGTCTTCTTGATCACTCTCTTTTGTCAACTGTGCCCGAATCCTCAAATGGCAACATAAAAGTAACAAGTTAACTAGTTTTACACGTAATCTTTATATCATATATATCATACAGAGTGACACCAGTCATTCACATTACAATCAAAAACTCAATTCAAACTTAAAACAGTAAAAGAACAACAAAATTTAAATCGAAACAGAACAATTGAATACAGAACAGAACAGAGGAATGCTCTCTTAGCAAATTGGAATCGGAGCTCCGTTCCATTCCTTGAGACAATTCATCAACGGATCAATAAGTTTACCTTCACACATTGCAGTGAAAACCTTATCAAACTCCTCTCCTGGAGACACAACCTTTTCTCCGGTCAACAACTTCGTACCGAGCTCTTCCCTCACGAACTTATACAAGGGATACGACCTACACTCCGTAATCCGGTTCGGAATCGCTGCAGTTCCATTACCGTAAGCCGCTCTAGTCGCTTCGACTTCCTTAGGAAGCACAGCCTTAAGCTCCTCCTCAAAAGCTCCAATCTTTTGAAAGATTGAAGTCCCTGCATTCTTCTCTGTCTCACCGTTGGATAAAGCGTGATCAACAATGACTTGTCTTAGCTTCTGCATCAACGGGTACGTAGCGCTACATGGATCATCGACGTATGTGAACACTTGCTCACGATCAACGACCTTAAGCAAGTCTTTCTCACAGAACCGCGATGGATGAAGCTCACCATTAACTCCAGTGGTTAACACTTTCTTAGCCACTTGAGAAACAGTGTTCTTCACAGTTTGTCTCAAGTTCTCTTCCAAATGTCTCAAATCCACAGCTTGACATATCCCAACAAGGAACGTTGTTGACATAAGCTTGAGAATGTCAACAGCTTCAGATGTTTTACGTGAAGAGATCAATCCAAGAGAGTTGACATCTTGATTATGTTGTTCAGCTGATTGAACATGGCTTGTAACTGGATTAGCCAAGTACTGAAGCTCAGAACAGTAAGAAGCCATAGCAATCTCAGCTCCTTTGAAACCATAATCCAAACTTGGATTACTAGAAGCTGTTAGGTTCGAAGGAAGTCCATTGTTGTAGAAATCGTTAACAAGCTCAGAGAATTGAGCAAACATAAGCTTCCCAATCGCAGCAATGGCCAATCTCGTGTTATCCATAGATACTCCGATCGGTGTTCCTTGGAAGTTACCACCGTGAATCGCCTTGTTCCTCGAAACATCGATCAACGGGTTATCGTTAACGGAGTTGATCTCACGCTCAATCGATTTCGTAGCTTGACGGATCACTTCGATCTGAGGTCCAAGCCATTGAGGAGATGTACGAAGAGCGTAACGATCTTGTTTAGGTTTTTGTAACGGATCCATCTCGTGAAGCTTCTGAGCTAATTTCATGTACGAGCTTCCGTCGAGGATGTGTTCCATAATCGCCGCCGCTTCGATTTGTCCAGGGTGATGCTTCAAACGGTGAGTGAGATGATCGGTGAACTCAGGCTTCCCGCTCATCACCTCCGCGAAGATTGCCGATAAAACCTCAGCTAACACCGCTTGAACATTCGCTTCGAATAGAACCATCGACGCCATGCCAGATCCAACCGCCGTGCCGTTAACTAGAGCTAACCCTTCCTTAGGCTGCAGATCGAAGAATCCGGTACTGATTCCGGCTTTCTCGAAGGCTTCTTTCGCGGTTAAGGACTCGCCGTTAGGACCGGTGGCTTTGGAGTTAGGACGTCCGGTGAGGAGTCCGGCGATGTAGGAGAGAGGAACGAGATCGCCGGAGGCGGTTATGGTTCCACGGAGAGGAAGCGAAGGAGAGATGTTATGATTGAGGAGACTCGTGATCGCTTCGAGGATCTCGAATCTGATCCCTGAGTATCCTTGGAGTAGAGTGTTGACTCTTACGAGCATGGCCGCTCTTGTGGCGGATTCCGGCAGCGTGTGGCTTGTCTCCTTCGTGTTTCCGAATATTCCGGCGTTCAAAAATCTGAAAAAAAAAAAAATTAATTAAACCCGACCCGATATGAATCAACCCGACCCGATAAGAATCAACCCGACCCGAGTAACCGACCCAGCGTGTTTCCCATGCACTCGTGAGTTTATTCAGTGACAAATTATACAAGAACAAAATTAATCTCTGCCAATTATCCACTTTAGCTACTAATTTAATATATTTTTTCTGATCACAAATCCCAAAAAGAATTTGAAGAAAAAAAAAATCTCAAAATTAATTAGTTACTCATAATGTTACGATTATGAATTTAATTAAAATTACCTAATGAGTTCAGTTTGTAGGGCGGTGCCGTTTTTGGTTCTCCGATGAGAAGTAGCACCAAAGCCAGTGGTGACACCGTAACTGTCAGTACCTTTGTTCATACTCTCCATAACCCAATCACTGCTAGCTTTCACACCGGCTCTTGAAGACTCAGCTAGCTCAACCTTAACGTCGCCGCCTACGGTGGAGATGGCAGCAACTTGTCCGATCGTTAGTGTTTCTCCTCCAAGATTAACAACTGGTCTACGGTACTCTTCAACCATCTTCTTGACTTCGTCAAGATGGCTTCCTTTCATTTGCTCAGCGGCTAAACCCCAATTCAACGGATCCGACACCGTCTTTGTCATCACGGCTGGTTTGGCTGTCTTCTCTCCTCCGTTGCACAACATTGCTTCGATCTGATCCATTTTGGTTTTGAAAAAGTTGTGTGTTTAATTAGCGAATATGGGATGATTGATCAAGATTATTCAGATCTCTTGAGTTTGTTTGTTTGGGAGATAGAAAGAGAGAGAGAGAGAGGTTTTGAATTGTTGTTGGTGGGGTTTTGGTTATTCTGAGGAAGAAGAGAAGAGAGAAGAGTGGTTTAAATAACAAGGACAATGTTAGTGTTGTTGTTAGGTAAGCACAAGAGAGGCGAACACAAGAGTTGATTTTCGTATTAAAAAATAAAATAAGAGAGGGGTGGGTGAGAGATTAATGATGACCGTTGGATGAAGACTATAGATCTAATGGTGGAGAATGGAGAACGTGAATTTGGTTTGAGTCGCAAAAAGTGTTTTTTTTTTTTTTTTTTTTTTTTTTTAATTAACGCGGTTGGTTTACGGTGTAGTGTTCGATCAATAACAACAACAACCTCAAACTCAATCCTCAAGGGGTCGAAAAAGGTGGTCGTGGCTGGTGGCTGAGGAAAATAGCGTTTTGCGGTTGGTGAGACTTTTTGGGAGCCAAAAAAAAATGTATTTACGAGTGGGGGATTATGGTTTTGGAGATGAAATGGGAGTAGTTGTGGAATGTAAGAACACATACTTAGGTCAACTTAAAAGTCGTCCCTTATATAAAAAATTGTACGGAAATATTGGTATATTTTTACCATATATCCCTCTTGTTGTCTTCTCATTTCTTTCTCTTTTGATATTTATTTATTTTATCTCACTTTAATTACATTGTTTTAAATGTAACTTGTAGATAGAAATTGTTTGTATATTTCAATCTTTTTTTTATTATTTTCACAAAAAAGAAAATTATGAGTCCAATCTAAATTAATGACAATTGAATTAGTGTTCATTGCCAAATTAAAAATTTCTAAGTCCATACTAAATTAAGGTAAATAATATTGGAATTAATAAATTTATTTAACTAAATTTTTAATATGAAATAAATGATTTATCTATACATTTTAATGTAAATGATTTAACAAAATATTACATTTATAATTATTTTAAATGTAAATAAAATATTTATTTATATTTATAAATAAATATAAATAAATATTATAATATTTATTTATAAATATTGTCAATAAAGTTGACTACTAAACTATTTGGATTCAGTGTCTACATTTTAGGAATTAGGGTGTATTGTTTTGGTTTTTTTATGTTATTGTTTATGGTGTAGGATTTGTTGTTTATTGCTTATTGTAGAAGGTTTAGAATTTATTGTTTTGTTATTTAGGTCTAGTTGTATGGTTCAAGGTACAATGACAACGTCAAAGCCATACGAACATGATCAACGTGTATATTATTACATAATTAGTGATATAAGTTACATATCTGAATAGCTATTTAGTATATATTTAGTTTGGTCTCATTATAAATATAAACATATAAACCACTTGAAGTCAAACCAAACCAGCATAAATTGTTTGGGTAAAACGGGCCAAAGGGGTACCCTTTCTATTTTTTCAGTATCAACACTAAACCAAACATTTGACTTCAAAAGAAATATTTGAAGTAGTTTGTTAATGATATTACTAGCTAGATCGGCACAAGGTGGAACATTTGACTACGGTTAAATTAATAATGACTGTATATACGTTTCCAAGTATGATTATTTTTGTCAAGTGCTGTGAGTTATGTAAGTGTAGTTATTACATTGAAAATTTCTAGAGGAAGGAAGTAGAAAAAAAAAAGTATCATGGATGAACATATATATATATATATATATTTCTCTGTAAATATGGCATTTACAGGAAGATTTGATGAATTTTGCCATTACTCACTCTTTACAATGATTATCTTTTGTTCGATCAGGTAATATAAACAGTCAAGTTGTGTCAGAGAGCTAGTACAATACATTCTCATAAAATCAAGAGCGCAACATGCTGATTAGAAAAACAAGGTGATTAAGAATATTAATCCCGGTTTGCGGTTTTATGATAATTAATTAACATGTTGATTAGGAGAATATGTAATGGTTAGTGTAGTGATAACAATATCTAACAAAGTGATTAAGAATGTTAATCCCGGTTTGTAATTTCTAGTTACTTGAAATGAGGCAGTACTCTGTTTCTTCTCTCGAGTATACGAAAAATATTATCCAATTTAGTGATTTTTTTTTGTTGACATGAGCTTATATCGTATTTTATTTGGCCAAAGTTGCTAACATTTTATCGAGTTGAGTAAAACAAAAAGTACTCTTTGTCTGGTTGGAAGCTTAACTCAAAGGATATATCTTTTTTCGGATATAAGTTACACCAAGAAGGAAAGAATCCAATTGCTCTTTTTTTTTTTTTTTTCCAATGAGTTAACGTCGTAAAGGCTGTATGAGGTGTGCATTTATCTATATATTAGAAAAAAAAAACATAAATGAAAGTTTATGTGGCTGATTTGGACAAATGACTTTGGGTATTGTATATTTTGAGATTATATTGACCTTGAAATGGGGATGCTGAAGGGGGTTGGTGAGACGAGTGGTGTCTGATGGATCTTTGCCACTGTGGTTGTTGCATTGATGACCCACAACAAGGGCTCTCTCACGTAATTTTCATTTGATAATCATTAATATTATTTGAGTGTTTTCGTCTTCTTTTTTTTTAAATTTTTTTTTGTTATTTTGGGTTAGTCAGCATTTTAGGTCGACGACGCTTATGAAGAAGTTGGAGGGATGGATAGCTGCCTGAAACAATATCTTCTAAGATAATTTTATAATCAATTTTACAAACCCAACTAATCTCGACTTCAACGTTTATCCAAAAAGAAAAAAAAAAATCACTAATATGTGACGTTTTAATTCTTCATATTTTGCAATACAAAGTGTCTATACTCGCATTTTCATTAAATTATATATTATCAAAGTCTAGACTATGTTATTCTCTTTGTATAAAATACTTTCAATATATCGTAGATTTGCATTTTTTTGTTATTATTATTCAGAAGAAATAGTTGGTAGTATATAGAGTATATGCACTAGATACTACAAAAATGAAACATATTTAATAAACTACCACTAGATAATGACCCGCGCTGGTAGCGCGAAATTTTTTTTTTTTATTTTGTTATTTGTTAATATTATGTTTACGTTGTATCATTCATTTACATGTTATATAATATAGTACTATATGGTGAGTTTTGATTCATATTAAACTACTAATAGGTAGGCATGGTAACTACTACCGATACCTGTTTTTTGGTTCATATCAGTCCCGAAAAAGGTACCCGTAGCTTTAGAGTCGAGTGAAGAGTATAATAATTATATACAATTATTATACAATTACTGTTATTTGTTTAAATATCATGTCATTTTTGTTTTTTGAACGAAATTATATGTCAGTTTGGGTTCACAAATGAAATGGTTAGGGTTTAAATTTTACAATTAGAACGAAATTATATATTGGTTTAGGTTCACAAATGAGATTGTTAGGATTTAGATTTTACAATTAGAACGAAATTATATGTCGGTTTGAGTTCACAAATAAGATGGTGAAGGTTTAAATTTTACAATTCGAACGAAATTATATGTCAGTTTGGGTTCACAAATGAAATGGTTAGGGTTTAGATTTCACAATTAGAACAAAATTATATGTCGGTTTGGGTTCACAAATTAGATGGTTAGAGTTTAGATTATACAATTAGAACGAAATTATATATTGGTTTGGGTTTACAAATGAGATAGTTAGAGTTTAGATTTTACAATTAAAACAAAATTATATGTCGGTTTGAGTTCACAAATAAGATGATTAGGGTTCAGATTTTATAATTAGAACGAAATTATGTCGGTTTGAGTTCATAAATGAGATGTAAAATATACATATTACATGCTATTTTAAAAAATTTATGTAAAATATAAATATTACATGCTATTTTAAAAAATTTCACCTAATTTTTCATTCATTTTACATTACACTAAAATAAGAAAAGAGTGATTTTGTCTTTCTAGCCCAAAAAAAACATGGATCCCATGATATTTTCCTTTAAAAAAAATTGTTATGCTATTCACTTAAATAACTTTTAGAATTGTGGTATTTGTTTAATTAACCCTAGTATCTAATTACGTAAGTATAAATGTTAAGAAGACAAGATGTGGTGAAGAGCATGCACACATGAAAGTGTTTAAATCAATCCATCCTACCAACCCACTACTTCTTTGCAGCCATAATTTTGTAGACCCTTTTATAATTTCGTGTCCAATTGATTTATATTAGCTTTATTTATTTTTGTATTAATTTTTTGTAGCGATGATTCAAGCGACATAGTAAGGAGTAGTTCGATATCACCATCGAACCCTCAATTAGATATTACTTTTTCTGATAAAATAAATGTGTTTTTTTTTTTTTTTTTTTTTTTTGCATAATGATTAAGGAATTTGTTTTACATTTAGGAAGAGGACGAGTTTAAGTTCTATGACGATTTCACGTTAATGTCGAATCTTTCAACCTAATTAATATACAAAACTATCTTATAAATAATTCAGTTATTTGCTCGTCCACTATTTTCATGTTTGCTATTTTTATTTGGGAAGTTAAAAAATAATTACAACTGATCTTGTTCCTTGCGATTAGTTTGATCGCTTTTCTTACGTAGTCGTCTAGGTGTTTCGATTTAGACCGTATATTCTCAAGTCTCAACTATTTAACTCTTTAATTATAAAGATTTTAAAAATGGGTCTGACTTTTAATAAATACAACACTTTATAGCAAAAAGAATGTAATTGCGTACATGTCATGTATTCATTTTACAACCATGCAATGCAAACGGTGTGTTTTCTTCATTTTTAGCTCCGCATTCATTGTTATCTATTGTGTTTCCCTCGTGCATGTGTAATACATTGTCCTCACCCCTCCACAAATTTAAAATAGCATTACAATTATATTATCTCGGTGCACCGGTCTTATGAACTATCTTGGTGCGGCGGCCATCTACGCTTTAATGCTTATGGTGATAGGATGCAGATCATGGATAACCTTGAACCAACCGTAGCAACCGAGGAAACTCAAGGTGAAGAATTCCTTAAACTCTCTTGCACTCTTTCCTTTGTACTTATTTCCATCTGTATCTGCTTGAGATATGCTTTTTTATATATGCTGTATATGGGTTTCAGAAGATACGACATACAACTGGAGGTGGCCTTATCAACTAAAGACAAAGCCCACCACAATTCTAAGTTATTGTGATTGTTTTCTTGTAAGCTTCAACTTAACATCTCAATATTTCTTGTTGGTTTCTTATTGGAGTTGGTGTCATACGTCCCCGTTGATTGCCTTTGAATCTAATATTATATACACCGTATTTTGACCATGTGAACTACATACACTTTTGTTAATGTGGGTTAACCTTTTATAAATGCTACCGAGTTCATCATTAAAGCACTGCTCACACAAACTCAAAACTGGATATCACCAGACTTTTGAGGCAGGACCGATTCAGGTAGCAAGCTATAGTCTTCTAATGATTGGTAAGATCAAAAGATGAAACTGTTTCTCTTGTTTTTAGAGTTTAGACAATGATGCGTGAGTGTTAGACTCGCTAAACAGTAAACACAATTGTTATCGACACTTTCAATAAATTAAAAACTAATAATAGACAATAAAATTACAGGTTATAGAATCAGAACTGCAAATATCTAGTTTTGTATCAAGTTTCGAGAAGCTGTTGGAGAAAAGAAACATAGCATTGCCTCATTTCAAGTAACAACTAGAAATCGCAGACCGGGATTACATTCTTAACTAATCACCTTATCAAATTATACGTATTCTCCTAATCGGCATGTTAATGACCATAAAACTGCAAACCGGGATTAACATTCTTAATCACCTTGTTTTACTAAGCAGCATGTTGCTCTCTTGATATAATGAGATTGTATTTGTACTAGCTCTCTGACGCAACCTGACTGTTGACATTACCTGATCAAACAAAAGATAATCATTGATAAAAGAGTTAATGGCAAAATTTATCATATCTACCTGTAAATGCCATATCTACAGAGAGCTTTTTTCATTCGCACGCATCTTAATCTTCAACGGTGGTGATTGCAAATGTCGAAATCAGCTCTGAGAAAGTAAGCAATTAAGCTCATCGAACCCATCATCTTCATCATGTTCCACATCTTTCAATAGTTTCTGTGTCCTAGTAAGAGCATCAAGCTTGGTTTGTTCATATAATGAAAGTCTTTGTGAATCCCATTCCTCTTTCAATCTCTCCACTTTCTCGCCAATCAACTCTTTCTCTTCTGATATGTGCTTTATGTCTTCAATCTCCACTATTTCTCCTGCTCCTTAACATTACGAAAACAAAGGGTATAAAACATAATGAAATGGGATGGGAGGGAAATAACATCAATGGTAATACTTAGACAAATGAACAAAAAAAAAATTGGCTGCAGAAAACAGTTCATATGAAGTAGCATACCTTTGATTGCTCGCTTCTTGGCCTCTGCATAATCTAAAGACCTTTTGTGTAGGGAACTCAGATCAACTTCGTTACCCTGATAAGAACAAAAGCAGCAAGAACGGTAAAATATAGAAAACTTTAGTAAAATTCAAAATCAAACTGTTGGACATATGCTTTTGTCCACTATCTTTAGGCAAGAGCAAGAGAGAAGTGTCAACGCTTCAAAGTTTTTTAAGAATTTCGTACTCACCATATCCAAATGAATAAATTGCTCGATCTCGGTTTCAGAGAGTAATCTGTTCAAGTCAAGATGAGAATAATATCACTAAAAAGGTTATTTAAAACTACGATTTGTTAGTCCTCTGAAAAAAAAAAACTTAAGGGACAAAAAAAATGACATACTTATCATACGCAAACCGCACTCGTGCGTTCTGTAGTTCTGTTAATTGATTAAGTTTCTTAGTTGCAGAATCTTCACCCACAGCTCCAAATATAAACATGTTCTTATCAAGCATTTGTTTTGCCACAGCAGCAGCTATCTCTACACCTTTATCTTTCGCCTCGACTACAAGATCCCTAAATTTCCCAAGCTCTTCTACAAGACGAGCACCGCACAAGTTTAGTATGGTACTAACAATACGGAGAACTTGTACAGAATTGCGAAAAAAAAGGTTCAAATCAGTGAAGCCTAATGAATAAGTCACATGACTCACATCACAGCAGCTTTCACAATATATAGAATTAAAAGAAGGAAACTAGTTAAAGCTGATAGATACAGCGTACATCAAGAAACGACAAAGGTAAAATACTTACGAAGTGAGATATAAACTCTGAACTTGGGTTTAAAAGGTTGGATCTCATGAAGACAATAGAGACAGTAAAGACCTCCAAGTCTCCGTGAAAAAGAATCCATACTAACCATGTGACCTGTATAGATATAAAGGTTGGCTTGTGAGCTTAGCTAAGAAACTAGGGACCACAAGGGTGAATGAATGAATGCAAACAGCAGCTCCAAAAAAATCCAGGAAATGAACCAAAACGTACCAATGGTATGCGCATATAGCGACTGCATGAAAAAGGCTAAGTTGCTGTTAGGACTAGCTTCATATAAATAAGAAAACTTTCGGGATAGCCACACGCTCTTCATATCAGCAAACGTTGTCAAATCACCCTAAAACGCAAAACCAGAAGAGATTCAACAAAACAGGAAAAGAAGTGAAATTCAAAAAATTTACTTTAAGGCTATAAAAAAAGATTGAGAAAAGAATAGAAAAGAACCTCCACAAACTCGCCAATAAGCTCATCTATATCTCTCTTGAACGGAGAAAGATTCATCCTTGACATACACACCAAAAACCAAAAAAAAAAAAGTATGAGAATTGGAGAAACACAAAGATTTCGTATCAAGAACATGTGTTCTATTATTGATTATCAAAATCACATGCTAAATGGTAACACAACTTGCAATCACACCGATCAATTCCAAATTTTTTATGTAACCTCGAGTCCCAGAAAGAGAAATCAAGGAGAATACCGAGTGCTCTCGAAGCAACAAGAAGAGAATAAACAAAGGCTCAAGAGGCTCAAAAACTTTATTTCTCAATCAAATTAGCGTGTGATCTTAAGTTTCAAACAAGTTTTACTAAGTTCTGAATCATAGAGGACACTAAAAAAAAAAAAAAAAAAAAAAACAAGCAATCGTAAAACCAAATTATAAAAATGTATACTTTGTAACAATCCTTTGGAGCCCAGTTGTAAGCTATGGTCACTAATCATGTACAGAACAAGATAATGACAATTCCATGGATACAAGCTATGGTCACAACAAAACCCAATTAGGTAATTTCTCTAATCCAACAGAAAAAAAAAAAAACTAAAATTCAGCACTCAATTTCCCCACTAATTCTTCTAGGTTATGAGTTTCTAACACTAAATCCTCAATCTCTTCGCTTAATGAGGATTATATATATATAGTTTTTAAAGAGATTGCGAAAAGGGAGAGAAGAACCGTACGTTTAGAAACGAGAATGCAAGAGGGATGCGAGGACGAAAAGGAAAATTGAAAGGGGTGAAACTGATCTTCTTCACTTTTGAATCTCTGAATCACCAAAACTAATTTTTCTGAATTACTTCGCCACTCGAGGAAGGCGAGACAGACTTGGAGGAGATATGCTCTAAATAATCCAACCCAAACAATTTTGGGCCTTAATTCTTTTACTCAAGCCCAACTTTGTTTTTTTCTTTTTCGCAAGAAAAACATCGGAGTCGCAAATATTTTTTTACGTAACGAGTCAGTAAAGAATAGGCTCGGAATCTTTCAACAAAGACCACTATTATTATTAAAATAGGGGCCTCGAACAAATGAATCTTGGGTCTTGAGGTTAATGCCTCATTACGAGTACTAGTATAAGTAACCACGTTGGTTAACTTGACAATTTTGTCTATTTCTTTTGCCACTGAATCAGGTTTACTTATATTTTGTGCTTTGCATATGCATAGGAAAATACAAAACAAATTAGGACAGACAAATGATAACATTTAGATTTTTATTTATATATATATGTTTAATACTATTTATATAAGTTTTATAAATGGTTTGCGTTGACAAAAAAAATATGTTTAAAAAGCTGTCCAATAAAATTTGAGAAAAGAAATGGACTTCTTGAAAAATACAATATTAGCAGAAAATATTAAGATTCACTTCTTCTTCTTTTTTTTTTCTTTTTTGTCACTGTTTTCACTCTCTAGCAGCTGTTATGAAATAAATAAAGAAAACTAAAATCCATAGAGACCTTTTTTTTTTATTTTTTTGACAATCCATATATAGATACCTTTTTATAAAGATGTTAACGCGTAGACATGACAAGAAGGTATCAAACTCTGCTCATGAGAAACCTACTTCACCAGTCAATTTGAGGAAAGTCATTTTCACCTTCGCGGCAAGCATCATTTGTAGACTTTCTTTTGGACAAAACTTCTGTGATTTTGTCGATATGGAGACAGTGGAAGATTTGGTGCTTGAGTCGGAGATCAACCTTGGCTCCGTGGCGTTTGCTGACTTCGTACCTGCAGGGTGGATTATAGATCGGGTCTCCAGTCAGTATTCCAAGGTGAAAAAAGCCTTTGACAAACTCGACAATTTCTTTGAACTTGTGATTGATGATCATTTGAAGAGTGGAAAAATCCAAGATCACTCGGACATCATTAGTGTCATGTTGGATATGATCAATAACCCTACTAAATTCGGTCCTTACGAAGTCACCAAGCCATCTCAAAGGAGTCATCGGTGAGTAGTGAGTACAAATTAATCCTTTAGTAAATCTTCAAAACTTTACATTAGAAAGGCAACTTAAAAGGGAAAATATTATAGCTTGGGAAGCAAGTTAACATATATCATTTTGATCAGGATGTGTTTTTGGCTGGAGTGAACGCGGGATCCATCACGATGACATGGACGATGACAGAGCTAAGCAGACATCCGAGAGTGATGAAAAAACTTCAAGAAGATATTCGAGCAGCGCTAGGACCCAACAAAGAGAAAATCACAGAAACAGACCTAGAGAAAGTGGAGTACTTGAAGATGGTGATAGAGGAAACATTCAGATTACACCCACCAGCACCTCTCTTGCTCCCAAGACTAACAATGTCCGACATCAAGATTCAAGGCTACAATATTCCCAAGAACACCATGATCCAAATCAACACTTACTCGATTGGACGTGATCCCAAAAACTGGACAAACCCCGAAGAGTTCATCCCCGAAAGGTTTGTGGACAACCCTATCGAATACAAGGGTCAGCATTTTGAGCTATTGCCGTTTGGATCCGGACGTAGGGTCTGTCCCGGGATGGCCACGGGGATCACCATCGTCGAGCTCGGCCTTCTTAGCCTTCTTTACTTCTTCGATTGGAGTTTGCCCAATGGCATGACAACTAAAGACATCGACATGGAAGAAGACGGAGCTTTTGCCATAACTAAGAAAGTCTCTCTTGAACTCGTACCAACTCTTCATCGCTGGTGAAGAATATAATAACTACTTTTAAATAGGAACAAGACTTCTATATGTTTGTCTACTTTACTATATCGTTTTGGGTTTTGCTTTTGTCCTTTGTTTGATAACGTTTATTTTGTCATGTTATCCTCATGTTTCATGTTTACAATAATGTTTCAATTTTTGTCGAAATGGTCTTTTGAATAAAGATCCATTTTTAAGTTGACATATAAACATTTAAGACATTGATGCCGCTAGATTCAGGGTGTCTTTATATATCATGATAAAATAAATAATTAGGTACTTTGTCTTAATCCCTAGCTTCTGTTCTCTGTTTTCCTCTGATTCGATACTCTTTTATTTTTATTTATCATCATCATCAAACGAATAAGTGAAGATATGGAAAAAGTTGCAGTGAGTTTTTTTTTTTTTTAAATATAAATTAGAACTCCACCGACGATCAATCCACTCAGGATTTTTGAATTCGTGAATTATTATTTTCGTGAGTGTATATTAATTAGTCAATCATTTTCGTACGCTGAGATATTTCAAATCTAATTATTAAACCTAATTAGTTTGGTCATTATACACGAATCAGTTTCACAAATCAAAAACCAGAAGGCTTAGATCTGTTGATTGTCACGTTATTGTTGTCGGTTTGGTTAAAGAGAGAGCTCTATATCTAACCTTGTTTTTTGAGGGCTTCTCCATCTCCACCCATTACCCACTAACCCACATTTAACACAAGATCATGATATGCCTTGATAGAGTACAAAAACCTAACCTAACCACATGCATTGCTCCATATAAATTAGAATGTCTCTTTGAGAACAAATTGCTCTTCACTCCCAAATACAAAGTAAGAAAAAGACATATACAATAGTTACTTAGCCAAAACAAAAGACAAGAATAATGTCAATCTTCCTATGTTTCCTCTTACTTCTCCCTCTCTTTTTGATCAACTTAAAAAAGCTTTTACCCTCGAAAAGGAAGCTTCCTCCGGGACCTACGGGTCTTCCAATCATAGGAAACTTGCACCAGGTTGGAAGATTGCTTCACAGTTCTCTTCACAAGCTTTCCTTAAAACATGGACCGGTGATGCTTCTCCGTTTCGGGGTCGTCCCTGTGGCCGTGATCTCCTCCAAGGAAGCAGCAAAAGAAGTTCTCAAGACTCATGACCTAGAGACTTGTACCCGACCTAAGATGGTCGGGACCCGTTTATTTTCTTACAACTTCAAAGACATTGGTTTCACTGAGTATGGCGAGGACTGGCGAGAGATGAAAAAGCTCGTGGGGCTCGAGCTCTTTAGTCCAAAAAAGCAAAAGTCTTTTAGGTCTATCAGAGAGGAAGAGAGTGACTTGCTGGTCAAGCAAATTTCAAACTCTGCTCAAACGGAAACCCTAGTGGATTTGGGAAAACCCCTTTTCTCCTTCACCGCCAGTATTATATTTAGACTTGCCTTTGGGAATAACTTCCGTGAGTGCGATTTCATTGATATGGAGAGAGTCAAAGAGCTGGTGATAGAGTCAGAGACCATCGTAGGAACCTTGGCATTCACTGACTTCTTCCCCACGGCTCTCGGATGGGTCATAGACCGGCTCTCTGGTCAGCATTCGAGGATAAACAAAGTCTTTTCCAAACTCAGCAATTTGTTTCAGCATGTTATTGATGATCATTTAAAGAATGAATACCACCAATATCACTCAGACCTTATCAGTGCCATGTTGGATTTGATCAATAAATCCACCAGTGAAGGCTCTTCCAAGATCACTTCCGATCATCTCAAAGGAGTCATGTCGGTAAGTTTGAATGATTTCTCAACTAGTACCAATCTTTAAAGTTTAATTTGAAAAGCAATGTTATAGCTTACGGAACAAGTTACAAATATACTTCTAAATCCTATTTTTAAACAAAAATCATGAATTCTAACGTATGTAATTTATTTAGGATGTGTTTTTAGCGGGAGTTAACGCGGGAGTGATCACGATGATATGGACAATGACAGAGCTAACCAGACAGCCAAGAGTGATGAAGAAACTCCAAGAAGAGATTCGAGCAACACTCGGGTCCAACAAAGAGAGAATCACAGAAGAAGATCTAGAGAAAGTTCATTACCTAAAGATGGTGATAGAGGAAACATTCAGATTGCACCCACCTGCTCCTCTCTTGCTCCCAAGATTAACAATGTCCGACGTCACGATTCAAGGCTACAACATCCCCAAAAACACCATGATTGAGATCAACACTTACACGATAGGACGTGATCCCAAATGTTGGACGAGCCCCGAGGAATTCATTCCTGAGAGGTTTTTAAATACCTCAATAAACTACAAGGGTCAGCATTTCGAGCTCTTGCCCTTTGGAGCTGGTCGTAGGAGCTGTCCCGGGATGGCCTTGGGAATCACCATTCTTGAGCTCGGCCTTCTTAACCTTCTTTATTTCTTCAATTGGAGTGTGCCAGATGGAATGACAATTGCAGACATTGACATGGAAGAAGTTGGAGCATTAAACATCGCTAAGAAAGTTCCTCTTAGGCTCGTACCAACTCTTCATCTCTCGTAAACAAATGCATTCATATATAAGATAAAGATTCGTAGGTTTGCTCTCTTTCTGTAATCGGTCTAGTTTTTCATTATGTTTGTCTTATCCTGGCTGGCTTATGCATTGTTAATCGAGTTTATATTCATGTTCATGATGTTTTTATCTTCAATAGACCTTATCTTAATCTACAATTTTAAAATATGTTTTTTTTTTCTTTCATTGAAGTGGTTTACATAAATTAAACCATGTTCCAAGTTGAGATAACATTCAAAGTATACCAATGATTTAGTTGCATTGACTCAATCAGAAAAGAGTGATCCTCAGGTTCTAAATAATATATAGTTTGGATTTTTCCTGTGGTCCTCCGTCTATAAATGAAGAAAATAAAGAGTGGTGAAGGTTATAACTAAGAATTTAAAATCCGTAGGTGTGTTTTTATAACCTTCATAGTTATTCCCGGAGAAAACTTCTTAAACCTGTAAAACATTTGAAATATGTGAGGTGTTTTTTTTTTTTCTCCCAAACCATAATTAAGAGCTATTCAGCTTGATTATTAGTTATATATGAACAAAAATTCAGATTTTTTTTTTTTTTTTTTTGACAAACAAAAACAAAAATTCAGATTAAGATTAAAAATATACATCAATCTTTGATACCACAATTCCACAAACTCCAAGATCTACCAAAACCTGAACCCCCAAATATCTAAACCAAACCCTAAAAGTAAATAAAAATGTCTTTTGGTATTAAAAAAAAAGTCCGCAAGCTCACCAAAATTAAATTAAAATGACTGAAATTAAGTTAAAATAAGACCCTAGTGAGTTTATGTCATTGGCCCTAAAACGGTAGCGCTCTAAAACATGTGTATTGATAGATTCTAACTGAGTTTCTAATAACAAAAATAAATGAAAAAGATAAAAAAAAGAAAAATATATTTTAAAGCTGTAGCACCTTACGCATATTTCATAATTGCCATATAATGTTTGTTGAAAATTAACAAACCTAATTAGATTCGTTGATTGCCGGTTAGGTTAGAGAGAAAACTTCATACATCTAACTTGTCTTTTTTTTTTTTTTTTTGGGCTGTCTTCTCCTTCTCCACTAATTAAACACACGACATGATGTCTCTGGAGAGAGTTTGCCTTAAATTTATATCAAATTCCTCTAATAAATTTTAAATTCCACAAAAACTTGAACTAATAATATCAGAGAAGCCTAACCCACATGCAGCCTATATATTGCCTCTATGAGAACATAATGCTCATCACTCCAAATACAAAGAAAAAACAAATCCAGTTAGGAAAACGAAAGATAAGAACCATGTCTATCCTCCTTTGTTTCCTCTTCCTCTTGCCTCTCTTTTTGTTCAAAAAACTTTTATCTTCGACTTCGGAAAAGAAGCTTCCTCCGGGACCTACGGGTCTTCCGATAATAGGAAACTTGCACCAGATTGGAAGATTGCTTCACAGTTCTCTTCACAAGCTTTCTTTAGAACATGGACCAGTGATGCTTCTTCGTTTCGGTGTCGTCCCTATGGCCGTGTTCTCTTCCAAGGAAGCAGCTAAAGAAGTTCTCAAGACTCATGACTTAGAGACTTGCACCCGACCTAAGCTCGTCGCCAACGGGGTTTTTACTCACAACTTCAAAGACATTGGTTTCACTCAGTATGGTGAGGAATGGCGAGAGATGAAAAAGCTCGTGGTGCTGGAACTCTTTAGTCCAAAGAAGCACAAATCTTTCAGGTATATCCGAGAGGATGAGGGTAACTTTCTGGTCAAGAAACTATCAGAATCTGCTCAAACACAAACCTTAGTGAATTTGAGAAAATCCCTTTTCTCCTACACCGCCGGTATCATATTTAGAGTCGCCTTTGGACAGAACTTCCACGAGTGCGATTTCATTGATATGGAAAAACTTGAAGAGCTGGTGGTAGAGGCAGAAACCAACGTATGCAGCTTGGCATTCACTGACTTCTTCCCCACAGGTCTCGGTTGGCTTGTAGACCGGATCTCCGGTCAGCATGCGAGGATGAACAAAGCCTTTACAGAACTTACCAATTTCTTTCAACATGTGATCGACGACATTTTGAAGACCAAACAAGTTCAAGATCACTCAGATCTCGTCACGGCCATGTTGGATATGATCGATAAACCCACTAAATTCGGTTCTTTAAAGATCACTCGCGATCATCTCATAGCAATGATGTCGGTGAGTGCATATAATCTCTTACTAATTAGTACCAAACTTTTAAAGTTCTATTTTGGAAATAAGTTATTGCTTGGAAAGAAAGTTAACTCACAATATAGACATTATTTTTGTTTTGATAGTGCATTTATTCATCTTATTCTAATCCTTTTTTTTTCCTCTAGACAATTAAGAACCTAATTTACGTATATGTCATTTGATCAGGATGTGGTATTGGCGGGAGTGAACGCAGGAACAGTCACAATGATATGGACGATGACAGAGCTAACAAGATATCCAAGAGTAATGAAGAAACTCCAAGAAGAGATTCGAGCAACACTTGGATCCAACAAAGAGAGAATTACAGAAGAGGATCTAGAGAAAGTTGAGTACTTGACGCTGGTGATCAAAGAAACTTTCAGATTACATCCACCAGCTCCTCTCTTGCTACCAAGAGAAACAATTTCTGACATCGAGATTCAAGGCTATCACATTCCCAAGAACGCCAATATCAAGATCAACACTTACGCGATAGGACGTGATCCCAAATGTTGGACTAACCCTGAAGAATTCAATCCGGAGAGGTTTTCCGATACCTCTATCAACTACAAGGGTCAGCATTACGAGCTCTTGCCCTTTGGAGCCGGTCGTAGGAGTTGTCCCGGTATGACCTTGGGAGTCACCATTCTTGAGCTTGGCCTTCTTAACCTTCTTTACTTCTTCGATTGGAGTTTGCCCAATGGAATGACCATTGAAGACATCGACATGGAAGAAGATGGAGCTTTGAACATCGGCAAGAAAGTCCCTCTTAAGCTCGTACCAACCCTTTCATCATCACTCGTGAACAAATGAGTTAAATATGATCATGATTTGTCTGTTTTATCGTAGTACATTTTGTTTTCTTTCCTTTTTTATTGTCTTGCGTTTATCGTGGTTGACTTGTATTGCAGACTTTTAGTATACATAAAAAAAATATTAAAAAACAAAAAAAGTAGAATTAGTATATACCCATGTTTTTTACTATGTTTTATCGTAGTATGTGTTCTATATCTTCAATAAAAACTTATTTAGGTCATTATAAATTTCTGTCTTTCAAATTTACATTGATGAGACTCTGGAGGGCTAGAACCATCCGTGGCAGAAGTCAACTATCAGAGATCGTGATAGGCACTATGATCCGATATATGAAACAAACTTAATAATTTTTTCATGCATCCAAAAATCCAATAAAAAAATATTTTTAGAAGAATGGAATGATGGATTCAGAATTTAGCAAGATGTATGATTATATTGTTTTTGGTTCATCTCTTTTTGACTACTTTTTTTTCAGTTCAATAATCTTCTAAATTATTCTAGAATTATTATTTGATTTCTATATCTTGAATTTGTGATCGGCTCTCCATCTCCCTAAATTTAAAAAATTTCAGGTCTAACATTTTTCTATCATGTATGGAGGAACAAATCGAGATAATATACTATCATGAACAATTTTTGATGCAAAAGTTTATATTGAAAAGTTATTTGATCATGCACGTCGATAATTACGTAAGTTGCGTCGACACATCTGTTGAATTTCTATAACAAATAATGGAAGAAGATAACATACAATTGGTATAACCACTCTAGCTATGATTATCATCCAAACAAAAAACAACATGAGACCATGAAGCATTTTCCGTTACAACGTATCCCCTTCAGCGATGATTATGATAAATGCCTGTACGGTGGTTCGTTCATATCTATCTATTGGAGCCTTGGTGATCAAGTCACACGGTCAACATATCAATCCCGTCATATCAGCATAGTTATACAAGTTTCCTTATGTGTACATATATGATTTGAGAGAATCTGTTCTCTGATGTATATATGTTTGTAAATCATCTCTTAGTGAATATACAGAATTCTTCGTATCATTGAATTCTTCATGGTATCAGTCAGCAAGTCATTTGCTGAAGCAGAGTATCGTGCCATGTCGTTTCTTACTTTGGAACTCTTGTGGCTCAAGCAGTTGTTGCTTACATCGGGGATTCGTCATGATCAACCAATGCTCGTACGCTGTGATAGTCAGTCCGCCATCTATATTGCCACAAACCCGGTTTTTCATGAACAGACTAAACACATTGAGATACACTGTCATTTCGTTCCTGACAAGCTTCTTCGTGGTGTCATTGCTCTCACTACAAGAAAACATGTAATTGGTTACTGCAATTTGCGACTAAAAACACAGTCGCTAAATTTAGCGACTGATTTGCGATTGTTTAGCTACTGAATGGCTACTAAAATAAATCAGTCGCCTAGTAGACGCTAATTAGAGACCGATACATATTGTCGTAGTGTAGTCGCCAATTTGCGACTAATTTGGAGACCAGTTTGACAGTCGCTAAAATATTGCGACTAAAGAGCTACTATTTAGCGACTGCTTTAATAAATTTGGGCCTTAACAAAATTTGGGCCGTGACAAAACACGAAAACCCATTAATTTCGTTTTCTTCCCCGAACAAACCCTAATCTTTTCTCATTTCTTTTTTCATTTATTCTTCTTCTTCTTCTTCTTCGAGACAAAACGGCGAACCTCACAAACCCTAGATCTAAATTTCTCTCACTCGACGAAACCGTAAACCCTTGATGGCTGGACAAAAGAAAAGAGGCGTAGGAAGAAGAAACCCCTCTAATCGAACCTCTGGAACCTCACAAACGGCGAATCACAGACCCGACAATCTTCCTCCCCAGTATACCTTCACGCCGGCGAACCATCGAGTTCTAGAGACTGATTCTCAGGGAACTCGTGTCCCAAACCTCCAGCCTCCAGCGAGACCTACACCTTCTTACCGAGACTATCCACCTCCAACAAATCTTTTCCAGCACTCGAGGACTTTTCCCGGAACATCCCCTTCCGGCGAAGATCCAACCAGGCGTCCTTTTCGTATAGCTTTACTTCTTTTCGTATCAAGTTAGGCGTACAAACTTGTATGCTCCAACTTGAGGGGGAATATTGGAGCCTTGATGATCAAGTCACGCGGTCAACATATCAATCCCGTCATATCAACATAGTTATACAAGTTTCCTTATGTGTACATATATGATTTGAGAGAATCTGTTCTCTGATGTATGTTTGTAAATCATCTTAGTGAATATACAGAATTCTTCGTATCATTGGATTCTTCACTATCAAATCTAAATCTAGTTAACTGAGTTAGCAGGTTGATGAATTCTTTACCTATACTTTTTATTTAATATATATGAATTTTCCCTTACTATATTCGCCATAATAATAAAAATAATAAAAATCATCCAGCCATATCAGTTACGTCTCTTTATTTTTGTTAAATGAATTAGTTCCACAAAAAATGTTTAGATTTGTAGTTTACCAAATTAATTGAGGTTTGCACGAATCAGTTCCACAAAAAATATTTAGGTTTGTAAATTACCACATTACGTTGTCGGTTTGGTTGGCTATAGAGAGAGCTTTAAATCTTAATTAATTTTTTTGGGCCTCCCCTTTAAATTAGTTATGTTTTTAAGGCGTCTCTTTATGGACCCATAACCCATTAAACACCTTAGTTAATTCCTCTGCAAAAGCTTTGAATTACTAACAAAGCCTAAACACATGCATTGCACCATGAATTTGCCTATATATTGCCTCTTCGCGCGAGGACTCTTCATCACTCCAAAATCACAAAGAAAAACAAATCGAGTTAGCCAAAAAAAAACAAAAAAAAGACAAGAACCATGTCTATCTTCCTATGTTTTATCTTCCTTTTCCCTCTCTTTTTGATCGTCTTCAGCAAGCTTTTACCTTCGAAAAAGAAGCTTCCTCCGGGACCTAAAGGTCTTCCGATCATAGGAAACTTGCACCAACTTGGAAGATCGCTTCACAGTGTTTTTCACAAGCTCTCTTTAGAACATGGACCAGTGATGCTTCTCCGTTTCGGGGTCGTCCCTATGGTCGTGCTCTCTTCCAAGGAAGCAGCTAAAGAGGTTCTAAAAACACATGACCTAGAGACTTGTACCAGACCTAAGCTGGTCGCAAATGGGTTGTTTTCTCGCAACTTCAAAGACATTGGTTTCACACAGTATGGTGAAGACTGGCGAGAGATGAAAAAGCTTGTGGGGCTAGAGCTCTTTAGTCCGAAAAAGCATAAGTCTTTCAGGTATATCAGAGAGGACGAAGGCGACTTGCTGGTCAAGAAAATATCAAAATCCGCTCAAACAGAAACCCTAATAGATTTGAGGAAATCCTTTTTCTCCTTCACCGCTGGTACCATATTTAGAATAGCCTTTGGAGAAAACTTCCGCGAATACAGTTTCATCGATATGGACAAACTTGAAGAGCTAGTGCTAGAGGCAGAAACCAACGTATGCATCTTGGCACTCACTGACTTCTTACCTACGGGTTTTGGTTGGCTTGTAGACCGGATCTCCGGTCGGCATTCGAGGATGAACAATGCCTTTTCCAAACTCACCAATTTCTTTCAACATGTGATTGATGAGCAACTAAAGATTGGACAACTCCAAGATAATTCCAACCTCGTCAGTGCCATGTTGGATATGATCAATGTACCCACTAATCTCAGTTCTTTAAAGATAACTTCCGATCATCTCATAGCAATGATGTCGGTGAGTGTGACTTATCTCTTAATTAGTATACCAATCTTCAAAAATTTTATAGATTGGAGAGCAAGTTAAGTCGCATATATATACAAATTCCATTATTGATATTCTCTCCTAAAGTTAAATTCCTAAGACTGCACGTATGTTATTTAATCAGGATGTAGTTTTGGCGGGAGTGAACGCGGGAACAGTCACGATGATATGGTTGATGGCAGAACTAGCCAGACATCCAAGGGTGATGCAAAAGCTCCAAGAAGAGATTCGAGCAAAACTCGGATCCAACAAAGAGAGAATCACAGAAGAAGATCTACAAAAGGTCGAGTACTTGAATCTGGTGATCAAAGAAACATTCAGATTACATCCATCATCTCCTCTCTTGCTCCCAAGAGAAACAATGTCTGACATCGAGATTCAAGGCTACCACATTCCCAAGAACACACATATCAAGATCAACACTTACACGATAGGACGTGATCCAAATGTTTGGACTAACCCTGACGAATTCTATCCTGAGAGGTTTTCCAATTCCTCTATCAGCTACAAAGGTCAGCATTACGAACTCTTGCCCTTTGGAGCAGGCCGTAGAAGCTGTCCAGGTATGAACTTGGGAATCACCATACTTGAGCTAGGCCTTCTTAACATTCTTTACTTCTTCGATTGGAGTTTGCCCAATGGAGTGACCATTGAAGACATTGACATGGAAGAAGACGGAGCTTTCAACAAGTCTCTTGAGCTCATACCAACTATTCCATCATCACTCTGAACAAGTTAATGTTATAATTAATAAATAAGATCCAAAATTTGTATGTTTGTCTCTTTCTTGGTTGACTTGTATTGTGAAATTAGTATATCCATGTATTATAATGTTTCTATCTTCAATAAAACTTATGTTATATAGTATTTACGATTTCAGAATCTGAAATTCAGATACTATCTGTCTTCGAAAAAATTTCATTGAAATGGTCATTTTCAAAGAAACGACGGCGTTTTGTCGAAGACTTTGAAAGGCGAGAATCATCTGTGACGCGGAAGTTAGGTATAAGGAGATTGTGACCATTAAAATGCAATAAGAACTATAATCCGATGGATGAAATATCGAAGTAAGTAGTTTAGTATAGTCCTGACCCTGTAATCGTCTACTTGAGACTGACCTGTAATGGGAAGATTAAATTGCTCATTTTTTCTTAACTGTTTTGTATGTTGATGTCCGACTTGAAAGCATACTATATATACGCCATAGATGGATTAAATAATACATAGCATTCAAAACATAACAAGAAACAGCAATAAGTTCATAAGTTTTCTTGGGGATGAAGAAGGTACTACCAATAAGATAAAACCTGAGAAGAAACATAAGAACACTCTTAAACAAACAAAAGTCATAGCAACTCATGTCAAAGTACTTATGGGTGATAGTGATGAGAGGATCAAGCAGTTCCGCGGATGACGTGGACTCTGATGGAATGAACCATTTTGTTTTGGTCATGAAGAAGCTCGCATTCAACAGTATCTTGATGTTTCTTAAGTCTGTTCCTTCTGCAAATCCTGTCCCATCCTTTGAAACAAACCCTATTATCTGCCCATTTGCCTCTAAGCCCTACCAAGGTCCCTTCTTCATCAATGTACTTGACGGATTCTCCAAACTCAAGGCTATTTTCTTTCACAATATTGGCTGGAATCAACTGCACAAAACAAAACCACGACAACATGTAAGAACCCTATTGAAAGTAAAGAGATACAGTAACTGAATCTCAAGTCTTTTGTCAATTTTACCAGTTCATAAATCCTGTTCTTGAGGGTAGTTGGAAAGTGTGGATTAGTTAGCGCTCCAATGTCTACGTTCCCTTCAAACACTGAAACAAAACAAGCTTAAACAATACTAGTTGTTGGATTGACAAATGTTTAAAATACTTTGAAAAAAAAAAAAAAGACTATCACACCTGCAGCAGCATCAGATTCAGTCTCTTCCTCCTCAAGTGGATAAAGACTCTGGCTGATTTCTTCATCTTCATCTTCACCTAAGCTAATGTCATAATCAACATCCGCTGAAGGTTCTTCTTCGTCTTCTTCAGAATCAGAACTAGAACCAGAAATCGCAATTGTCTCTGCTTTAGCTCTGGTCTCTTTACAACCGTAACGACCGAACACACTAACTTCAAAGGTTCGGTTACCATCGTACACAAAGGTCAAGAACTCTCCGTCCACAAGTTCATGGTCCTGTGCAAACTTTGACCATCCATCTGTAAAACACACACCGTTACCTAGTTTCGTCATGCTCACTGTCCAATCTCTTCCTCCAGTGCCTTGGAGCTTTGCTGTGTTTGGCAATGGATCAGCAAGATGTTCCATGAAAGAAAAAGGAATCGCCTGATGATCCAAACACATATATGTTAACTTTGTTATAACTTAAATCAAACAGAAACCATGGTGTCTAAGTTTTAACAAGCGTATGAACAAACATTAAACTATCGTAATAGCCACCGAGTCTCTCTGTTTTACAAGTTTACCAACGACAGTTTTAGCCTGTGCTTTTAGTTCACAAGAAACAAAGGAAAAATTCAAGATTTGTTACCACTTACAGCTCATTCTATCATTTCCGGTTTCATTACAGTTTACAGATTCACCCCAACTGCAAACTAACTTAAAATTCAAAACCATAAAGCACAACTCTCTCTTTGATACTTAAACTTTCCTAAAAGTTTAAGACCTTTGCTACTACGTACGGAAGCGAGAAAGAAGAAAAAGGAAGAGAAAAGAGTTATTCTTACAAATCTTTCAGAGGCTGTTTCAGAGAGGAACACCTTGAAGAAACGAGGAAGCAAAACGTCATCATCGTATTCAGCCATCGAGATGTAAAAAACGAGAGAGAAAGAGATTAAATGGATCTCTGAGAGAGGGATACAAACTTTGATAATTCAGACAGATCTGAGCTATTTTTTATGTAGCCGAGAGAGAAAGAGTGAGAGTGAAAGAGAAATGAGTCAAACAAAACCTCTATGTTTGAAAAAAAAGAACAGAGTTGTACTCTAAAAGTTCACATAATCTCAAAGATTTAGCTTTAATTTACAGTTTGGCCCCATAACTTGTAATAAATTATAGTCAAAAGGAAGCAGAAGCTGATTCCCTGATTTGTGTAAAGTCTTCTGAAACTTGTTTGTACATAGTACATATTACATACCCATCAGGTACTACTTCCATCTCCTTCCTCTGTTGTTTCCACTTTACATCTTCTTTTTCTATTAAAAAAAAAAAAAAAAACTCCATACTTTTACTTTCTAGTGTGTCGTAGATCAGGGGACTCATCAAATTATTTTCATTGACACAGAAAATGCATGAAAACAGAAAATGAGTTTTAATAATGAAAAGCTGAACACTAAGTTTGCGTGTCTGCTTGAAAAAAAACGGAGACAGTTATATTTGATGGTACTGCAAGGATGTTAGAGATTGTAATTGTAGCCCACTCTACCCTCTATTGGATCCTCTCATTCACAGATTAACGTAAGACTTAATTTTGGTAGATGTAATAGTAGTAGGTTGAATATCTTATAAGCTTATATTAATTTCGTTCACTATCAATACTAGAACTCTCTAGCTCGCACAATTTGATATATATTACTGTTTTTTTCTTGTGCCTTTTTTGGGGATGGGGGCTTACATAAGAATCTAACATACAGCGAAATTCCTATTTTTAAAAGACAACCTTAAAAAATCAGAGCTTCATTGTATGGATGGATATCTATTGATTTCCTTTCATGCACCTCATTCTCATCATCCCTCGAGTTGATCTTCTGCATTGATTTTGGAATACAATTTGTTTGCCAGTTTAGGAGACGAGGCAGAGACAGGCTTTGAACTTGCCTTAGTTTTTGCATTCGATGACTCTTGTACTGGAGACTTTGCGGGTTGAGACTTTCCAGACTTCTTATTGGCAGATGCAGATCCATGTCTAGCCTGTATCACAAAGAGAGAAAGAGAGAGAGAGATACATCAATTAACATACTCAAATTCCAAATATATACAGATCTTGTCCAGTTGGGTCCAATCTCAAGGAACAAACGATTGCAAAAAGTTGGACTCTGTTTTCTTTTCATTATGGAGACTTACTCCATCAAAAAATCCGATATTTGGTGATGGCACACGAAGACCTGATGGTTTCATGGAATTTAGAGGAACCGAACCACCGTTGATAGCTGAAACTCGTTTCGCTCCTTCTTTGGCATCAGCTTGTGCAACAGATGCATCTTTAGAGTTCTTCGGAGGCTTCACAGTTTGTACTAAATTATCATTTTCAGGAGGACCCTTGTCACCAGAGACCAATTTCTGGTTACCGTTAGCTGCGTTACTAGTAGCAGAAGCTCGAGATGACTCTGATGAACAGTCACTAATAGAACCAACAGATGGTACTCTAGAGGAAAACTTGGACTTGGTTGTCTTATTGGTTGGGTGGGGTGAGATTCTCGGTTGGCCCATAATACCTCTAGATGTAGGTCGATTTGCCAATGACTGTGAAGCTAATCTGGAACTTGACTCATTCTTCTTCTTTATCGAATCTAGAGAAGGCTTGTGAGAAGCGCTAGATGAAGCACTGGCACAGCTCTCTAGAGAAGAGCATGAAGAGGTCATTTCATTCTTTGAAGCAACTGAAGAACGTAAAGAAGATTTAACAGGCACACCAGGTTTTGGCAAGACTGTCTTAGCACGTCGTGAAATGGGTATTCTGGGGACCAGAGGCTCCTTACCTGTATTATATAAGGTCATATAATATCTTTCAAAAACGAGTGTAAAGCTCTTTAAATACAAATTCTGACTAACCCGCAGGTAACTTGGAATTCTTTTCTTGCTTGGTTTTGCTTATATCTAATGATGCCTTATTCGTTGATGTTGTTGACAAGGGCCTGCCTTTGCTGAGTCCGTTGGGTGGCTTGGAAATAGATGTACTGAGACCTCTTGGAGCAATAGGCTGCATAAAAAGTATCATTTATCACAGTATCCAATATATTCATTTGTAGTTCACTATAGGGTAAACTAAAACAATTGATGACACGCTGCTGATTCATACATTCAACAGAGCCAGTTCAAGTTTATTAGTAAACCTACGAGAACCCCACTGTTCTCGAGCTATGAAATGAAGCTTGACTAAGAAATTAATCTTTTAGTTAGTAACTTAGTGTGCACCTGAGAAACTGAATGGAGATAATATACCTGTTTTGTTGCCTTCCCTAACCCTTGTGTTCTAGCACTCTGATTTCTAAGACTGGCTTTGGGTTTAGTCTGAGTAATTATTAAATTAAAGGGTAAGTTAGCCGAGAAGGGAGTACAAAGAGGAATCCAAAAGGTGCAGTTGTTAGCATAAATACCTGTTCCTGAGAGGCAAGTACATCCCCCATATCTAGAATTTCAGACAGTGAATGCAAAAGTTAGTCAATCGGAAAACAAAATGAAATAATTACAGCTAGAAATGCGTGTAGTCTAATGTAAACAGCACGAAACAGTTCTTCCCATGCCACAAAATTAAAAAACAGTAGAGGGTCGGTCTTCTCGATATATAATGGAAAACTTCCATCCAAGATTATATCTCACATTGGATACTAGCTCTCCGAGCAACCATAACGAGAAAAATACACAGGAACAGCTTCATTACTTAAAAGATCCAAATGGTAAAGAAAAGCACAAACAGAAAACTAAGAAAGTAGATCCTTCTCCTATAGAGAGCCATTAATAGACTAAAGCTCAAGCTAGACCACAAAAATAGATTAGATCTAAACACTTAGTCAGGGGGAGATGGTTCCTCTCGCTCTACTTCAGATAAAGACTAAAGAAGACTTACTTGGGCTAGTTGCTACTTCTGCTGCTCCCAGTTCATTAATTTTACCAGGTGTTGCAGCATCAGATGGTTTAGCAGACCTTTGAATAGACGCTCTTACATCTTCAAACAAGACAAACTCCTGACTGTTTTCCACAGTACAGTCACTTCGAAATGTGGAGATAGATTCGGTTGATCTATTAACATCCTCTTGAATAGTCGGTAAAGCTTTCTTTCCACTCTTATGATTGCTCTCCATCATGCTAGATATCTCTTCGGGTTCCAAAACACCTGAATTTTGAAAACGATCCATCTCAGCAATACATCAAAACCTGGAAACAAAATAAAAAAGGTAGTTAGAAATGCACATACCTTCGTTGGTGAAGAAGGCATTGTCCCAGGCAAGACTTTTGCGCAAATTATACTTTCCTTTCTTCATCACTTTCTCAGGTTCAGGAGACTCGTGAGGTTGAAGCACCTCTTCCTTCTCTTCAATTGAAGATACCAATACCTCTTCGTCATCACAGTATTCTGTATCCCTCATAAAATCCAGATCTTTGTCATCCTTCAAAAATTTCTCATCCTTATCCGCCTCTGAAACGTAAACACAATACACAAATTGGCAACTATAATATACATCGCCACATCAAAACACTGAACCAAAGTTTCAAGATTTTTTTTTCTCCGTCGATTAAGTAAAACACTACGAACAGCAAAGAGAAATCAATAAACCCAACATTGAAACTTCTATAAATCAAAATAAAAAAAAATCCTCACTTGATAAGAACTGACCCACGAAATCCAAAACCCAGAACCCACGAAATCCAAAATCAAAGGAGCAAATTGGGAATTTTACCGGAAAACTCGAAGTTGTTTGGGTCGGGGAACGAAGAGAAGAGAAGGCTATCGTCTTCAGAAGCGACATCAATCAGACCAAGGCCATCATCGACTTCAACCTCAACCTCGCTTTTCTTGGTCTCGTTGTCTTCCATTGAATGAACAATGCTGAGTTGGCTCAAAGATCTCAGAGATTGAGGGGAAGAAGATGAAATTTTTTGAAGGAAGGAGTAGAGAATTCGATTCGTTTCACTCACTCTTCTTTTAAGAAATCGAGGGTTTTTGTTTGAGTTAGTGAGCGCGGTTGTTCACTTCTTAATTTAATCCTTTGATTGATTCGGTTCGATCTAATCCGGTTTGATTTAACCAGATTGAAACACTCCAGTTACTCAATTTGACCTAATATGGGCCTTTATTAATGCCCAGATATAGCCCATATAAAATACGAATGAACTAAATATATAATTTTAAGATTATTATATCAATTTGTAATTGTATACATAAAGATAATCACGTTCATTACATAAACAAAACTTAAAAAACTAAAGCCTAATCAGAAAAGGACTGGGAAAAGTTTCAAAATATATAGAGACAAATAGGAAATAAACAAAATTGAATCCAAATAAGACAAGGATTATGATTAGGGATGGTGAAACTATATAAATAGAGCATATATGTGACTTCTTTTTTCACCAACACATTCATCCATACATCTCTCTAGAGATATCTAATCAACTTTTTTCTTGTTCTTCCTATTCATACGATCGGAATCATGGTCACCAAGAAGATCTTTAGCTTCATGCTCGTGATCATGTTTCTCTTGAGTTGCACCTCGGCTAAATTATACACAGTCGGTGGTGACTATGGATGGACTATCAAGGACGACTCTTGGGCTGAACATAAGAAATTCCACGTCGGAGATTCCCTCGTCTTCGAGTACGATCGAAACATCAACGACGTCGCTCAAGTTTCCAGCGCCTTAGAGTACGATTCATGCAATTCTTCTGCTCCTAAAGTTATTTACAACACCGGATATGATGTTGTAACCTTCAAGGAACCAGGACATCACTACTTCATCACCTCAAATCAATTTCAATGCCGCGTCTCGGGACTTAAATATGACGTTTTTGTCGTCAATGACCTGTCACCTCCGATTCCTTCACCACCACCACCGAGCAAGATCCATGAACCGTCACGTCCGGCTCCTCCACCATCACCAAGCAAGAACCATGGCCAATCACGTCAGATTCCTCCTCCACCACCGACCATGAACATTGAACCGCCACGTCCGATTTCTCCGCTACCACCACCCCGAGCAAGAGAGGAAAGATCTACAAGGTAGGTGATTCTAAAGGATGGAGCGTGTACAACAGTTACTACTATTACAGGTGGAGTAAAGATAGACAATTTCGTGTTGGAGATACTCTCTTTTTCCAATACAACAACAAACTCAACGACGTTAGAGAAATCAGCGATGATCTTGACTTCAAATCATGTGAACCAAATTCTACCGTAGCTGTGTACAAGACGGGACACGATCTCATTAAGCTCACCAAACCAGGAGTGCATTATTTTGTAAGCTTAAAGACTGGTCTTTGTCAGGCTGGCATTAAGCTTCGAGTCACGGTGCAACCATCAACCGAAGACGTTACTTTGCCAGATGTTCCCAAGACGCTTTCACCTATTAACCGCTGCAACAGGTGGCGGCCCTGGTTATGCATTTTCAGACCTCATCACTAATAAGCATTCAAATTAGTTTAAGGGTTTTTGTTGGTGTTATTTTAATTTTGGTTTTTTGGTTTTCTTTTTGTTAGTCGTTTAATGGTTGAAATACATAATGTTTCGTTAATTTTTTTCATATATTTTTCTGCAATTTTCAACGTCTCTATTTAGTTTGATCATGTGAATATATGCCCATAAAGTCATAAACGTGAACATGTTCCATATAACATTGTCGTACTGTACATGTGTTAGATTCTAAGCAGCAACGAAAAGACTAGTTAGTCAATTAAGGATGCCTCAATGAATTATATAATGGGAAATTCTTATATTATATAATGGGAAATTCTTATATAATTTCGTACGTGCTTATCGCAAGGAGTATTTGGCTTACTATATATTTCGTTTTAACTTTTTCTGTAATTATCGTGAATACTACACCACTAACGATTCAATATGCAAGTTAAACTATACTGTTTTTTCATTTTATCAATTATAGATGTCATAATGAAACTCGAATCAAGAGTTTAAGAAAATCAAAGAGCGCTTAAATTAATCTTGATGCATGATGTTTTATGAAAGAAACGGCCAATTTCTCAGTTCCGGCACAACCGTCGAAGGACTCTCAGGCTGGGTAGACCAAAATCTCTTTCTTCCATAGTTATGTGTTTCGGTTGGCTTTTCGTAGCCATCCATCTCTCTTGTAGAGCGTTTTTCCGGCAATCACAATTGTGTTGTTGTCGGCGTTTCGTCTCCGATTATGTTTCATCTTCTTTTTGCAGCCAATTAGACATCATTGGCTTAAAAATGAAGTGTCATTTTCGGCAGTTGTCGTTTCCCTCTGCCAAATGGTATGGAGATGTAATTTGGATATTTGATCCCGGTATTATTTGGACTTGGATTGACAATGAAAGCAAATAGAAGAGATTATTAATGCAGACATTGGTTCAGAGCCCCTGTTCAAGACACTGCCTAAGGATATGGTGGCGAGAGATCAGGTTGTCTTTGATTTTACGAATAGACTTTGGCAAACTTTTACCTTGGTTTTCATTATCAATCAAGGAATTTGGACAGCCGTTAGTTGTTAATTTCAATGGATGCTCTTGGGGATGTCAGCATGGAACAAGATTCAGAAGATGGAGTCCATCATTTCTTTATTTATGGGCATTAGCTATAACAAAGAAAGATGTCATCTCCCGTTGTTGGAGATGTGTTGTTGGTAAGCGATATAACAGATGGATCGCAGCCATTGATTGTTTCAAAGTTTATTGGAGTTTCGTCAAAAGAACGATAGCCAAACAAGACAATCATGTAAGAAAGAAGACGAATAAAGAAGATAAAAGATTTGATAATCTATTAGCGTGTAAGGCTTAGAAAGAAAAGCAGCGTTTATTTCACTTGTTCGATTGTGTTTCTTTTTCTTAACTTTTAATCATCTCTTTGTTAGATGTGTATGTCCTAAAATAATAATGTAATCTCTATTTCAATTTTAATAAAGTAAAGTAAGATGTTTAAAAAAAACTAATGAATAGCTTCTTTTTAATGAAGACCAAAACCCAATTAGAAACATATCTAAAATAGCAGATATTTATTATTTTAGAAATAATTCGTTTTATATCATCTTATTTTGAATAAATAAATAAATTTCGGAAGATAATGATAGAAAATATTTATTAATATATGGTTTTTTCCTTTATCTACTATTTTTTTTTTTTTTATGCTTGGGTTCTAATTGATGGAGAAGACTGGCTGATTTTAGCTTTATTATCTTCTAATAATGGAGAAAAACATTATATATTTTCATTCATAACAGACCAAATATATATTATGTTATGAAATATATATATAGAATTGACGTTTGGATCTCCTTGAATCGGTTTAAACAGTGAATCAAGAGTATAATGTGATATCTCGATATATATGATGACAAGGACGTAATATAGAGTTTTTTGACCCAAAAAAAAAACGTAATATAGAGTTATGTACATGGATGTTTATTGCTTGGTTTGAACAATGACTCAGTTTCATCACTATCTGTTGTTTTGTTAATTGAAAACACTAATATTCGATGTGTATTTGATTCCATTGATCAAGAACTCATCATTGTTTTGTTCTTTTTTCTTTTTCTTAAATAATAAAATTTCATTATGGTTATTTTTAGCCTATACAAGATTGTGAAACACTAAGTATGTATAATATGATATCGTGTAGTCGTCAAAAGAAAAAAGGTCTGTACGATCAAAGACAGCATTTTATTAATCTTAGTATCCATTCAATTTCAATATATTAAAGAGAAATACCCTACACTAGCACTACTTTAAGTTTTTCTTCCAGAATTAACACACACTCTTAGTTTTTCCAAATATAGCATTTTGTGATATTAAATAATGAAAATAGACCAATTTGACACAAATTTGGCAATTAATTGCTAGATTAACACTCCATCCTACTCATTTACCAGAATGACACAAATTTTATGTAAAAAGACTACAAGCCCTTAAAATGTTAATTTTTTTGAGAAATACCATATAATAGCACAAATCTAAGTTTTTCTTCCAAACTTAGCACAAACTCCCAAAATTTCCAACATTAGAGCATTGGCATCGCCATAAACTTGGGCCGTCCCTCATGTTTTTCGAATTAAAAATAAATCGAAAATAGCCCATTAACCAAAAAATGTATTCTCAACGGGACGTTTTTTTTCTCGTCGACTTGGCCACGTGCTTCCTTCTGATTGGAAAAAGAAATTATGTAGGATAAACAGAAACAAAAATTTCTTCGAAAACTTTTTTATTTTCTCTCATATGTCGACGGCGATTCCATCTTCTGTCTCTTCCGAAGGCGATCCGACCATATCTCCGGAAGTTGTCGACGAATTCCAGTAGCCGATCTTCTCTCTATCCCGAAGGTGGTCCGATCTGCAGTCGAGAGGTTCTGTGTCTCCCGAAGCCGAGACGAGAAGACCATTGTAGATCTCAGCCGCGACGATCCACTGTCTCTCCCGAAGCTTGGCCGGCGGTTCAATCGTCCGAAAGAAGGTAATTTTCTTCATCCAATTTAAGATTTTGCTGATTATAGTTTCGGTGATTAAGGGTTATCGATTATTATCGAATTAGGGTTCTCTGATTATTATCGAATTGGGGTTCTCTGATTATTATCGAATTAGGCTTATCTGATTAACTCTGTGTATAGCTTGATTAAGGGTTATCGATTATTATCAAAGATGGAAACTTGATTTATTCAAGATTATTTTTTCTACAACTTAATCTTCAAACTAAACTCTCATGATCTCATCACATAGTATACGTATCTATCTAAGAGGTCCTAGTTTTCGTTCTATGGTTTTATCATATTTCGATGATGATGATTCATTGTGTGTCATAGTTTTTATTCTATGGTTTTCATTCTATGGTTTTCATTCTATGGTTTTCAATCTTGAAACTAAACTCTCATGATTTTTATTCTATGGTCTTATCATATTTCGATGATGATGATTCATTGTGTGTCCTAGTTTTTTGGTCAAATTAGAAGCAAAGATAGTCTTATCATATTTCGATGATGATGATTCATTGTGTGTCCTAGTTTTTTGGTCAAATTAGAAGCAAAGATAGTCTTATCATATTTCGATGATGATGAATCCTTATCTAGTTGAATGAGTTTTTTGGTCTTAGCTGTATTCGAACTAGCTGGTTTGTTCATAGTTTCTTGTTTAGTCACATAAATTGAATGCATTTGTGAAGTGGACTTGTTATAAATTGTGATTAGACATTGGTTGTTAGGTCTTTATGTTTTGTTACTTATTGCCACTTAACTTTTAACCTACTAAACCCCAACCATCTTCATTCTATCATAACCCCTTTTAACCTTCTACTTCCACTATAAATCTCTTTCAACTTGCTTATCCATTGTATACTCTTCTCATTCTCTTATCAAGTCTACTCGCTTATCCATTCTTTTCGCTACTCATTCTCTTATCTAATCCATTCTCGTTTCTACTCATTCTCTAATCCCTCTTCATATGGATTCATCGAATCCTTATTATCAGTCTTCTTCATACATAAACCTCCTTAACATTCAAGAAGAAGGTGGGAATAATATTGAAAACTTTCGATGGGAAAGTTTTCCACCTTCTGGTCAGAGCAGCTCACAAATGCCTCCGCACAGCTCCCAATCTTCTGAGGCGCCAACTCTTTCTCAAGAAACACCGTTGGAGCGAAAGGAAAGAAAGAAATGGGCACCTGCTGATGATGAAGTCTTGATCTCCGCATGGCTCAACACTTCAAAGGATGCCGTTGTCGCAAATCAACAAAAGCTAGGAAGCTTCTGGACAAGGATTAGCCGGTATAAACAAGCTCATGATCAACTAAAACAGGATTTGATTGAGCATATTTGGACTAACTTTGGACATCTTCCGGATAATGAAGATTGATTTTAAATTTTCTATGAGTTGAATAAAATGTTTGTTTTTGTTTTGATGTTTTTATGTTATTAATTTCTAAATTGTATGTTTTTGTTTTTTCAACTTTAAATAATTAATCTTTAAACTTTTAAAATATTATTATTTTATTCGGGGGACCAAATACAAATAGACACCAATGCTCATACTAAAAGTAAGAAACTATCAAAATATTATTATTAAATGTGGGAGACCAAAAAAAGTCCCCAACCAATGTGGATGCTCTTAGCATTTGAGCAATTGAGAATATTGATATTATTATTATCTATATAAAAGAAATATCAAATTAGTGACGACACTTTTGCAGTCTCTCGTTCACGATTTCTCTACCGTCTACGTACGACGACGATCGTCTCCGGTGAGTTCTAACAGTTTTCAGACGACGAAGATGATCACTTCATTCACCAGTCCTCCATCAAATCTGAGGGTTTCCGAAGCCTCGATGCTGATGAATCTGAGTTAGAGATTGAGATAACCAACAATGGCCGTTCCAAGGACGTCAAACTAGTCTTTTTCCCTATTAAATATTATAAATACAAAAGATTGTTATTTTAAAAATTAAACACACACTTTTAGATTAATTTGGTGAAGTTTGCCGCCAATCACTCAAATCTGAGATTCTTCATTTCTAATCTCATCTTCAGGAATTTCTGGGAGAAACGCCGTCCCTATTTCATCTTGTCCGCCGTTGACCAGTCAGCTATTCTGTGTAGGCACACGATCGAGCAAATGCGTAAACGATTCCGATCTGAGAAACAGAGTATGAGATCTATCTCGATTTGGTCTTTTGATAATCAAATGGAAGAGTTGGATTCAAACCCTGCTCCTATCCCAGCTCACCATCTCACATGACGACCTCTAAATTTGAATAATCACGTCAAAGAAAACTAAGATGATGAAGGAAAGGATAACTATGAAAAAGAAGATGATGAGAAACTGAGCAAATTGAGAAATTACATATTGATAAGAGCTTGTATGGTTTATAGATTTACTGGAGTTGGTGGAAGACTCTTGTAATCGGGACAAAGAGAGTGGGAGGGGAGGGGAGGAACTTCTGGTTTTGTTCATCACCATTTTTAGAATTTTTGAACATTTAGGAAAACCTTCTTAAAATTCAAGGATCTTTCCTGAAATTTTCTTTTTGCATCCAGCATGGCGTTTTCACTTATATTCATGTTTATTATTATACCTTTTCACAAAACTTGGTTAATTGGTTACACTCTCTTAAAAGGTATGGACATATGGGATTCAATTCTTAAAGCTCACTCTTTTTTCTATAAAGAATCTTCTAAATTTTATAGGATCCTTCCTAAATAGTAGGCAATCCTTCGTGAATCATTTTTTGTAGTAACAGATTCTCATATGTAGATAATTATCGGTCTAAGAAGATTATTACGGATGAAGGTGGTGTTACTCCGTTTTTAAGGCTTTAAAAGGAGAGTTTATCGGCGTAGGGGAAAATTCCGGTGGCTATGTCTTTTTTTCCTTTTTGATGAAGATCTTCCTGAAATTCGTGATATCTTTCCTAAATTTTTTGAAATCATTCCTGAATATTTGATTCAGATCCTTCTTATATGTTTATAATTGAAAACATGGGTACCTACTACCAAGATATTAGACTGTGCACAAAATGAAATCATTACATATCACTAAGGAAGTAAACTTCTACATATTGAAGTAAAACACCAAAAAATATTTAGAAACTCATTTATTTAAATTTAGGAAATATTCAATAATATTCAGGAATGACTTCTTGAAATTCATGATGACCTTGGTAAATGATTAGGAAGATGTCCTTGATATTTAGAAAGGTTTTCCTTAATGTTCAGAAATCCCAAAAATTGTGATGACCAAAACAAGAAGATCCTCCTCCATTGTACTTTGACTTATACACTACTAACTCACCCTATAACCAACGAATTACAAGCCATAAATGATTGTTAAACATGACTTTCAACCACCATTATTGCCTCCTTGGCAACAACTCCTTTTCTTGTCAACGTCTCATGTACTTCTCACCATTAACTCAATATTATTCCCTTCATCAGAGCATGAAGAGGAGCTATTCAAGGAGTTCTCTATCAGGAAAAAATTGATGCCCATCGTCTCACTACCACCATAATTCAATTATGTAGCAATAAAGAGATAACCATCACATTTCCAATCATTCAAATCCCACTACACATTTCTTTTACCTACTGACTTCAGATCCACAACAATAAACTCATAGAAATATTGAGTCTCACCTTCAGTTCTAGCTTCCATGACAGATAGTTTCTACTCTCAAAAGAGGGGATAAAATTCAGACTAACATAAGAAATACAACAAAACCCAATTGATCTTTGGTATATCGAAAGTTAGGAAAACAAAAACTTTCAAGCTTATTCCTAATCAATATAGATTCTTCTCCATAGCCCTAGAAAGAAACTCAGCGACAAATCCATGATTTCCAATAAACCCAAAAACAGATGCACGCAAATACACATATAACTCAAAGACCTTTCTCCATCAAAGACCCCTCAAAACTTCTTAATTAGAAAATTGATGAGATGATGATTAAACATGAATACAATTGAAAGTCGATACATCAGCTCATCACAACCCTAGTTCTAGATTAACTAATCAACTGAACAATGATTGGATTCTCAATTATATCTCTAATGTGTTGTCAACGATATATGTAGAGGTGGAGGGATGATTACGGAGAGTGCAAGCAGATCCGTACCATAGTTAATAGATTGGTTTCACCGATGACGAGCAGAGCAGATCTTCAGTGTCGCAATTATTGGTTTGGTTTCACTGACTTCGACTTCATGAATCAGCTTCGATTCAGATTCGACTGGGTTCATCTGTGGAACACTGTATGCGATTGGGTTTGGAATAGGAGAAAAGGAAGAGTGAGAGAGAAGACGGTAGTTTCAATGTCACGATCGACATTGTTTTAATTTTACTAATATTTATTATATAATTTTGTGCTAGTTTTGGAACATTTGTAACTGTATGCTAATTTTGGACTAAAAACTTAAATTGGTGCTATTTTTGAGAATCTTGCTATATTAAATCCTATTAGGACAAAAAAAACATTTCTTTATTTAATTTATGCACAAGACAACTCCTTAAATAAGAAAGTCACTAAAAGAAATAAAACCTAATCAGTAGAGGATTGCAAAAAAGTTAATATAATTCCAAAAAGGAACAACATACGTACCTATTATGATGTATACACAAACAAATAAATTAGAACTTCGATTCATCTATAGAAAAGGAAATAAAGTAAACTTAATCCTACAAAAAAAAAAAGTAAAGTTAATCTCAAGACAATTTTAAGATTATTATATATCAGTTTGTAATTGTATAACATAAGATAAGATATTCCGTTACATTACAATAAAAAACAAAACTAAAACCTAAGCAGAAAAGGATTAGAAAAAGTTTTGAAATATATAGAAATAAAAAGAAAATAAACTAAACTTAATCCAAATAAGACTAGGATTATGATTACTTGATTAGGGTTCGTGAAACTCTATAAATAGAGCTCATACGTGACTTCTTTTTTCACCAAACACATTCATCTATTCTCTTTCTCATTCAGCGAGCTGAGTTTAGAGATTTTTTTTCTTGTTCTTCCTATTCATACGATCGGAATCATGGTCACCAAGAAGATCTTTGGCTTCATGCTCGTGATCATGTTTCTCTTGAGTTGCACCTCGGCTAAACTATACACAGTCGGTGGTGACTATGGATGGACTATCAAGGACGACTCTTGGGCTGAACATAAGAAATTCCACGTCGGAGATTCCCTCGTCTTCGAGTACGATCGAAACATCAACGACGTCGCTCAAGTTTCCAGCGCCTTAGAGTACGATTCATGCAATTCTTCTGCTCCTAAAGTTATTTACAACACCGGATATGATGTTGTAACCTTCAAGGAACCAGGACATCACTACTTCATCACCTCAAATCAATTTCAATGCCGCGTCTCGGGACTTAAATATGACGTTTTTGTCGTCAATGACCTGTCACCTCCGATTCCTTCACCACCACCACCGAGCAAGATCCATGAACCGTCACGTCCGGCTCCTCCACCATCACCAAGCAAGAACCATGGCCAATCACGTCAGATTCCTCCTCCACCACCGACCATGAACATTGAACCGCCACGTCCGATTTCTCCGCTACCACCACCCCCGAGCAAGAGAGGAAAGATCTACAAGGTAGGTGATTCTAAAGGATGGAGCGTGTACAACAGTTACTACTATTACAGGTGGAGTAAAGATAGACAATTTCGTGTTGGAGATACTCTCTTTTTCCAATACAACAACAAACTCAACGACGTTAGAGAAATCAGCGATGATCTTGACTTCAAATCATGTGAACCAAATTCTACCGTAGCTGTGTACAAGACGGGACACGATCTCATTAAGCTCACCAAACCAGGAGTGCATTATTTTGTAAGCTTAAAGACTGGTCTTTGTCAGGCTGGCATTAAGCTTCGAGTCACGGTGCAACCATCAACCGAAGACGTTACTTTGCCAGATGTTCCCAAGACGCTTTCACCTATTAACCGCTGCAACAGGTGGCGGCCCTGGTTATGCATTTTCAGACCTCATCACTAAGCATTCGGATCACCTATATATGGAACTTCTTAGTTTAAGGTTTTTTTGTTTTTTGGTGTTATTAATTAAGAGTTTTTGATTTTCTTTTTGTTTTAGTTCTTTAGTGGTTGAAATAAATCGTTTCGTTTAAATTTTGTCTTCTATATTTCCTTCAATTTTCAACGTTTTTATTTAGTTTGATTATGAGAATGCTGAATGCCCCATAAAGTCATAAACATGAACATGTTCCACATGACATGACACAGGTCCATGTGTTAGATAGAGCCTTGTAAACAAGGGACACGTCAATTATTATTGATTCAATATACCGTAACGGTGTATATCACAAAGGATTTAGTGCAGGTAACTCGTAACTCGTAAATCCTTTCTGTATCACAAAGGATTTAGTGCAGGTAACTCAATATACCGTAACGTCGATTATTATTGATTTAATATATCAGGATCACATTAACGAAACTCTCGACTTAATTAGGACAAAAAGAATCAATGAGAATTTAAATTATTAATCATGATGTTGTTTCTTTGAAAGTAACACTTGCATGAAAGAATCCATAGGTCAAGCACATATTGATAAATAACTTCTTCTTATGACCAATACCTAAAGAAACTTAACAATTCAAATGAAAAAACGTGTTTCCCAATTCTTATCTTAAGCAAACCAAACTCTTCTCCCTACAACACAATCATATACAAATCTCCTCTCTCCCAAAACTGAGATACCACAATCCATATGTATGAACAGTAGATCGCTCAGATTTTCAGACAAAACCAAGAATAGTTGAGTCTCGGAAGATTGTGATGAATAGTGTCCTAGTACTACTCTGTGCCCGGCATTTGAACCATCATATTCGAAGCCTACAATCACAAACCAAATTAATCAATTACCATATTCATGGACTACAAATGCCATTAGTGCTTCACGATGCTCGATGCTTTTATATGTCATGGGCTATTCAGATTTCATGTCGTTGAGCTGGTGTAAATTTCAAAGGGAGGAGATGCATATATGTCAAAATGTAGATTTCAAAGTCGTTGAACATTGTCTAGTTTTTGTTCTTGTTTCTCCTCTATGTGAAGAATATATTAATATATACAAGTATTAACCTCACTTACTTGAGGGTTTCCATAAGGACCAGGGAATGAACCTTGTTGAGGAAGCTGCGAGAACTGTTCAGAAGGTAAAGACAGGGAAACGATAAGTAGCCTCGCACATTTCATAAGAAGAAAAAGATAATGCCTAGGTGAAATGACCGTGTTAATAGAAGATAGATAAGAGTCATTACCTGGGACACTTGACTTGGTTGGCCATCTCTCTTTCCACTTGATTCCCCGCCTTTTCCTGATCCCTTAGTGTCACCCTATAACGCAGATATTAATGGTAGAAGGTAGCAAAGAATCATAATTAGATACTATCATACAACACATGCCCCTGAAAAAAGGATCCACAGATAAAACTAAACAAACAGAATACTGCGATAAGCTAGAAAAAAGCGAGAGCAATAAGTGAAAGAGGAGAACCACTGACCTCCATCTGCAAAATTCCAATCCATATAGCAATAGAAGGAAATGAAAAGGAAAAACAGAGAGTCAGTGAGTGAAAAAGCAGAAATTTATCGTCATGCCATAGTCATATCAACACAAATTTCACATATAACTAGGAGCATCAGAAATACACATGTATCTTTTGCTACCTAATTTTCTCAAAAGTAAACTGAATAAGCTGAAGTGGAACATACCTCTCTGTATCTCATCAAGTAAACCTTCAAGGGTTCGATGTAATCTTCAAAACCTAAAGTGGCCATTGCCCAAAGCAAATCATCTCCATTAATAGTCTTCCTTTTCTCCCTTTGACACTTATCACTCGCTCTGCATATCAAAACATCATGAATGAAGCAGCTAAGCAAATTGACATACCGAGTTAACATAACAACAGCGCCCAATATGCATCAACCTAAAGTTAAAAAAGGAAGAGGCTTTTGCACACTATAACCACAAAAGCAGTATAAGGTTTACACCTACCAAAGGCCAAATACAATTTTCAGAACAACAAGGATAATTTTTAATTTTGACAAAGTAGAGAAAGGCAAAATTACTCGCTGGTGACGAAGCTGATGAACTCAGAGACACATTCCTGCATAGTCTCTTTAGCATCTTTAGCAATTTTGCCATTAAGAGGTAAACCTCTCTTCATGATACGGCTAATGTTAGCGATTGGAAGAAACCTATCCTGCTCACGAACATTCAACGACCTAGGGCTCTGATCTCCGCCGCTCTCATGGCTTCCACCACCTCCGGTCTGCGATTCCGCCATCTCAGAAACCCTAATCCTCCCACCAAATAAAACACCCAAACAACGAAGTTAAGCAGCGATTTCGCTAGAAATCGATAAATCGGGAGAATCGAGAGAGAAACCCAGAAAAAAAGCGCGAAGAAGCGATGATTACCTGAAGAAGAATTCGAAAAAGAGCGGGAGAGAAAGAAATGTTGATTGGAGGAGGAGACGGAGAAGGGAGAGAGAGAGATTGATCTGATCCGACGCTGGAGAAGAGACGAGTTTTGTCTGCGATTCTTAGATTTAGGGCTTTTTCATTTTTTTTATCATCACCGTCCATTTTTTTTTTTTTCTTTGTTGACAAAAAAAAAACAATTTTTATTTTATTTTATTTTTTGAACAATATCTATTTTTCAGCTTTTTCAATGTACTTTTTAGTATTAATTTTCATTTTTATCTCTATTATTTCAGTTTATTAATTAGAAAGAAAAATTGTTTTAGTGTATTTATAAAAGATAAAATAGAAATTTATATTATTTTCTTAATATATGTGTATTGTGTAAAAATGACCCTCTTTATGAAACAGAAGGAGTATTATATATCGATTTTCCTTTTGTCAAAATATAGAACATTAATATAATGATGAATTTTCTATTTTGTTTGTCTGAAAGATTTTTTTTGTTTTTGTGTTATATTTATCGTCTTAAACCGTTTTTATCGTGTCATTTATATTAAAAAGGTAAAAATAGACAATATATTAATTTTACAATAAAAACTTAGTGATATTGTTATTGATACCTAAAAAATACGTTTACGAAAAAACAAATAATGTTAGTACAGATAAGTCTCAGCCAAAAAAAAAGTCAAATGTTTTTTGAAGTGGAGGGTGGTTGTCCATCACAAAGACAGTCCGGTAGGTCCTCTCTATAGCGTTTAGTGCGCAACAAACGAACAATTAGACTGAAAAGAAAATGGCAGATGATTGTCGAAGAATTGAGAGGCCATGATGTTGCCTTCGTTACAGTTTCACATTTTATCTATAGTGAATGAATCCAAACACACTAAGTTCTAACTGAAACACTTATTACTCCAGAACCTTACCAAACTAATTTCGGTTTGGTTTTTATGAAAGCCAACCGATAATCAAATCAAATACTTCTGCAAACTGTGCAATACATGTTTTCAAAAAATTGTGACAAGTAGTGTGTAATTTCAAGTCTTGAATTCAAAAGATCACTTCACAACAATATAGTTTTCGTCAAACAAATGTGGCAACCTTAGCAACAAGATAAGCTTAAGACAAATCAAATCGAAATTATACAAATTTACATAACAAACAATAATGCCATTTTTCAATTTTTATTAAAGAATCAGAGTATTATTACTATTACTTATGGTTTTTCTTGAGTAACACACCAAACTTCTTCAACATTTTGCTAGTCTCAATTGAATCTGTTCTCTCCTCTTCATTATTGTTCAGTATAGACGCTGCTGTCTCCGCAGCTTTCCTCCATTGCTCACATTGAACCTTCACTCTTTTAAGCTCAGCTTCCACGGCTTCCGTATTGGCCGTTTCCACTTTCTTCTCCATTGCACTCTTTAGAATCTGCAACTCCATCTCCTTATCCATTAAACTCCCTCTCACTTCCATCAAATCCGATTCAAGCTTCTTCATAGCGTTCGTAAGTTCGTCTTCTTTCTTCTTATCTGTTAACTGTTCCCGCAAATCTTCGATTTCACCTTTGGTTCTCTTCAATTCTTCCGTTAACTCGGCCTCTCTCAGTGAATATCTTGACTTGACCGTCTCTGTTTGTTCGTAAGCGTTTCTTATCTGCAATGTGCTCTGTATATACTCTTCTTGGTACCTTGTCTCTGCTGCTTCAACTGCAGATTTCAGTTGGCTTATCTCATTCCTCGCAAGATCCATTGCTTCTTTCAGCTCTTCCACTTCCATTGATGATGATGAGTCTACACTGTTTGCTCTTTCTTCCTCGAGCTGTCTCACGAGTTTCTCCAAAGACCTTGCCTCAAATCTAGACTGCTCTAACTCGGACTCGGACTCAAAGAGCTTCGATTTCAGTTTCTGAACTTCATTAATGGCAGAAGATAAAGCAGATGAATCCATTCCATGTTGTCTCTGCATAGCTTCAAGCTCAGACTGCCATGTCTTGTCTCGCTCCTGTGAGAGTTTACGCAGCTCCTCAATTCTTGAATCTTCCGAGGCATTGATCTCCATTAACTGATGCTTGGCATCTTCAGCTTCTTCTTGAGCTTCCCTCTTCAATGCTTCTGATCTGTTTAGCTCTTCTTTTGCCTTCTTGAGCTCTTCTTGAAGCTGAGATATCTGAGATTCCAGTTCCGGTATCCTTCCTCCTGTCCGCTTCTTCTGAATCTTGAAAAGCAACAATCATATATACAAACTTCGATCAAGTACTTCACAGCATAATCATATACAACTTGTATACAGCAAATTAACAATCATTAACTGTAAAAGTACCTCATTGAGAGGGATTCTTGGAGAGCGACGATCAGCTACTGCTTTCGGGATTTGAGTTTTCGATATTGTCTTGGTTTTAGGATCGGATTCTGCTCCGCTTGGCTTGAGTCTCCGAGCAACTTTAGGAGCTGGTAAAGGAGATTTCTTATGTGGCAGCTCCAACGATCCGGGTCTATCACACACAAATACAATCACAATGACATTGAAACAGATCAAAAACTCCAAGAGCATTACACAACAAGAAGCACAAAGTTAAGAGTTGAGATCATCACCTTGATTTTGGAGTCTGCATTTTTTGAGATCAAGAGTTTAAAAAACTTGTCTATTTGGATATAATCAATCTTTGAATAATCTGGCAAATAGTACATGAAGACCAAAGAAAAGTGTCAGAAAGAAGCAACAGAGGAAATAAAATTTTATCATAAACATATAGACAACAAACATAAGGTAAAGAGTAAGCTTAAGCAAGTGTACAAGAAAAAAATTAAAAACATAAGAATAACATTACACATTTAGCTTCAAAGAGACTCCTACTGCCACCAAACAAAAGCAAAGACAGAGCAAATGAACATATGAAAATATTTGGAAACAAAGTTATTGTCAATGTGATCCATCAAAATCAAATCCACTCCAAAGATAAACCCTATTACAAGCAAAGAAAGGACCAAGCACCAATATCTTCCACATAATCTTTTTTGGTTGTCAAGTCACCCAATTATATATATTTTTTTATTAAATAAAATTTTTGGAATTATTGGGGAGAAGAGACAGTTTCTTGTCATTTTGTAATGTGAGATTTGGTTTCATTGGGTGGATCTTCCCAAAAAAGAAACACAGATCCAAAAACAGAATTACCAGAGAACAAAAAAAAATGTTTCTTTACATATTACCTAAAACTAGAATCTTTTAACATTCTCAGCAAAAAGGGTTTTATTACATAAAGTCATAAACAAACAGAAACACTTTTGCTTTTTGCAGGAAAACACAAAGATTAAATTTTTTTGACTGAATCTTTAAGCTACCAACCAAAAATAAAAGAGTTTAGCTGTTTAGAGTAGAGATGTATAAAAGCATATTTAAACCTTAAACCAACCAAAGATTTACACTTTCTGCAGCAGATTAGTAGAAGAGAAAACAAAATACAACAAACTAGTAAATACCTAAAAAGATTGATGATAAAAATCAAAGGGAAAAAATCTCACTAAAAATTAGGAATATAAATTATGTGAAACGAAGAGAAAAATTATTAGAGTATTTGACAAAGTCGTGAAGAGAAGTATTCACCTATACCGTCGCTTTAGCTTCTTCTTTTTTTTTTGTTGTTGGAGAAATCCGATAAAAATTCACAAAATGAAAATGATGAATTGTAGAATCTTTAAGCCACGAACTTTTTGATGATGAATTTGATATTTCTTTCTTCTCTCTCTCTCGTCTGATTTGTTTTCTCACTGGCTGGACTCACGAGTCGTTTTTTCCCACTGAAGAAGAAACATTTATTTTTCAACTTATTGAAAAAATATATATCAAAAGTAACCCCTCAAGTAATGATTGTGCTATTTCCACCTCGCCTTCTTACACACACAAAAGAAAACAAAAACTTTAATTAGTCAATTTATCAATAGTGGCATGTAGCGTACGTTGGATTCCTTTTTCGGTTTTTTTTTTTTTTTGTGCAAATTAAATGTTTTGCTTCGGATAATCGATTTTTTTTTTTTTTTTTTGTGGGGTTGATAATGAAATGTGTGTATAAATATCAGGGGCTATTTTGAAATTAATTGATAGAATGGACCGAACGTGGAGGGGGCGTTTTTTATATTTAGCTACGCGCCTTGTTTACGCGCCTAAGTCACGTGCTATTGTTTGGCCTCATACTGCTACTTATGGAACAACGAACGGTCACGCAACCACAAGTCAGTCACACTTACACAGAAGGACACAAACCTAATCATATACTATCTTTTATAAATGGCAAAAATTCCATTACAAATTTGCAAAAGTTTAGTAAAACAATTTTTCACCGAACACACACATTAAGGTTTTGTGTTTTATCTACATACGTTTCAGAGTGATATATGTTGAAGAAGCAATTACTTCGATTATATTACTAGCAATAGTATGTTGAAACTGAAAACATAAGAGTTGAATTTTGGAATTGGAGAGCAACTCGTCAAATCTAACATGCATATGTGGTGGTGTTATTGAATGTTGCATTTGAAGGGAATTGAAATGGTTGTCCAAACCAAATCCATACCAATTTACTCAAAAATATACGTTAGTATAACGAAGTCCAACAAACTCAAAATTACTACAGTATGTATATTGAATTCAACAAAATCCACCAAATTAAACAACTCCATATTCAAAATCCATTTATCTATATGAAGAACGGTACTTTGAAGAGTAGATATACAAGAAGAACATGTGCCTTGTGACCGCGTTAACATGAATGAATCACGTTTTTGTTCCATTCTTAACGGGGCTCTGTTTTTTTTGACTCGTTAATAAACTCTTCAGAAGAGAGCTTTGCATTACTTCAGATCTCTCTATTGCCATCATTGGATTCATTACTGATTTAATTTTGACGGAAAAAAGTATTCAAACTTTGTAATTGGGGTGAACTTGTAACGGACCATAGTTTTCGGTTAATTTTGTAAAATTAAAAAATCAACACTTATTATTGTTTCCTTCCGCGCCATCTTTTCGCCACAGCCTCCGATAATTTTCTTTTTGCCGGCGGCTGGATTTTCCGATTCCTCTTCCCCGCAGCACGGTGATAGTTTCCAGCTTAATCGGTGACAACTCACCTTCTAATAAAAAATCTGAATGTCGTAGGTTTGTTGCGTTTTATCTCTGTTTTTGAATTGGTTGGACCATGTGTTGTGCTTGTCGCATTGATTAGTGAGAGCTATAGTGAAGTCTCGTTTCTAGTTTATAATGGGCAATAGTAACGTTTCCTCATGCAATTTCTAAAGTTCAAACCTTTGACCATCAGTTCTCTGTGTGTGTTCTGACAATTTGTACACCACCTGCTCGATAAAATGTCTGTGATACCTCTTCTTTGACATTTGCTGCCTCCAACTGTTTCACCTTGTGCGTTATCCTCTATCGAACTGAAAATTGGTTAGTAATGACAAAAAAAAAATCCTAAGTTGTGATTGGTATGTGTTGAGTTGATGAGCTAACGTTTTCAACTACCAACAAAAAAACATGAAACAGTGGAACTACTCTGTTGCTAAAAGCATTTATTTTATGGTAAATGTCCTCATGATTCATTCAGTTAGTTACCCTTTTGGGGATACGACTGATAGAATGTGTGAAATTAACTGTGGCTTGATTTTAGAGTTTTCACTGAATTTGAAAAATGAGTGTTCACATATGGTATTTGATTACTTTTTTTGTGTCTCTTCCTGAAACAGGCCCGTCCTGATATCCAAACTAGGGAAGGAAGAGTGGCCTCCTGTTCATATACATATGAGTGTTGTGCCTGTTTGAAGAATTTGTTACTATGGATTCTATCGCTGTCACTCTGGACGAAGGGAGCATATATTATGATAGAGAATTCTGTGTGTTGGTTCGTTGGATGCTTCGCTGAGTGACATGTATTTCTGGCTGAAACTTCCACAAATATTTCTGTTGGTAGGAAGAACTCGTTTGGACTAAAAAGGTTAACTGAAATGGCAAAAATGTTAAGATTGGGAGCTAGAGTTTCCGTCAGCAACAGTCAAGTGCCGACAACATCAAGTGTTGTATCAACCATCAAGACCGAAGAGTTAATGAATGATCACATAAATTCCCTATGTAAAAATAATCTCTACAGGGAAGCACTGGAAGCGTTTGATTCTGCGCAGAAGAACTCTAGCTTCAAGATAAGGTTAAGAACCTATATCTCTTTAATTTGTGCTTGTTCTTCATCGAGATCTCTAGCACAAGGCAGAAAGATACACGATCACATTTTGAAATCCAACTGCAAGTATGATACTATTCTTAATAATCACATTCTAAGTATGTATGGGAAATGTGGCTCGCTGAGAGATGCTAGAGAAGTTTTTGATTTTATGCCTGAAAGGAATTTGGTCTCTTACACATCTGTGATTACTGGCTATTCACAGAACGATCAGGGAGTCGAGGCAATCAAATTGTACTTGAAAATGCTTCAGGAAGATTTAGTTCCTGACCAGTTTGCATTTGGAAGCATCATCAAAGCTTGTGCCAGTACTGGTGATGCTGGGCTAGGGAAGCAACTGCATGCTCAAGTCATTAAGTTGGAATCCAGTTCTCATCTTATTGCTCAAAATGCTCTGATTGCTATGTATGTTCGCTTCAGTCAAATTTCAGATGCCAGCAGAGTGTTCTATGGTATCCCAATGAAGGATCTAATTTCGTGGAGCTCTATCATTGCTGGGTTCTCGCAACTTGGGTATGAATTTGAAGCCCTGAGCCATCTAAAAGAAATGTTGTCTTTTGGTGTTTTCCACCCAAATGAATATATATTTGGTAGTTCCTTAAAAGCTTGTAGCAGTCTCCTTAGACCAGATTATGGTAGCCAAATACATGGGTTATGCATTAAAGCAGAGTTAGCTGGAAACGCAATTGTAGGCTGTTCGCTCTGTGACATGTATGCGAGATGCGGTTTCCTGAATTCTGCAAGAAGAGTATTCAATCAGATAGAAAGACCTGATACAGCATCATGGAATGTGATCATTGCTGGACTTGCAAATAATGGTTACGCTGATGAGGCTGTATCAGTTTTCTCGCAGATGAGGAATTCTGGTTTTATTCCTGATGCCATCTCCTTACGTTCTTTGCTTTGTGCTCAGACAAAACCAATGGATTTGTTTCAAGGCATGCAAATTCACTCTTTCATTATCAAGTGTGGTTTCCTGGGAGATCTTTCAGTTTGCAACTCTCTGCTTACCATGTACACCTTCTGCTCGGACTTGTCTTGTTGTTTTAACTTATTTGAAAACTTCAGAAACAACGCAGATTCTGTTTCTTGGAATGCTATTCTGACGGCATGTTTGCAACATGAACAGCCAGTAGAGATGTTGAGATTATTTAAGCTGATGCTTGTGTCTGAAGGTGAGCCAGATCACATAACCATGGGTAATCTGTTGCGGGGTTGTGTGGAAATATCATCTCTAAAATTGGGAAGTCAAGTCCATTGCTATAGTTTGAAAACCGGGTTGGTGCTTGAGCAATTTATAATAAATGGACTGATCGATATGTATGCCAAGTGTGGATCACTGGGGCAAGCGAGAAGAATTTTTGATTCAATGGATAACGGAGATGTAGTTTCGTGGAGTACTTTGATAGTTGGATATGCACAGTCTGGATTTGGAGAGGAAACTCTCATATTGTTCAGGGAAATGAAAACTGCGGGGATAGAGCCAAATCATGTAACATTTGTTGGTGTTCTTAGTGCCTGTAGTCATGTTGGGTTGGTGGAAGAAGGCTTGAAGCTGTATGCAAGCATGCAAACTGAACATGGGATTTCACCAACAAAAGAGCACTGCTCTTGCATAATCGACTTGCTAGCTCGTGCTGGTCATTTAAATGAAGCTGAGAAGTTCATCGATGAAATGAAGTTGAAACCTGATGTAGTCGTGTGGAAGACTCTACTGTCTGCATGTAAAACCCAAGAAAATATGGATATGGCCAAAAAAGCTGCTGAAAATATTCTGAAGATCGATCCTTTCAACTCTACAGCTCATGTATTGCTCTGCAGCATGCATGCTTCTTCTGGAAATTGGGAAGACGCTGCGTTGTTGAGGAGCTCGATGAAGAAGCAAGATGTAAAAAAAATTCCGGGACAGAGCTGGATCGAAGTTAAAGATAAAATACATATATTTTTGGCTGAAGATGTACATCATCCAGAGAGGGACGATATATATACAGTCCTGCATAACGTCTGGTTGCAGGTGTTAGATGAGTGTGATCCGCAACACAAGAAAAGAATCCAGTTTATTCATGAGACCGGATAAACAAACTTATAAGTGACTTTTATTTCTCATCTAAGCAAGCACAGAGAATGCCATCACGTCAACATCTGTAAGTTGCATCTTCTTCCTTCTTGCTCTAGCCATTGTGTCTCATCTTGTTTCGTTACTTAGATTAATGCTGTTGACATATATATATCTTATACTTTCCTTTTCTCCCATTTGGAATCCACTGCAGTCTATTGCCATTGATTGATGCAGCATACAGAGTGGCCAGCGTGCCTGTTAATTTAGGCAGTTGATGAGGTATAATTCCACCTGATTGTAACAAGTTCTTGTTCTCTTTAATGTTTATGGCTATCTGTTTGGTCATCGTGAAGGAAAATTTAGTTATTGCAGCATAAATGATGACAATTTTCAAGAATCTCAATGTGTTTTTTTCATGCTATTTTCGTTTTGCAACTGTAGGAGAACTGGTTACCCACATTGAATTGCAGGCTGTAATGGGGTTGGGATGGGATATAAATTCAGTGCTATATCTAATACGAAAGAAGGATACATCTCAACTATATCTGATGAGTTGAAAGTTATGGATATATGATTTGAAGAAAGGCCGTGAAGGAAACTATCTTCTTGGTAAGTCTTGAATCGCTTCCCTTAACATCGTACTCTTATAAAAGAGAACGATATGGCATGAGTTGGTTCAGTATCCTTGAAATTGGCTTCTTTTTGTTGTTGTTGTTGTTGTTGTTGTTGTTGTAATCCTTGTAGATGTATCCAGGTATTGGACCTGTAAAAGCTCCAAACACACACAGCATTGACTGTACTTGCGTTTTGATTCTGTGTATATACATTTGGTACCTATAATTGATCCGATGATATAAACATCAAATATGAGTACTCGAGGGAGCAAATTACAAATCGATTTGAATGAACATTCAAATTGATCATCCTTATCTCTATACCTATTTGCCTATTTGGTTTAGGTAGCGAGGTTAATGACGCCGAACAAGGAAACCAAAAAACAATTTGTTAAGTTAAATGACATCAAAGATGAGAAATTGCTGCAAAAAAAAGATGAGACAGACTCTACAGCTGCAACAAAATGTGTGTAAAAAACTAGACAGACCAAAACAACAGTCTACACTGTCCACGTGCTATGAAATCATATTTGATGAAAGAAGTAAAGAAAGAAAAAAACCCCTGCAAGGGTGAAATTTGGTATTCGAATGTAAAAACCGCTTTGAACGAGGAGGCAAAAGATGAAGGCTAAGCTCGGCTTTTATTATTTATTCTCCAGGGACAGGGACACCTTGCTTGAGCTTCTCGCGCTTGAGCTTCTTTTTGGAAACAGGCTTCTTCTTCCTTGGAGGTAGGTTCTTCTGAGCATACACGTAAAGCACGTAGTTTGCGATTAGGAACACAACAAGAGGAAGTCCAACAACAAGCAGCACGATTAATCCCGGGTTCAATCCTTTGGCTTCAGCAGCCGCCTGTTCATCCAATGTCACACCAATGTTTGCATAATTCATACCATATACACACAATCAACATATTGGCACATATAAAGGGCAATAATAACTCAAATCAAAAGCAATTGTCCTGTGCAATGCATGTAACAAATTATATAACACATAAATTTCTTAGATCAATAACATAAATAGGCCAATATTCTCAAAATAAATCACGAATCTATCCCCTAATAAATCCGATTGCACATTCTGGGATCGCAGAAGAGGAGATTTCATCATCGAAACACCGTTAAATTCTAACAAACGGTGCAAGTATAAAGAAGATTCACGGTACCTTTCCGGCAAAATCTTCGGCGCCCATGATTAAGATCCAAAATATGTGATATCAGCTCTCCAGTAACGTTCTAGGAGGATGAGGAGGAAACGAGGATCTGTTTTGCGAAAGACAAGAATAAGACACAAAACACGAACTCACACGAGCAGAGGATAATATACACACGTGTTCATGATCCACTACATCGTCACTTACACTAATCAGAAAAATCTTATTTGGACCCCTTAACTCTTCAAGTATTTCGATTTTGACCCGTATCTTTTGTTATGCAAAGTTAGGCCCAAAATATATCTACCCATTCACCCATATCGCCCATACGTATAATTGTTCCGTTTTGTATTGTATTGGCTTGGTTCGAACATGGCGGCTGCCTTTTGTAATCAAAATTTTCTACTAATTGATTAAATAATGGCTTTTAAGTTCTAATCAACCAATTTTGTGTTCTTCTTATCTTACATACGTTGAAAGAAACATAAATGAATTGAATGTTACAACACAAATCAAAATCTCTAATCAAATAATCAAACACACAAAACACATCTGTTTGTTTCAACTCCAATATATCTCTAATCTACAATAAATGGTCATCGTCGCTTCGAATGATAACGTTATGTTCGGGCACAGACCACGACGACGAACGGCTAGAATTCAAAGCCACGGTATTACAATCCGAGAGGGTATCTTGCAAACTCAGCAACAAATGCGAAGTACTAAAACTCATGGTGGGTCTAGACTTAGGCACAACCGGTACATCAGCTTCACCAATCAGCATTTGCACCACTGACCTCATAGTAGGCCTAGCTGCTGGATCCGGATGAGAACAAGCCAGTCCCACTACCATGACCCGCCACATCTCACCTTCATCAAACTTACCTTCAAGCCTTGAATCAGCCGCAGCGGAAACTTTCCCTTCTTTATACAAACCCCACACCCATTCTACTAAATTCGGATTTGCCCCAACATTATTATGTCTTTGCACATTTAAGTCCTTCTCGATCGGTCTTCTCCCACTAACCACTTCCAAAACCACCGCTCCGTAACTAAAAACATCAGTCTTCTCCGTAGCACGACCCGTTAAAAGATACTCCGGCGCTAAATACCCCATAGTCCCGGCGGCAACAGTCGCTTCCGGGGACTTATCGTGCTCAATCTGTCTAGCTAATCCGAAATCTCCAAGCTTGGCGTTAAAATTCTCATCTAACATTATATTACTACTTTTAACATCTCTATGAATCACTTGATTCTCACACTCTCTATGTAAATAAGCTAACGCAGACGCAACACCAAGCAAGATCTTTTTCCGATGATCCCACGGTAACGCGAAACGTGACTCGAACAAAGCTTTATCAAGCGAACCATTTGGCATAAGATCGTACACTAACAAAATCTCACCTTTCTCGTGACACCAACCTTGTAACCTCACGAGGTTTCTGTGTCTTAAGCTTCCGATTATGGATAGCTCAGATAAAAACTCGTTCTTTTTGTCTTGTGAGCTGTGACTGCATCGTTTAACGGCGACTATGTCTCCGGTCTCAGGTAATATACCTCTGTAAACAACTCCGAAGGCTCCGTGTCCGATGATTCGACTCTCGTTGAAGTTCTTTGTACCGGCTTTGAGTTCTTTGTAACTGAACTCTTTAGGAGCTTTGATGATCTCCGATGCGAAAGAATCAGATCTCTCGACTCGTTTGAACTTTTTGGAGTAGACCCAGAACAAAGCTCCGGCGAATAGTGCTAGAAAGAAAGCTCCGGCGGTTAGAACTCCGGCGATTGCTCCACGGTTCTCTTTGCAGAAGCTGTTGTGACAAGACGAAGACGAAGTTTTCGATTGAGTGTTGCTTGAGATCGGAATCGCTGAAGAAGACGGCTGAGACGCTAACGGCGGCGGAGAGTTCACCGAATTAGCTTTCGGATTCATCAAATTAGCCCGAGGAGGAGGTGAGCCGGATCCGGATCCGGAACCCGACCCGAATGAGGAACTGAAGCTCCACCATTCGATAGTGTGACTCTCTGTGCTTCCCTGAGTTGAACCGGAGAATCCGACGAACATGAAATCGTTCACGTATCGATCTAAATCAAGAGGGAAGACAAAATCGGAACTTTAGGTTTCAGATTGGAGTAAGAGACCGATACGTTGAAGACCCGAGTTACTCCGTCGTATTCGATCCATGAATTGACGGTGTTGCCGCTCTTGAGATCGATGTTAACGGTGCCAAGATCGCCTGAAACAGAGGAAACGACGCCGTTAACGTCGAACCCGACATGGTTACTATTAATGTCTTTGAAGTCCACGTCCATTAAAGTATCGAACTCGACGGCGACGAATTTTGAACCGGAACCGTTAGGACCGGTGAGTCCAAGCGAGCCACCGGCGAAGCCGATTGAGTTCGCGTCGGGAGAGATGACGAAAGCGAGACCACCGCCGATGGAAGAAGGGTTTACATTGGTGATTGAGAAGGAGAAAAAAGTTGAGAAGCTTGTCGGGAGGTGAGTTCCGGGTTGTCGGAATCTGATCGGGTTAGCGTACAAGACTTTACCGGAACCGGAGTTAGGTACAGAGAGGTCACGCGTGAGGCTGACGATTCCGTTGCTTAGACGAGCGTCACCGAGGAGCTTGAGGTTGCTTATAGCTAGCGTGGAGAAATCGAACTCTGTAGTAGTAGTAGTAGCAGCTCCATTGAAGAAGCAAAGCAAGATTGAAATAAAGAAGAAGAAGAGTAAGAAAGACATTAACGATGGAGCAGACAGAGAGATGTTTTTTCAGAGAAGAGCCATTGGAGAAGAAGCAGAAGAAGAAAAGATTCTTAATTTGAGAGAGAGAGAGATGGATGAAAAGTCACGGGATGTGTATTGGGGCAATACTTTGCTTGGAGTAAAGTAAAGGAGAGGAAGAGACAAAGGAATAATATTGTGGGAAGATGAGATAGAGAGAGAGACAGAGAGCAGAAAAGAAAAAGAGAATCCAAAGAGACAACGAATGAAGTCAGACAAGTGGATTGAGATGTAACGCCACGTGGGTTTCCCTAACGGCTATAATATCTCTTTCTTGTTTGTTGTCTGAAAGTTTTTCTATGGAGAAAAATGTTGTGATGTCAAAAAGTGACTTTTCTGATTTTCTCACATCCTAACCAAATAACGGTCGTAGCACACTTGTATTGTATCATCATCATCTTTCTTTATTCTTCTAGTCATTGTCGTTCGTTGAAGCTAAAAGAGAAGAAGATACCATAAAGTATCCAAATTTTTCAATAGCGTCCACATGATAACGATATGAATCATATCATATGATACACGGATTTAGACATGAACGGCACTAACACATACCATTCATATTTGTCACATCACACGGTTTTAGTAAAGTTTTTTTCCTCTTACGTTTTCCAAAGCATCAAACCAAACAAAATCAATAACTGTATTTCTTCTAACTGAAAAACGACACCAAGTTTGATCTTAACGACACGGTGATAATTAATTATGTTTACGTCAAGCACACTGAACCAAAAACCAAATCCATATAACCCAAGAAAAACTCGAACCTAGTTAAAAAAAAAAGAAAAGAATAAACCTATACAAATCATAAAGTAATAAACACAATTGACCATCGGAGGCTGAAAGGCCGAGATTTCATTAGTCTATAGATCATGGGCTTGAAAGTGGGCCTGAAATATCCAATGACGTCAGCACACGTGATCTATGCGTATAATAAGAAACCCGAAACCGAATAACTAAAACCCGACCCATCAGATCAAAGTATATCCCACCCGTTAAATCCCTTACGAGAATCTGCACCGTTGATTGTAATGACTTTTAAATAGTTTACGAGTCAAAGCTGTATGTTGTGATGGAAAACAAAACCAAGTAGAAGTTGCATATATCATAATAACCCCTTTGATTCGGTAAGCCATTGGAGAGAGTCAGAGACCTCAGGACTCAGAAGCAGACAAGTTTTGATTCTTCTTCGGACGAGACTTTTACTGATTTAAACAACATCGAAGAAGAAGAGAACGAAGAAGATAAATTGGGAATTAATTTTCTGGGTTTCGATTTGGGTGAGAGAGAGAGAGAGAGATAACAAAACAAACCCTAGGGGGGGGGGGGTTCGTGTGAATCGTGATCAGATGCTATTGAGTCGACGATTAGAGAAGAAGAAGAGTATTATAGCAAGCGAACAACAACATGATGAACACTTCTAATGGAATGATATCTGGGCCATCTTCATCGTCTTCACCTGCCGCGAATACTCAGTCTCCGGGGATTAAGACTTATTTCAAGACGCCTGAAGGGAAGTATAAGCTTCACTACGAGAAAACACATTCCTCTGGTCTCCTTCACTACGCACATGGAAAAACGGTTACTCAGGTTAAGTTTTTTGATTTTAGGGATTTTTTTTTTTTTTTGGTATTTGATACTTTGATTCTTCTCTAGTTGAAGTTTTTTTTTTTTAATTCGATTGGAATGAGTTTGGGTTTCGGAATTAGTATCGATCATCATGAATCTTTTGATAGTGAAATATGATGGAATTGGGAATTTTTGTTTTTTGTTTTAACTTCAGGTAACACTAGCACAGCTTAAGGAAAGAGCTGCTCCTACGACCCCAACTGGTACTTCTTCTTCGTCCTCGGGTTACACTGCTAGTAGCGGATTCCGTTCAGCAACAGCGAGGTTGTTAGGCACTGGAAATGGGAGTCGTGCGCTTAGTTTTGTTGGAGGTAATGGAGGAGGCAAAAATGTTAGTGCAAGTTCCAGGATTAGTGGCTCTTTCGCTGCTTCTAATTTTACCACTTCGTTAACAAATACAAATTTCGATGGGAAAGGAACTTACTTGGTCTTCAATGTGAGTGATGCTATTTTTATCTGTGACTTGAACTCACAAGACAAGGTAAGATACTTCTCTTCTTTGTTTTTCCTTCTAATGATTTAGCTGTAATGTTCTGTTTTTGTTGGATGTAATGATTTAGGAAACTTCTTTAATACAGGATCCAGTAAAGTCTATTCATTTCAGTAATTCAAACCCTATGTGCCATGCTTTTGATCCGGATGCTAAGGATGGGCATGACTTACTTATTGGGCTAAATTCTGGGGATGGTAATGCAGAAATTTAAGCTTACTGTTTTTCACCTCTGATCTAGATGCCTTGTTTCTTGGATTGATTTGTTCTGGTGTGTTATTGTAGTGTACACAGTATCATTGAGACAGCAGTTACAGGATGTCTCTAAGAAGCTTGTTGGTGCACTGCACTATAACAAGGATGGTTCTGTGAATAACAGGCAAGATTTTATCTTTTCTCGTGTATTTATTTTTTCCTCCCACATTTTGACTGTTCAATACTGCTATTATTTGTTAGTGACACTTGAAGAATCGATTTTACTGGTTCATATTTGCTTTGTCTAAGGATCTATATGTGTTCCTCGTTTTTTACTTGTGCTAGTATTTATCTCAGCGGAACAAAGTTATATAATTCATCTTCTGTCATTGTAATGAATTGTGTTCTAGGAAACTCTCGGTGACAGTAGATTAGTAAATTATAATAGAAGAGGATGTATTCTTAGAGGAATACGTTTTTAAGTTGGTTAAGTTGAAACATGAATCTGTTTTAGTGTCATGCATTCTCTAAGTTTTTTAAAAAGTTTGGTGCTTTGTAACAGTCGTTGCACTAGTATTTCTTGGGTGCCTGGAGGTGATGGAGCATTTGTCGTTGCTCATGCTGATGGCAATTTGTACGTGTATGAGAAGGCAAGCTCAAATATCGGACTTTTTTTGCTTGCATATGACTTTAAGTTGTCTGACTTTGTCTAATCCCTGATCCTAATTTAACTTAATAGAACAAAGATGGTGCCACTGACTCAACATTTCCTGCTATAAGAGTTCCTACACAATTTTCAGTTGACAAAGCAAAATATAGCAAGGTATGTGAGTTTGTAACCATATCATTAGATCCTTATATAGGTGCTGGAAGCACATGGTACATGCCTATTCTCTACTAGTATCATCAGTTGCCAGTGGACTTAATAAGTTTTTGTATTACACTTTTGGTATGAGATATTTATACTTTCTTTCTATCATTGAGCATATTTCGATGTACCATTGTTCATTCCTGTGTTTATTCATGCAGAGTAATCCTGTTGCGAGATGGCATATCTGTCAAGGTTCAATTAACAGCATTGCGTTCTCAAATGATGGGGCACACTTGGCGACTGTTGGAAGAGATGGTAAGGCGCCTCTATTATGTCGTATGGTCTTTTTCTTTCGCTATGTACCCATCTCTTTACTAAGCACTACGATTTCTTTCCATTTACAGGCTATCTTCGCATTTTTGACTTCTCAACCCAGAAGCTAGTATGTGGTGGGAAAAGTTATTATGGTGCTCTGCTTTGCTGTTCATGGAGGTGATGGGATATACTTCCTTTGACAACTTTTTTTTTCTTCATTGATGTCACAAAGTTTGTCTTAAATAGATTTCATCTGTGTGAGCTTATTATCCACGAATGGTACTGTTTAGTGACATTGTGATCCTATTGAAATTGACAGTATGGATGGAAAGTACATTTTGACTGGAGGTGAAGATGACTTGGTTCAAGTGTGGAGTATGGAGGATAGGAAGGTCGTGGCGTGGGGTGAGGGACACAATTCGTGGGTAAGGTTCTTGATATTCAGTAAGATTTCTTTTAACATAAACAGCACTTGACTAATGTCGGAATGGTTGCTCTCAGGTAAGTGGAGTAGCTTTTGATTCCTACTGGTCGTCACCAAATTCGGATGGTTCAGGAGAGCATGTCATGTACCGTTTTGGATCAGTTGGTCAGGTATTTCTTCATGCCTTTACCCATTTTTCTGGTTCTCCTTTACTTTTAGCAAACAACTGAAATGTGCTTTTAATTATGGGAGTTGCGTTAAAATTATCTTTATTACTTTGATTGGCTTAATTATTCAAACTGTTCTCATTTTTTTATCACTTCAATGATGAGGGAAGATACAAGAGTTTACTAGAAGATAGGTTCTTAGGATGATCGGAAACTAAGTGGAAATCCTATGATTTAATCACAACATTGTAGTTTCACAGGGTCTGATCGTGCATTTATCCATATTTGTTCATTAGCAGATCAAATTATAGATAAAGATTCGTTTGTCTACCTTATGAAAACTGAGGAGATCATTTCCATATGAAACTGGAGTTTGTTAGAAAGTGGAATGTTTTCATTGTATTTAGCAGCCTTATGAAACTGAGGAGATCATTTCAATAAACATGTTGCCTGAAAGTCTTGATTATCTAATTTAATTTGCTATAAAAACCCCATAGACCACTACAATAAAAATCTCTTGATTCTCCTATATATGATCTGGAAATCTTTTGCCTCATACACTATACTACTTTCCTCTGCTGCATTCCCAGGATACACAGTTACTTCTCTGGGACCTTGAAATGGATGAGATCGTAGTTCCACTTAGGCGACCGCCGGGAGGATCTCCCACTTACAGCACGGGAAGCCAATCAGCTCACTGGGACAATGTCATACCAGTGGGAACTCTTCAACCCGCTCCTTGCAAACGTGATGTTCCAAAGCTCTCACCAATCATAGCTCACCGAGTTCACACTGAGCCCCTCTCTGGCTTGATGTTCACACAAGAATCAGTCGTTACAGCTTGCCGAGAAGGCCATATAAAGATCTGGACACGGCCCAGTGACTCAGAAACACAATCCAACAGCTGCCCAGAAGCAAATCCGACAAGTACTCTCCTGAGCACAAGCTCCCCTAAAGACAACAAAACTTCACTGAGCAGCAAGATCGTCAGTGGTTCTAGTTTCAAGCAATGACAGAGATGCTGTCTGAAAATCAGGTGCTATTATTTAGTCATGTTTCTCCTTCTTAAGTGAAAAAAAAGAAAAAAAACCTTAAAGAAAAAGCCCTGTGAATAAAATTCGACTGGGTTTTCTTTTTTTTTTTTATTCTAAAAGAAAGATCAAAATCTGAGCTCTTGACTGTAAATGGGAGGCTGACAAAGTTTATTGGCATAGAAGAGAATATATGGGTGAGAGACTAAAGAGAAATTTCTGATGTGATTATAAGAAAGAAAACAAAATGTGTTCTCTATCAGCCAATAGTTCCACTTTTGTGCTTTCGAAAGAAGACGCTCTTTATTTCATGCTTTTTGCAAACACTAAACGATTCCTTCTCTGTTTTTTTTTTTCTTCTCTTCTTGTCATTTGGTTTCTTGGAAATAATGTTAAGGATATGTATATCACAGCACTAAAAGAAACAGAGATAATAAAACTCCAAGTCTTTAACAATGCAACAGTATCTGTGAACCCTTGTTCGTCATATTCCAAAATCCAGTGTCACGTTGCCTCGTGAGTTTCTCTCAGACGGATTCCTTTGGGGTAAAAGCTAGCTGCCATTTCAACAATTTATGTTGCTACGGACGGATGAGGGCTCTTTTCCTTTGTTTTCGAGTTTTAGAGCTTTCATGATATCACTTCGACTCACTAAAGATTTAACATCCCAAATACCATCAAGATCCAGTTCCTGAATAATGCTATCTTGAATGTTGACATAAATGTTTTGTTTCTTCTCAAGTTCAAAATACCATCATCCATACGCAACAGCAATAGAGGGCAACACGCCATGAAGTCTATAATTTCTCTTAGAAGAAACCATGTGAGTACTCTTAGTCTCGATGTAGAACTCTGGATCATCACGTTGTACGTCATAATTCTTTAACTGAAGAGGAAGATTCAACGGTAGGAATCTCTCTGCGGCACGGCGGCACGGTGTATATGAACAACTGTTTCAGCGTTACTGCTCTTGCGCTTCATAGAGACACTGAAGATGTAGTCGGCAGTGGGAACCAATTTCCCATTGGTATCATCCTTGTAAGTCATTCCCCTAAACGAGAGAACTACAGAGCCGCATAGAGAGAAAGCCTTCTTTGTTCCACGTAAGCTCGGCCACATTCCTCAGATGGTGCAGGCTCGCAGATTGAAGTGGGAAGAGTAAAAACAATGTTAAATAGTTTCAAATCGAAGAGATAAGTTACACTTGAAGCAGCTTCTTTTAATTCTTCATCCAGAGTAAAACCATACCTTGCAGCTAATCGAATCGCCCGAAGGAAGAACTCGCAAAGGATCATCCCTAAAAGTAGTTTTTTTTTTGCCGGCAATGGAGTCACAATTCTTCTGCACCACAGATCATCAATGCCTCTTTCTGTATAATCTTCCACTAGGCTAGTGTTGACGTTGTAGAATAAGCTATTTATAGTGATGTCTCTCCGATAAGTTCCTCTTTTGGGATTATCAAATTCACAACATCTATCCGCTGGTTAACAAAACGCATCTTTAGTGTTGATTATCCAGGTTAACTTTCTCAATCATATGGCCCTTGTGAACGTAAATAGTCATTGAACATGACAAGAAAACTACGTACGTGCATATTGTCGATTGCGATATCAATATCAATAGATTCTTGCCTCATATAGTCATATATAGGCTTGTCGCGCATCCAACCACCAAAAACACGAAGTTTTGTGTTGGGGGCGGCATGGAGAAGCAGATCAAATATTACACGTTCCTTTTCAGTGAGTACTATATTTGATCGTACTCACTGAGAAGAAGCAGATCAAATATTACACGTTCCTCATATATAGGCTTTACATGAAGAAGCAGATCAAAATTAAAATAAATACATCATTTAGTACTATATTTTTCTCATGAGGTTAGCGAAAAATCAAATCGAATTAGAAACCCAGTCCAATTCTCAGAAGAAAATCCTACAAGTGCAAATATATCATTTATTGGCTCTACATTTTCTCATTAGTTTAGCTAAAAATTAGTAAATTTTGTTGACATGCTTTACCTTATACTTTACCCTAGCTTTACACGAATTTGTTTCAACAATTCTTTAAATAATATTGGAGTCCACTATTAACCGGATATATTGAAAAAAGAAGAAGAACCGTGACACAACCGACAAGAGATAAATCAAGGGAAGACTCTCTCACCAACAGATTTTTTTGGCATATTCATTGCTTCGTCCACTCCTCTCGTAATCACTTCTAAAATTATGACGTGACGACATAAATGATACTATCACTTTTACTTATTTGACAATTGCCATAAAACAATCATCTACTAGTATTTTGTCGCAGTCTCATGTGTATAGAGATGCGTAAGAAAAACCTTCTTTCTCCACTCCACGTATGTGTGGTTAAATATGAGAGGATGATTTGCTTTATTGAAGTATGCAATTGAAATTTGTATTTGCATTTGAAGGCACCACTCGGGAGATTCAAGACAGCTGGAAACAAAGCCAATAATTGTTAGAAAATATTCTTTCCAATATTTTTATTTATACATACGAAAATAGAATCGTATGGCGTATATCTCATGATTCATGAAGTGTCGGTGGATTTCGATTCACTCTCCGAACCATACTCTTTTTTATTTAATGAGTTATGTACATTCTAATAAATCGCTTGACTTTATTACTAGGAGATAAATGCGAACATGCAATTATTTGTCCCATCTCGATCGATTATGAACTTTATTTTTAATTAATACTATAGACAAAATTGTAATGAGATTAGTTACATTATTAGGAACTAATCCGATTATATAATTATTGGTCCATTGGGATTTGCGAAACACTTTACCGTATCTTTATCATATCAGATCAAAGTTTAGTTTAAGAAGTGTTTAACTCAACAAAGTTTTGACAACTAACCACGTGGCATGATGACGTCATCAGCACTTATCTCTCTCTTCCTCGTCCCTTCGCAGTTGTCACTTTATTATTACTTCACTTTGAGAGCTCTTCTAAGATCACAGATCTCTCGCTCCTTCTGTTCAGATTCCCACCTCTAGCTTCCAAAATCCTAATACCCAAATCAGCATTTTCTTCAAAGTTTCAATCTTTATTGAGAAGAGAGTTTCGTCGTAGTCGTAGTATGTAGCTAGATCTCGAAGAAGTTACCTATGGTTCGATCAATTGGATAAACAACAACAAAAAAAAATGGATCTTATGCTGATACAGAGACGTGAATCAAGAAGGGTCTGGTTTGGATTACAAAATTCAATAGTTCTCCTCGTGGGTGGAAACCATACCTCCTCCAGGTTTTGCACTCGCTAAAATCTCTTCTCTTCTCCTCTTCTCCCCCAAAAAAATCTTCTCTTTCAAACTCAAAACTCTTCGGATCTTTGTTTTTAAACTATTCGGGAAAATTTCTAACCCATGGGCGTTGGAGTGCTGAAGCTGAAACTGATGCCTAGCTCATTCCGTCGGCGCGTCATCTTACGCGCCCTCGTGATCGTCTGCGCTTTCTCTGTTGTATCTGTTTTACGAATCCTCGGCGGAGCTTACCAAGGTGAGAATGATAATAGTCGTAATACACAGCCGTGTAAGGTTGATGAGTGCGCCGTGAACTTCGCGTTTCTTGGTCCGTTCCTCTTCTCAGGCAACGGATTGTTATCAAATAGGTTCCTTAAACCTGTTTTGAACTATTTGGAGTCAGAGAAATGTAAGGACAACATTGATTTGACTACTCAAGTTGTTAAAGAGCTTACTGGTATGAATCTGCTGAGTAATGATTCTAAAGCTCTCTGTATTGGTCGGAGATCAGTTTCAGCTGTTCTTGCGATGAATCGACAAGGGATCTCTGATGTTAGTGTGGCTTACATGTCACCACCTGTTTTCGCTTTCAAGCATAGGAAGTTCACAAGTGAGCTACGTTACGAGGATGCTTCTTTTGGCTTTGTGTTTTCTATGGATCTTGAGACAGTTACTGTCCCTGCTTCGCTTGTTTATGAGATCGAGCGTATACTTAAGCCTGGTGGAACCGGGGCTATGCTTGTTGGTACTACTAGTGGATCTGACTCAAACGGTTTGGTCAGATCAGTTTCCCCTGTTTCTTCGTTGCTGAAGAACTCGAGTGTCGTTCATGTTGCTTCATTAGGTGAACAGGTTTTGGTTGTATTCAAGAGAGATGGTGAATATAGTTTCCGCTTGGATCAAACTCATCATCATGACCTTCCAGCTGAGTGCTCCTCTGTTCTCAACAACCGACCGTACATTGGACTATTGGAGCCTCTTCTAGAGGAAAAGCGTTTGGATTTCGAGAGACGGATTCATTACTTGCCTGAGTTCATTGATCTCTCTTCTAGGAAGAGGCTGGTTTATATTGATATTGGTGCAGCGGATCATCTTAAAGCCAGATCGGATTGGTTCTTCCCATCATACCCTATCGATAGGAAAGCTTTCAATAGCTATTTTGTGCATCACAACACATCTATCTTGACTTCTTATGTTAAAAGCCCAGGCGTAACCTTCATCTATCATCCGGGACTCGGAGCAACTAAAGAAACAGTAGCCGGTCCTGCAGATCAAGAAGAAGAACCCTTTGTGGAAGATGATAGCTTTGATTTTCTAGCATGGTTCAATGAAACAGCAAGCTACGCTGATTTTGTGGTTCTGAAGATGAACACAAGCGATGCTGAGCTGAAGTTTCTCTCGGAGCTGATAAAGACAGGAGCGATCTGCTCAGTTGATGAACTGGTTCTTAACTGCACAGGGTACAGCGACTGCAGTGGTATCTTTAAAAGCCTCAGAAACAGTGGCATCTTTGTCCATCAATGGTGGGAAGACTAATAAGCTCAATAGATGGAGCTTTAAAAACTAAAAACTATGTTCTTTGGTAAGTTGGTGATGTTATGTTTTTTTTTTACTGTTGCTACAATCTTTGCTCATGTATAGAGCAAAGCCGCAGAAGTTTGCTCCAGCGATCCAGCACTTCTGTGGTTCTACCTAAATAAGCTATCGTCTGTATGAACGTTGTTTTGTGTATGCTTCAATGAAGTTTGTTGTGTTGTATGTGTTTCTACTGGTTTTGATGCTCTGTTTATGATCACAAGACCTGAACTCTTACAGTACCAAAGTATTCTGTTTCTCTGTCTCTCAGGCAGTCTTTACATCAGTCGAAGTATCTTTACCCGTCCGGAGCCATAACCCATAAGTTCACAAGAATTGAATCAATCATTGTCTACACATTTCAGAAATATATGTCAATAATCAAAAAAAAGTTTGCAGACAAGTATATTATAAGACAACTTCTAACCTGACTCATTATCTGGCTGAGTTTCAGTATATGGCATCTATAATTGATAAAAAGAAAGAACAGTACATCTTGTTAAACTTGCATATTAAATCGTTATTGGTGTGGTGAAATTCACGATAATTATAGAAAAGTAAAAATAAACACGTAATTTATTGAGGCATTTCCTGATTTACTAGGCTTGCTGCTCAGAATCTAATAAAATATATTCTCATGATCAATTAAAATAGAGACGTCGAAAATTGAAGAAAAATATATGAAAAAAAAAAACAATGTATTTCCATCATTAAACGACTAACAAAAAGACAAAAAGAAAAAAATCTTAAATAACACCAATAAAAACCCTTAAACTAATTTGAATGTTTAGTGATGAGGTCTCAAAATGCATAACCAGGGCCGCCATCTGTTGCAGCGGTTAATAGGTGAGAGTCTCTTGGGAACATCCGGCAAAGTAAAGTCTTCGGTTGATGGTTGCACCGTGACTCGAAGCTTAATGCCAGCCTGACAAAGACCGGTCTTTAAGCTTACAAAATAATGCACTCCTGGTTTGGTGAGCTTAATGAGATCGTGTCCCGTCTTGTACACAGCTACGGTAGAATTTGGTTCACATGATTTGAAGTCAAGATCATCGCTGATTTCTCTAACGTCGTTGAGTTTGTTGTTGTATTGGAAAAAGAGAGTATCTCCAACACGAAATTGTCTATCTTTACTCCACCTGTAATAGTAGTAACTGTTGTACACGCTCCATCCTTTAGAATCACCTACCTTGTAGATCTTTCCTCTCTTGCTCGGGGGTGGTGGTGGCGGAGAAATCGGATGTGGCGGTTCAATGTTCAGGGTCGGTGGTGGAGGAGGAATCTGACGTGAAGGGCCATGGTTCTTGCTTGGTGATGGTGGAGGAGCCGGACGTGACGGTTCATGGACCTTGCTCGGTGGTGGTGGTGAAGGAATCGGACGTGACAGGTCATTGACGACAAAAACGTCATATTTAAGTCCCGAGACGCGGCATTGAAATTGATTTGAGGTGATGAAGTAGTGATGACCTGGTTCCTTGAAGGTTACAACATCGTATCCAGTGTTGTAAACAACTTTAGGAGAAGTGGAATTGCATGAATCATACTCTAAAGCGCTGGAAACTTGAGCGACGTCGTTGATGTTTCGATCATACTCGAAGACGAGGGAATCTCCGACGTGGAATATCTTATGTTCAGCCCAAGAGTCGTCCTTGACAGTCCATCCAAAGTCACCACCGACTGTGTATAGTTTAGCCGAGGTGCAACTCAAGAGAAACATGATCACGAGCATGGAGCCAAAGATCTTCTTGGTGACCATGATTCCGATCGTATGAATAGGAAGAAGAAGAAAAAAAGATGACTATAAATCTCTAAACTCACAGGTCGCTGAATGAGAAAGAGAAGTATGGATGAATGTGTTGGTGAAAAAAGAAGTCACGTATGAGCTCTATTTATAGAGTTTCACGATCCCTAACCCTAATCATAATCCTTGTCTTATTTGGATTAAGTTTAGTTTATTTTCTTTTTATCTCTATATACTTTTTCCAGTCCTTTTCTCTTTAGGATTTGTTTTTTTTAGTGTAATGTAACAAAATATTTTATCTTATTTTATACAATTACAAACTGATATATAATAATCTTATAATTATCTTAAGATTAAGTTTACTTTATTTCTTTATTTCGAAGTTCTAATTTATTTGTTTATGTTTATTTCTTTTAGTGTTTTTATTTAATAAAAAAATTTATCTTATTTTATACAACTACCTAAGGGTTTGTCTTGTGCTTATATTAAATACTTTTAAGTAATTTTTTTCCTTTTTTTCTTGATAATTGGATTTATATATTGAATGGATAATAGGACTTCTAAATTCATGTTGTATTTTATCATGAATCACACTTACACTTGGACTTCTAATTACACTTTTACGCTTTTTTTTTTGACAACACACATTACACTTGGAGTTTTAGTTTTCTTCTTCAAATTATATCTCATGTACGTTTAATTTATAATTACTGTTGATTGCTCGTGTGTCTCGTATAAATATTGGACCAAATGGACCACAATCCACAAAGAATGGATTTCCAAAATGAAGAACAAAACCAAGAGTTCTTGATCAATGGAATCAAATACAAATCGAATGTTAGTGTTTTTGATTAACAAAACAACAGGTAACGGTGAAACTAAGTCATTGTTCAAACCAAGCAATAAACATCCACATAACTCATCATACATATATTGTGATACCACAAATCTCTTTTCTTACTTGAATTAGTTCCTAGATACAATCTAAATATAGACAATACAAAGAGAGAATATTCTATGCAAGATGCTACACAATTAACATAGTGAAAGTGACATCTTAAACTCTTAAGTAAACATGTGACCAATGGTTGACTATTGCCTCCTACTTGCTTAAACTTGCCAATGGTCGGAATGGAAGAGTCTAGAGACTTGGCTGTGCTTCACATGAGGCTTGTGAGACTTCTAGTGGGCTTTACATGATGAGCAGCTGTATTGTACGGACGCCCGGCTTGAGTAGTACGGACAGAGTTTGTACGGACGTTGGTACGGACAAGGGTGATCATGATCCCAATTTATACTCCCCCTCAAGCTTAGCCGTTGAACTCCAAGGATTAAGCTTGCACCAATGATCACCTACCTCATTGAAAACTTTATTATAGAAAACCTCTAGGGAAAAACTATACATAAGGGAAAAAGAGTGTAGGAGTCATGGTTTGGTAAGATCCATGAGTCCAAGCTTTGAGTGTATGTACTCACACACTTGTGGACTGGCTGTTTTGGTGAATACGTCCGCCAGTTGTTCAGAGCTGTCGGTGTGACATGGAAGAGTTACGCCTAGTTGGATTTGTTCACGAACCTTGTGGCAATCTACTTTGATGTGTTTTGTCCTTTCATGGAACACCGAATTGGATGCAATGTGAATAACAGCTTCATTATCACAATGCATAGTGATGGGCGTTGTGAATTCAACTCCAAGATCTTTAAGAAGGTTCTTGAGCCACATTAACTCGGTAGTGAGCTTACGCATCGCCTTATACTCGGCCTCGGCACTAGATAGTGATACCACCTTCTGTTTCTTACTTTTCCATGTAACCAGGTTGCCTCCTAGGAAAGTGCAGTAGCCACTTGTTGAACGTCGGTACTCTCGATCTCCTACGTAGTCCGCGTCACAATAGCCGACGAGCTTAGTGTTTCCGTTGCATCCCATCCAAATACCTTGGCCCGGTGCTCCCTTGATATACTTGAGGATCCGGTTTACCATGTTCCAATGATGAACCTTCGAGGCTTGCATGTGCTGGCTTACCTGGTTCACGTCAAAACAAATGTCCCGTCTCGTGATAGTTAGATAAATAAGCTTACCAACCAGTCGGCTATATTGAGTTACATCTTCAAATGGCAGGTCTTCGGGTTCCCCCCTTGCGACACACTTTGTAGTTCTCATCTAGTGGTGTGGTCACCGGTCTTGATCCAAGCTTCCCTACTTCGCTTAAGAGGTCAATCACATATTTTTTTTGTGATAGAAATAGCCCCTCTTTCGAGCGACACACTTCTATTCCCAAGAAATATTTTAACTCTCCAAGATCCTTAATATCAAACACTGACTTTAGAAATATATTAGTATCTTGTATACCCACCGTGTCATTCCCGGATATGATGATATCATCAACCTATACAAGAATGACTATGATACCTTTGTCGCTTGGATATATGAAGAGTGTATGATCAATTTCTGATTTCTTAAAGCCTCGCTTGGTTAAGTTCGAGCTCAGCTTGTGATACCACGCCCTCGGTGACTGCTTCAGCCCATAGATAGCTTTGTTGAGTTTAAACACTTTGCCCGGTCCGATCGTGTCTTCTAGACCAGGTGGTGGTCTCATGTAGACATCATCCTCAAGTTCTCCTTGTAGAGTCGCATTTTTAACGTCCATTTGCCACAGCTCCCATCGCAAGTTGGTGGCTAGCGAGAGTAGTACACGGACCGTGTGTAGTTTAGCGACCGAAGCAAACATATCAAGGTAGTCCTCCCCGTTCGTTTGCGTGAAGCCTCTTGCTACTAGGCGTGCTTTGTAGCGTTCAATCTCCCCGTCACTCTTGTATTTGATAGTAAAGATCCATCGGGACGTGACCGCCTTCTTGCCTTTGGGTAAATCAGCCTCATCCCAAGTGTGGTTTTGTTCCATGGCTGTTCGTTCCGTGTTAACTGCCTCATGCCACACCTTATGTTCTTTGGCTTCCTCATAGGTTTGTGGTATCCAATGTTTGTCAATCTGGCCCAGAAAAACTTGATCTTTGAATGGCAAATGAGCAAGGGTACACACGGCTTGAATCGGATGTGCTATCGCAACGTTGTTATAGTAACCACGTTGTTGGAGATGCTGGCTACGCCTTAGTGGGATAATCTCCTCAGGGTCCCTTTCTTCTCGTTCAGAGTCGTGTGGTATGATTTCAGCTTCCAAGTGAACCTCGTCTTCATTATTTTGCAAGTTTTCCTCTTCATCGCTCGACTGGTTTACTTGATCGGGCAGTGAACCAGGCACAGTGGAATCATTGGTGTTGCTGTCTATAGGTGTGTTAGAACCTCTTGGTGAGTTTGGCCCAGTTGAATTTTGAGCGTCCCGATCATTTGTGGCCCCTAGTCGCTCAAGGATAATCTGGAGGTTCCTAGTCCGATCGAATGCGGATGTGGACAAGTCTTTAATATCTTCCCAATTTTTCTTGTCATAGTAGCCTTGGTGTTCGAGAAACTTAACATCTCTGGATACGAGGACTCTTTTTGTTTCAGGTTCATAGCATTTGTAGCCCTTTTGGGTAGTGGAGTAGCCGATGAACATAATCTTGACACTCTTAGCATCTAGCTTATCTCGTAACTCACATGGTTTTAACACAAAACACACACACCCAAATACACGTAAGTGGTCAAAGATAGGTTTTTCTTAATTCAATACCTCAAATGGCGAGACGTCTTGTAACACTTTCGTGGGAGTATGATTGATTAGATAACAGGCCGCAAGAACCGCATCTCCCCAAAAACGCTTTGGAACATTGGTGTGGAACATCACGGACCTTGCAACTTCCATTAGGTGTCTATTTTTCCGTTCAGCCACACCATTTTATTGAGGGGTATATGGACAACTAGTTTGATGAATAATGCCATGTTTGGTCAAGTGTTGTTTGATGGCATGACTTGTGTACTCGCCACCGTTATCTGACCTTAAGATTTCAATCTTAGCATTGTAATGGTTAGTCACATAATTTTGAAAACTAATGAATGCTTCAATAACCCTATCCTTAGTGGGAAGCAAAGTTAACCAAGTATACTTAGATTTTTCATCAATAAATGTGACAAAATATTTTTGGTTTTCTCTAGACAAACATGGAGAGGTCCAAACGTCCAAATGAACCAAGTGAAAAAAAATTTCATAAATGGTTAAAGAGACCTAAACTTCCCAAAATGTTTGGTAAACTCCATATCCTCTTGACTGAGGTTGTTAATGGCTCTCTCGATCTCAAATACTCGGTTTAAATTGGTGATGTTGCCGAACACGTTTTGTAATGTGTCCCATAGATCCTTGGCCGTTTCATAATACGAGTAGGCTTCAAGTATTGGAGCATCTAGAGAGTTCTGAATGATGGCTATGACACTTTGGTCTTCTTGGAACCATTTCTCTTCACTACTTGTGATACCTTCTTTGCCTTCTTGGTTTGGCTCCTCCTTTGGTGCTTCACTTGACATAATGTGAGCCCAGAGACCTCGACCACATAGCGCCGTTTTTGTGGTTCTTGCCCGTAGCAAGTAATTCTCTCCTTTGAGAGTAACTGGAACAATCAAGGTCTTGGTGCCTTCCATTGTGAATTGTCCGCTGGTAAATGTTATTATCCAACGGTTAATGATAAATGACTTTTGAGATCAGAACAAAAATACAAGGAGGAGATAGAGCGGAAGTGTTTGAAGAATGAAGACTAAGGGTATGTAACAACAAGGCTCTGATACCATGTAAGTTTAGAAAGATCAATAAGGAAGTTTTATAGAACAAGTTATTAAGTGTAGGAAGTGTAGAGAAATAATCAAGAGTGTAAAAGTGTAATGGAGAAAGAGAAAAATCTCTTTTCTTACTTGAATTAGTTCCTAGATACAATCTAAATATAGACAATACAAAGAGAGAATATTCTATGCAAGATGCTACACAATTAACATACTGAAAGTGACATCTTAAACTTAAACTCTTAAGTAAACATGTGACCAATGGTTGACTATTGCCTCCTACTTGCTTAAACTTGCCAACGGTCGGAATGGAAGAGTCTAGAGACTTGGCTGTACTTCACATGAGGCTTGTGAGACTTCTAGTGCGCTTTACACGATGAGCAACTGTATTGTACGGATGGCCCGGCTTGAGTAGTACAGACAGAGGTTGTACGGACGGTTGTACAGACAAGGGTGATCATGATCCCAATTTATATAAATAAGATGATACAACACAAACTATTTCTAAAATAATAAATATCTTCTATCTAAAATATGTTTCAAATTAGGTTTTGGTCTTAATGATGTAGACAGTGTGAAGATCTCTAGACAAGATTCATAGATTTAATCTGCTACTTCTGACCATTCAGAAACGGGCCAGCTAAAACGGTTAAATAAAGGGCAAGAGAAATGGTGGATTGTAGCGAGGGGGCTCTCGGTTGAGGGACAAAGAAGCTATCCATTAGCCTATTGATTCATTTAGGAAAAATGATTACCAGCTACTTGAAGTATACGCCAACACATAGCCACACATACAAACAATATAAATGTCTTGTTAACTACGTGAACTATTGTCATCACATAAGGACATCCATAAACAAACATAGGTTATGTTTGTAACACCATAAACATTCGAGGTCTGCCGGAATTCGGCGTTGACCAGAATTGACCGACGTTGACCAATATTGACCGGCGTTGACCAGAAAAAAATATTCAAAAAATATATTTTTTTTTCTAAAAATAATAATGATTTTATTTTTATGTATTTTTGATAAATAAATAAAAAAGATAAATGATTTGTTTAATTTACAAAAACAACATATAACAACAAAAAAAATACAAGAAAATTATTTACCAAAATAAATATAAAAATAATATGAAAAACAAAATTTGTGGTATATAAAGTAACTAATTTTGTTAAGCCTAGAGGTGAACACTCTCATTCATCCCTCTTAATTAACAAATCAGAATACAATAATATGGCATGTCATGTCATATTTTAAAAAGAGATCTTTTATTAATAAAATTATGTCAGTTTGGGTTTACAAAAGAGTGGTTAGGGTATACATTTTACAGTTAAACGAAATTATATGTCTCTTTGGGTTTACAAAAGAGTGGTTAGAGTTTAAATTTTACTATTAAATAAAATTATATGCCTGTTTGGATTTATAAAAGAGTGCTTAGGGTTTAGATTTTACAATTAAATAAAATTATATGTCGGTTTGAGTTTATAATAAATGGTTAGGGTTTTAGATGTGATAATTAAAAACTGTAATATAATATTAAAATTAACAATTTTAAAATTGATTGATCAACATATTTTGTTTCTTTAATTAAGATTGTTTCATTAATTTAAAGGGGATGAATAAGAGAGGTTCGCCCGTAAGGGTGAACCCACGAATCGTCTGTTTTTTAATACATAAAATATACCAAAAATAATATAAAATATACCACCAAAATTTGATGTGTAGTAGATTTTTTCATAAACAATAACAAACTTATACTTTTTCTATTTAAATATCATTTTTAATTTTGTATTTTCAAAAATACATAAAAACAAAAAATTTATTATTATTAGGAAAAAAATATATTTTTTTTATTTTTTTTCTGGTCAACAACGGTCAACGCCGGTCAACACTGGTAAATATTGGTCAATACCGGTCAACAGCGGATTCCGACTAATCTCGAATGTTTATGGGATTGTAGACATAACATATGTTTGTTTATGGATGTCCTTATGTGATGACAATAGTTCACGTAGTTAACAAGACATTTATATTGTTTGTATGTGTGGCTATGTGTTGGTGTATACTTCAAATAGCTGGCAATCATTTTTCCATTCATTTATGCAAATGAGCCATTTCTTTCATAAAGAAAAAAAGAACATATATTTATTATTATTTTCTATAGTTATCCTCAGCAATTTATTTATTTTATTCAAAATAAGATGATTTATATTACGAAATATTTCTAAAATAATAAATATCTGATGTCTTAAATATGTTTCTAATTATGTTTGGTCTTAATTAAAAAGAAGATATTCATTACCAGTTGGCCTGTTGATTTTTTTTAATGCAAATGAACCGTTTCTTTCATAAAACAACATGCATATGAAGACAACACAATGTCACCATTACGAGTCATCCCATCAACACGAAATATGGCTGTCGCAACTAAATTATTTCAAATAGGCGGGAATATGTAGATATGCCTCGACCATCTCCCTTCATGTACCAATAACTAGCATCGGATCAAGCGCACCAAATTTACCCTTGTAATTGATCAGATGCGTATGCCATAGTTCCTTCATAGGTGGTGGACTAATAAACTCGAACTTCTCAGAGCTCAAGACAAAGCAAACTATCATGAAATTTTGAAACCTACTTCTCCTAAGAGCTTCATAATACAAAATTGCACTTATGCAAATCTCAAAACGCCCTATAAAATCATAGGGTCGGGAACATGTAATCTTTCTCCATGACAGTATACCTGTACCTAATGTTAGAACTTTAGCTTTTTGAATAGAGGGGTTTCCACAAACGTGCACGCACAATACCTTGTATTGTTTTCCGACGGGATCAAACCCAAAAAAGGTTCTCATTTCAGCCTTCATCCATGTTGGATTGGGTAAGGTTTTGTACTCTGTTGTGCTAGGGTTACATACCATGAAACCTCTATCCCGCGGACAGGTGGACAAATGCCAAAGGAACAATCTTTGGTGGGGAATCACATGTGATATTCGGCTGTTAAAAGAGACGAGTTCTGGTCTGGATTTTGAGGCTGGGGTGCCGAGAAGAAGACCCACTTATAGTTGAGATGGAAGGTGAACAAGAGACGAGGACTAGTCGAGGAGTTGGTGAGGCGGCGTCTGAGAACTGAAGCCCATTGCTTCAACATGCAACGGCACCTCGCTAAGTCTTCCACTGACAATCTAGAGACTATCTCAAGCAAGAGATCATTTGGGATAGGCATAGGCGAGAAGAAAGATGGTGTTTTACTTCGTCGGGATATGGTTACATGTGATGTGAGTAAACCAAAACCAGAGTGGGTAAAGATTCATGTAACGTTTTCTTTTGATCGAGCTGACAATCTCTTCTGCTTCTGTGATTCTGTCAACGATACCAAAAGGACCCGCAAATGAGACGGATGTTTGGTTATACAGACGGTTGTTTCTTTCTTTCTAGTTTCTATTAGTAGTAGATGACAGTGGCTTGGCTTACTAATTTGTTTTAGTTTTTTGATATAATTGTAAATATCATTAGAAATGAAATGTTTAGGAGTTATACAAGATAAACCTATGGCTTTTGAAACCTTGCAAGAAAATAATAAAAAACAAGGATTTTTAGAAAACACATCAGTGATAATTGTGAAATCATCTAATCCAAAGTTGCATTAAGTTGCCAAAATATGCTTCCTTTGTTTACGCGCAGAGATTACATTTCGGTCTCTTTGGCCCTGTTCGGAAAGCTATCACTGCGACTATTAGTAGCGACTGGTTTTTGATGACAGAGTTTTGATTTTTTGTTTTTTTTTTTAAAGCTGGGTTGTGTAGTTAATGGCAGAAGAAAATGGAATTGTACAGATCTGTAAAATTTCTGATAATAGTATTTTAATTTGGGTTTACAGATCTAAAAAAAAAAAAACAACAGTCGCTACTTCAAATTAAAGGGATGAATTCTGTAGCTGTTTAATCAAGCAACTCCAAATTCCTAAAATTCTAATCTCTGCGATAGAGATTTTGAGGAATGGAAGAGAGATGAACAAAAGATAAAGGAGATCTGTAGGTAAAAAATTTGATCGCCGGCTGCTGTTGCTGCGACTGCCTCCCGAACAGGGCCAAAGGCGTGAAAGTGGCTTGGTGAGACAGTACTAGGTGGTTGTGAAGAACATTGTTTCACTGCTTCCGTAAGTGGTACATTGTGGCTTGAGGCTATCTTCCGGATCACTATTTGGTTAAGGAGTTTAACTCTTTTGCCAGAAGAGGATGATGAAGTCAGCCAATTAATAAAAACCTTCACGAAGGTGAAGTGAGGTATGCCTAGAGGTAACACCTATTTCGACACTTCCGAAGAGAATTTTTAGTGGAGAGCAAATTATCCCTAGATTTAATTGAAGTGTAGTTGAGATGCTTATGCCCTAGTATCTTTCAATTTTCATTTTCCATATTTCATTTTTCTCACAAGATTTAATTCTGTTCAAGTGATTTTGTTATTGTATGTTTATAGTCCAACACCGACACATCTACATGTTAACATAACATGCCATCTTTAGAACAACACCAACGACAAGTAAACAAGCAGCTTTATTTATTACATCTTTAAAAGTAATGATTCGTGAGAATATAAAATAAAGTGTTATCGTGATGACTAATTTCCTTCTTCTTCACTGTCACTGTGTATAATGCGATGAGCTTGAGGATCGTGAGAATCATCTTTGTTACATGCTCGTAGGTATACACTAAGTTCTTAAAACGGTTCAAGTTCAACCGCACATTGGATTAAATTCTTTGTTCAACATATATAGTAGATATCACGAAGATCTCATGATAAAAAAGGTTTGAATACTGTTAACCGAGACATATGGAGCATAAGATATGTCCAATTTAAAAAGGAGGCTTCGGTGTGTGGAGTAAAATGTAAAGTAGCAGGGTTTGATTCCCGATAGAGAGCGTTTAAAGTCAAAACAACAGATAACACTTAATTAGAACAATAATGCTCCGAGCTAGCTAGTGTTGTTTAATGTAAACAAGAGCATGCATGGACTGATGGGACGGAGTAACCAAACAAAGATGAAGGTACATCAAAGTAATTATAATATAGTCATAATAACTGATCAATGGGAAACAACAAGCATAGTAGACTGTCTAAGAGTCCATGATATTGTACTTATGAAATAAATTAGAAGTAAAATAAAAGCACTGATCTTACGAAATTTAAATTAACAACTTACATAATAAGATTCACATTTTCGACATGGTTTAAGAAGGTGTGAATGTTTAAACCTCTATGAGGTCCAAGCCCTTGAATTCCAACTCTTTTAATAGAGTTCCTCTCCATATCCAAGTGAAAAATGTAGAACGGATTGGACAAGGCAAGTGGAGAAAACACAACTTCACTTGTTCCACTAACCATCCCAACAATGTAAACTTTAGTCTCCGCAACTAGCTCCTTCCACATAGGTGGCATTATGTGAATATGTCTTGACCATGTATGTTCTTCAGTGTCATCTATAACCCAAAACTCAAAGCTTTGAACTCTTCCATCCAAATATAAATTTGAACTACAAAAAATTCCTCCTAATTTTCCCTTGTAGTTTATTAAAGTTGTCGGATACTCAAACTTTTTGTTCTTAATAAAGCTGAACGTCTCCTCCTTAACATTAAAGCAAACTATCATATCTTTTTTAGACTCACGATCAGTAGCTATGTAGTATAATATCCCTTCGATGCAAATCTCCCTAGGATAAGGGTAATGCTCTACAGAACATTCAATCATTCTCCATTTCAGTTTGCCCATTCCTAGTGTGAGAACTTGATACTCTTCCGCTTTAGACGAAAATGGCCGTTCACAAATTGTCATGCACAAAACCTTATATTGTACTCCGACTGGATCATACCCAAGATAGGTTATAACCTGACCCCTCCTCGATCTCACTTTGGGTAAGGATTTGAACTGTCCTGTGCTAGGGTTACATATCATCATCCTTGCATCCTTCCTACCACTTACAACCCATTCATCTTTTGTACACAGCAATCCACAAACAGGGACACAAACTCGAAAGATGTAATCTTTAGGGACACCCATATGACTCTCGACAGCTACAAGATTTGAATTGTTGTCTGAAATCACGTACTCAGGTGAAGAGAAGAAAGACCACTTACCCTCAGCTTGAAAAGTGAAAAGGAGACGTGGCCGAGCAGAAGACCTCGTCAGGAACTTGTTGGTGAAATATGGGTTGCGGAGAAGAGAATTCCAGTTCTTTGACACGCAACGAGACCTCGCGACGGATTTGGCAGCTGGCAGTCTGGAGAGTATTTCGACCATGACATCAGTTGGCAGCGTCCCAGAGTTTTCTCCTAACTCGTCCGTTGAAGATTTGGTTAGGTGAGCCTCATCTTTGGAGACGTGCTCCTTTCGTTTTCTCTTGGCGGACATTGGATGAAAAAACAATGAGATATGAAACCCTTTTAAGTATTGAGTACCAATAGACAAACACAACAACAACCTTTGGTTTATATATGGTCGTCCAAGATTTTACAAACCCTTACAGCTCCAGTACTAGACTGACACGACTGCCACGTTTTGATTCTGTGTTTTACTTCTACCTAACACTATTTTTAGCTTATCTCTTTTGTAACCTTATCTTCTTTTCTTTTATTTCCTTTTGAAGTAACCTTATTATTAGGTCTATATAGATTATTAGCTATATTTAGATGATAATTTTATTTATATATATATATATTATCACCCAATCATACTGTTGGTTTTGCACCTTTATATATATATTTTAGGAAATGAAATCTTTTTTTATATATATATATTTCTGAGTATCTTGCAAAAGTATCAAAATTTAATAATTTTGATCCAACTTAAATATGACATCAAATTTGGCATATAAACATATAAATTATTATCTATAATTAGGTAACACATTTATATATTACTACCCAATCATACTGCTGCTTTAGCTCCTTGAAAGATATTTTAAATTTTTATAAATCTTACATATGTATATGTGTATCTTACAAAAATATTACAATTTAATAAATTTTGAATCCAACTCATCACAGAAAATTTGATATAGAATTTATTTTTATTTATACGATTTGTAATAAATTGTACAATTTTCTTTTTATGTATAATTTTTTTTTTTTTTTTTTTTTTTGCACTTGTCGCAGGATCAACTGACTTGACAGGACTATATCAAATTTTTGTGATGATGTAAACAAGACCGAAAAAACAGAGTTATGATATGTTTAATATTTATTTTGATCGATCATCGAAGGTGATCATATCTAACTGGTTAGTATACATGCCCATAAAATTGTTACTTTCTTTTTAGATGTATGAGGCACCGCCACTGCCTTTCATCCAATATTTTCCAATCAATATGAACTTTAGACTTCAAGGCACGAGGGAAAACATAAGAAGGAAAATTAAATTATGATTGAATTAATGTTGATGAAGATAATTCAGATGTTGAAGAAAAAGGATTATAATCATCCAATAACGTACAATCGGGTTGACGAGAAAAAAAAAAAAACTGAACAATCGCTAAGGACTGTATTTGTGAAGTCTTATGAAGTCCTAAAACACTTACATATGGACCATATATGATCTATAGAGATAATTGATATGGTTCACATTCTCTATATATATATGATATATAGAGGTGAAAATTCCTGAATACTTAGCTACGAGAACTTGCACGCACAATACCTTGTATTGTTTTGCAACTGGATCATACCCAACAAAAGTTCTCATTTTAGTGTCCATACATGTCGGATCCGGTAAGGTTTTGTACTGTCCTTTGCTAGGGTTACATATCTATTACATACCAACCCGCAGACAGGTCGACAAAGCCCAGAGGAAAAACTTTTGGTGGGGAAACACATGTGGTATTCGGGTGTTAAAAGAGACGAGTTCTGGTCTGGATTTTAAGGCTGAGGTGTCGAGAAGAAGACCCACTTATCGTTGCGATGGAAATTAAACAAGAGACGAGGACTACTAGTCGAGGAGTTGGTGAGGCTACGGCTTAGAACTGAAGCCCATTGCTTCCACACGCAAAGTCTTCCACAGGCAATCTCGAGACTATCTCAATCAAGAGATCATTTGGGATTGCCGAGAATAAAGATTGTGTCTCAAAACTTCGTCGGGATATGGTTAAACCCATTGAGATCCCCATACCAACTCTGGCAAGAAATTGAAACTGAAATTTACGGAAGATTTCAGGTCCAAAGTGATATAGTAGTATTGTATGAAAGAATATCATATAAGTTTATGCCCTAGTTTCTAAATTTTCCTAGGACTGGTAGTTGGTCTAGGTGAACATTCGAGAAAGTACTGAACCATCCGGTTTGGGTTCAAATTTTTTTAATGTTTACTTATGGATTTAAAGTTGAGAAATTTAGATTTATTTTTTATCAAGGGTTTATGAGAATCTTCTTCAACTAGTCTAAGGTCACCAATTTGGGTTCAGAATTTAATGTTTACGAATTAACAGTTTAAGGTGTAGATTTGTTTTACTGAAGATCTATGAGCTTTTGCGAGTAAATTTAAGTTTTCACTTTCCATCTTTAATTTGTCTCACAAGGTTTAATGATGTTCTAAGTGACTTTGTTATTGTATTATATTCCGACACCGACACATCTACAAGTTAAAATAACATGCCGTCTTTAGAACAACACCAAAGACATGTAAACAAGCAACTTTATTTATTACATGCCTTCTTCCCGAGAGATCCTTTCAATGAATAATAAAGTGTTATCGTGACTTTTCTTCTTCCAACCTTCCTTGTATATAATGCGATGGGCTTGTGGATCATGAGAATCGTTACACTTACATGCTGGCAGGTTTTACCAGGTTCTTCAAACGGCTCAACTGGACGTATGGATCAAGTCCTTTGTTCAAAATAGTAGATAAGTGGGTTCGCTCATGCAAAAAGAAAAAAAAAAAACAGAGTTTAAAATAAGCTCAAACATAGATTACAACAATTAATCATTGATTATCATGGTCATTGATTAACATATAGGCACAACAGCGCTCATTATAAAGTCCTATGAACTCCCGAGCACTTCCATAAGAGTAACTCCAACAGAAAAATACAATTTTGAGGCTCTTAAACTTTTTAAATATTTTATTGTGTACTTTTTAAAAATAAAAATTTCTAAAAGAATAATTAAAATTTTGCTCTTCCAATGGTTGAAGTTATTGTCGCAGTTCTTATTTTTAATAGAAAAATATTTTAAGTAAAACATAATTAGTTTGAATGTTTAAACATTTTAAATTTTATAAAAATGAGAACTTATTGCATTTCATAAATTTTTAAACATACAAATTATTAAAGTATAGTAAAAACAGAAATCCAAATCATAAATGGGAAAATAGATTGGTTGTAATCTTGATTTGTGTCAAACTTTTGTCATATATGTTCAATCAAATCATCTCGCAAGTGTTGATGTGTTCTTCTACCATCTCACTCTAGGAAAAGGAGCTTAGCTTACCTTAGTGTTTGTTGGGTCGGACTAGCTTACCTTACTTAATACAAAACAACATTGTTTACTTGATACATAAACAGCGTACCTGCAGCAGCTTCTTGTCCAGTTAGTCATGGCATCAACAACTAGTAACACTTCTGGTTGATTCAGAAATTTCCTCACTGTTTACTTCGTCCACCATGCCTTTATTTATCTGTCACAAATTGTCAATTTCATGACATGCTCTTCTGCTTGTAATTTTGCTGATGTTGATAGATCTGCAGGACACCAAACACAGAGAACAGTACTCTTACATAAGTCTTTGATGTCTTTTTAAAAAAACATTTATCTGATTCATCCATTGTTTTTAGTAAAACTCAGTAACAAGTGGTCTGCAAAGCAACAAATTAAACACCAAAGATTTTTGCTTTCTCGACATTTATAAACATATAAATGTTAACAAGACAATGATCTTAACAAAAACAGATAAGATAAGTCCTAGTTCTAAATAAGATGAAATAACACAAACTATTTCTAAAATAATAAATATCTGCTATCTAAAATATGTTTCTAATTAGGTTTTGATCTTGATGATGTGGACAATGTGAAGAGCTCTAGACAGGATTTATAGATTTAATCTGCCACTTCTGACAATTCAGAAGCGGGCCAATAAAATGGTTAAATAGACAGGCTAGAGAAATGTTGGATTGTAGGGAAGAGACTCTCGGTTGAGGGACAAATAAGCTATCTATTAGTCTATTGATTTTTTTATATGCTAATGAGCCGTTTTTTTCAAAAAAGTTATGTAATTATTATTTTCTATCGTTATCTCCAACAGTTTGTTTGTTTTATTCAAAATAAAATGATTTATATTACGAACTCTTTTTTTTTGTCCAATTGAAAATATAACTAACTAATGATTCGAACCGGTGACCTCAAGGAACACTTACTCGAATCAGTACCAAATGTGCTGTAACACATCTCATTACGAACTATTTTTAAAATAACTAATATCTGCTATTTTAAATATATTTCTAATTAGGTTTTGGTCTTAATTAAAAATAAGATATTCATTACCAATTGGCCTGTTGATTTTTTTTTAATGCAAACGAACCGTTTCTTTCATAAAACAACATGCATCAAGATGTATGTAGGTTCTTTGATTTTATTTTTTACTCCTAAATTCGAGTTTCATTATGGCATCTATAATTGATAAAAAAAGAAAGAACAATATTGTTTAACTTGCATATATTTAATCGTTAGGGACGGGGTAAAATTCACGATAGTTATAGAATTAAAAAGTTAAAACGAAATACTCCTTACGATAAACACGTACGGAATTATATAATCCATTGAGGCATCCCTGACTAACTAGTCTTTCCGTTGCTGTTTAGAATACACATGTACGACAATGTTATATTGTTATATGGGAACGTGTTCACATTTATATAAACTTTATGGGCATATATTCTCATGATCAAACAATATAGAGACGTCGAAATTGAAGAAAAATATATGAAAAAAATAAACGAAACAATGTATTTCATTCATTAAACGACTAACAAAAAGAAAAAGAGAAGAAAAAAAAAATCTTAAATAACACCAACAAAAACCCTTAAACTAATTTGAATGCTTAATGATGAGGTCTGAAAATGCATAACCAGGGCCGCCATCTGTTGCAGCGGTTAATAGGTGAGAGCCTCTTGGGAACATCCGGCAAAGTAACGTCTTCGGTTGATGGATCGAAGCTTAATGCCAGCCTGACAAAGACCGGTCTTTAAGCTTACAAAATAATGCACTCCTGGTTTGGTGAGCTTAATGAGATCGTGTCCCGTCTTGTACACAGCTACGGTAGAATTTGGTTCACATGATTTGAAGTCAAGATCATCGCTGATTTCTCTAACGTCGTTGAGTTTGTTGTTGTATTGGAAAAAGAGAGTATCTCCAACACGAAATTGTCTATCTTTACTCCACCTGTAATAGTAGTAACTGTTGTACACGCTCCATCCTTTAAAATCACCTACCTTGTAGATCTTTCCTCTCTTGCTTGGGGGTGGTGGTGGCGGAGAAATCGGAAGTGGCGGTTCAATGTTCATGGTCGGTGGTGGAGGAGGAATCTGACGTGAAGGGCCATGGTTCTTGCTTGGTGATGGTGGAGGAGCCGGACGTGACGGTTCATGGACCTTGCTCGGTGGTGGTGGTGAAGGAATCGGACGTGACAGGTCATTGACGACAAAAACGTCATATTTAAGTCCCGAGACGCGGCATTGAAATTGATTTGAGGTGATGAAGTAGTGATGACCTGGTTCCTTGAAGGTTACAACATCGTATCCAGTGTTGTAAACAACTTTAGGAGAAGTGGAATTGCATGAATCATACTCTAAAGCGCTGGAAACTTGAGCGACGTCGTTGATGTTTCGATCATACTCGAAGACGAGGGAATCTCCGACGTGGAATTTCTTATGTTCAGCCCAAGAGTCGTCCTTGACAGTCCATCCAAAGTCACCACCGACTGTGTATAGTTTAGCCGAGGTGCAACTCAAGAGAAACATGATCACGAGCATGGAGCCAAAGATCTTCTTGGTGACCATGATTCCGATCGTATGAATAGGAAGAAGAAGAAAAAAGGATGATTATATATCTCCAGATTCACAGCTCGCTGAATGAGAAAGAGAAGTATGGGTGAATGTGTTTGGTAAAAACAGAAGTCACGTAGAAGCTCTATTTATAGATCCCTAATCATAATCCTTGTCTTGTTTGGATTAAGTTTAGTTTATTTTCTTTTTATTTCTATATATTTCGAAAAAAATTTCAATCCTTTTCTGCTTAGGTTTTAGTTGTTTTTTTTAGCGTATTGTAACGGAATATCCAGGTCCGGCCCACCCATAAAGCAGCCAAAGTATTTGCTTTAGGCTGCACAATATAGGAAATTTTTTAGGGTCAGCTGTCTATGTGCCTTGCAATTATGTAACATGTCTTTGGTTCGAGTCTCCTCTGTACTTTTTATTAATACGATTTTTCCCATTTTACAGTTCTATTTTAATTTTTTTTTTTTGGGAAAGAGATTAAGGGTTGTCGAAATTTTATTAATTAATTTTTTTAATTGCTGTTTTTAACAATAAAATCTCCAAATATTAGATTCTACTAGATATTTAAATATTCAACTTCTTCAAACAAAACTAAAACTAAAAGTGCTTGATGATGCTATTTTTCAATCAGAGAACATGGATATTGATGCTGCTATTTTTCAACTGAAAGGGCTTGTTTCTTTCTTGAAAGATTATAGAGAAACTGGTTTTAAGCAAGCTAAAGTTGAAGCTACACGGATAGCAAATTAAATGGAGATTGAATCTGAATTTTATGTAAAGCCAAAAAGTTCCAGAAAAAAAAAAACATTTTGATAAAGATGTTCAAGAGGTTGATGAAGGTATGGTTTTACAAGGTGAAGAAGGCTTTGGAATCGATTATTTCTTAAACATCATGGATCAAGCGATTGTTTCTATTGAGACACAATTTGAACAATTTGAAAGGTATGAACAGATTTTTGGATTTTTATTTGATTTAAAGAAGTTGACATCAGCTAGTGATGATGGGTTGTTGAAATCTTGTGTTGAGTTAGAAGCATTTTTAAGGCATGGTGAACATTCTAAGTTAGAATCGATGAATTTGCTGCGATGAAAGTTAGAAAAGTTGTTTTTTAGATTTTTTTTTTACATTGTTAAAGTATTTAGTAACTTTTTAAAATATTTTTTAATTATATTTTAGTATTTTAGTGAAATTTTTTTTTTATATTAGATTTTACATAGAAAATATGTTTTAGACCACCAAAATTCAAGGAACGGCCCTGGGAATATCTTATCTTATTTTATACAATTACAAACTGATATATAATAATCTTAAGATTAAGTTTACTTTATTTCCTTTTCTATAATTGATTCGAAATTCTAATTTATTTGTTTGGGTATACACATCATACTACGTATGTTGTTCCTTTTTGGAATTATATTAACTTTTTTTGCAATTCTTTACTGATTAGGTTGTATTTCTTTTAGTGTTTCCTATGTAATGAAAAACTTATCTTATTCTTTACTCATGAGGCTCATGGAGAGCTTTAGCAGCCCCAATACAATCCGACCACACTTCCACGTTATCAAGATGAAGATCTTTCATGCTATTAAGTGACCAGCAAATACATCTCAACTCAGCTGCAATTCTTGTGCTTAAATTAAAAACTTTAAGTAATTTTTTATATATATACTAGCATTTGACCCGTGCTACGCGCGGAAGTTAGATAAAGATGTTTTTTGGTGGTTTTGTTAATTTGTTTTTTTGGTTATGTATTTTTCCTATTTTCGTCTGGTTATGTTTTCGTATGTTTTCCTTTGCTCTTTTGTTGACTTATTTTTTTCTGTATGTTTTTATAGCTAGTATAATGTAGTCAATTTTTCGATTTCTAATAAATTTAAATCATCATGATCTCTTTTTCTTTCCTTTTTTTAAAATATAGAATTAGAAGTTAAGTTTGTATAGTAATAGTTATTGTCCCGCTTTAGTCATTATTTTAATTAAAATTATTTGACATTTTGTCGTTGGATTGTTATTTGATATTATTATATGTGGTTGTAGGTAATTTTTTAATTATTTTATTATTTAATTAGTAACCTGTGCGAGTAGTTGTTGTCAATACTTTGTGTTTCTAGTGATTAGTTAGTGGTTTTTGATTAAAAATGTTTAAAAAACTCAATTACTTACAATTTTTGTTTTCATTGTTTTTTTTTGTTTTTTTTTGTGTTTCTGCCGTTGGACCTTATTTTCTGTAAACCTTAAATTTGTGTTGGTCTATTGGGTCTTTAGTGGTATGTCATTGAGGTTGGAATTGCTTTGTTCCCTTTGAAATGTGATGTCTCGTGAACGGATAGCAGAGAAGTCATTTATATGATCTACATGACAGTAAAAGTTTTGAAACTATTTATTTGATGCTTGTTATCCTTCTTCATTCATCCCTTTCATCGATGCACACATTTTTTTTTTCAACCAAACATCTAATAATTTAGAGCACACATTTTTTTTTGGGGTGTATTTGTGTGTTTTTCTCTTTGCTTCGCATCTGTAGGGGATAATTGGTTCTCCCCTAATGTTTTCGTTCCAGTTAAGTGTTAATTGGTGTGCAAATCTGTTTTTTTTTTTTTAATTATTTTCTTCCTTTCTTTTCCTATTTAATTTATCCATTGTTTTTGAGATTTTAGTTTTTTAAGTTTTGTTTCGGTTGGCCCTAGAATGTGGTTTTCGATTGGATGTGAAATGTGTGTTGTAAAATTTAATTTTTGCTTCTGTGATGCTTTTTAAAAAAACATTTTGGGGTGTATATTTTTGTGGCCGGTTTAGTAAATCATTCAATTTAAGTCTAATGTGAACAAAATTTGGAATTCGAATTTCAGCATCTTTTCCCTCAACTAACGGTGTATGTATCTCTTACATTTTCTTCTGTTTGGTGATGGTTTTGTCAATTTCTGGCGATTAATGTTAATTGAATTTTAGTTGTGTTTCCTTGATCCTCTGTAAGTGCTTGTCTTTTTATTTTCGTTTGAGTTTTTTTTTTCTTTTGGTTTTTAAGTAGTCATGTATTTCGAAGCCGGTATTTTTTATGATCTAGGTGTCCATGAAGCTAAATACCTCTTTGCATATGTCTATCTCCTTGTGGTCATAATACTTTTAGACCTGTTTTTGAGATTGTTTGTGGGAAGTTTCTTTAATATATGTTGATCTTGTATGTTCTATTTTTGTTGTCATATTAAGTGGTGGACTTTTTTTATTTTTTCCCCAATCGTTTATATTCTTGCTATACTTTCAGTTATGTTCTCTCCTTCTCTTGTTTAAATTCTTTTGAAAGCGTATGTAATGTTTAAAGAGATATGAAACTGGGCTTTTAAAGAAATATGAAACAAAAGAATATGAATTGTTTAGTGGGTTGTATAAAAAAATTGAGCTTATTAAACTTAGGGAGTGGCTGATGTGGCAGCACCAAAAGTGAGTAAAGTTAACTTTATATATATAGATATATAATTGGATTTACATATTGAATGGATAATAAGACAATATTTATTATTATTTTTTACAACACAATTACACTTGGAGTTTTAGTTTTTCTTCTTCAAATTCTATCTCATGTACCTTTAATTTATATAATTACTGCTGATTGTTCGTGTGTCTCTTATAAATATTGGACCAAATGAACCACAAACAATGGATAACCAAAATGAAATCAAATACATATCCAGTATTAGTGTTTACGATTAACAAACAGGTAATGGTGAAACTAAATCATTGTTCAAACCAAGCAATAAACATCCACAAAACTCTTTATATATATATATATATATATATATATATATTGCCATATCACATTATTCGTGATGCTTTCACTGTTTTAACATATTCAAGGAAATTCAAACGTCAATTATTCTATATTTCTATAACGTTATGGATGTGAATGGTTGCTGCGGTTGGGGCAGACAAATTCGTCTGTGCACTGAATCGCTCTTTATTTACCATTCATCAAATACAATCTGCAGTGGTGCGATCTAAATAAAGTAGAGAAAAAAACACAGCGGACCAACTGCGGATCGCTTTTGCATACAAATAGAGTTGGTCCGCAGCGGTTTATTGTCTACCTTAAAAATAGAGCGGTTCAAATCAGAGAAGGATTTGGCCGCCATGACCACAATTACCATTCAGACCCTATATATACTAGGTCTGGTCCGCTAGAGGAAAGAGGAGAAGGTCATCCGATAAGAGACGATTAACCTGACGATGAAGATCCAAGGGAGCAAGACGCGTTTGAAATCGAGAAAGTTATAATGGAGTTTAGAGACAAACTTTCGATATTTCACAATGAGTATCCGGACAGTGAGACTGATGAAGATGTTGAAGCTGGTCGGGAGAGAAAGCGTAACGATATCATAAGTGGGGATGGGAGTTTGTACTATCACGAGAAATTCTTCAACGCCATTGCCTTTAATCAGCAATGCTCTGAAGACTGGATGCAATACCGCACAGTCCAGGTATGATAAAACGAAGATTGCATTTAGATGTGATGGGGATGAATGTATCACACAGTCCAGGATGAATGACGACCAATCTCTCGATCTCATCCAACAATGCTTCGTCAACTCACTTGAAATTATGGTTATCATCAATAACCTATAAAGCACAGAGAATTAGAATAAAAATTTAGTTAGAAACAACTCAAACAAATCAATCACATTTCCTTAAATGATGCAGCATAAGCACACCAATAGTAACAGTGGTAAGGATTGGGAGCCGAATTTGAAATCAATGCCACAATACAAGCTCCACACCAACACATCTTTGGCACACCCATAACTCTTCTTCTTTGTTGGACATTTGATGTTCCACTCGTAGCTCCAAATGAATTGCTCATATTAGATCTTAGATGTTGAAAAAAGAAAATCGAAGATGTTCAAGAGAGAAAATTAAAACTAGGGTTCTAAAATTTTCAATTTGGGGATTCTTCTAACTGGGTATATATTTTGGGTTGTGAATAACTCGAATCGGGTCTTTTAAGCCGTCAATGATGTGTTGATCCAGTTGATGCTTTAGAATGATGTGTGTCGTTTTTCACTTCAAAATCTTGCATTTTTATTTACGTTTATTTGCTTGCTACGACCATGACAAACCAAACCCCATTTTTATTGAGTCCTAGCCTTACATCTCTTCCGACGGATTCTCTAAGCATCAACTCTCTCTCTGCGGGATCAATCCTTAAATACTACTACCGATTAGCTGTGCACTTTCAGCCGTCATGTGGTCTTTTAAGGTAAAAGATTTTGAAGTGAAAAACGACACACATCATTCTGCATCTTTCTGAACAAAATAATGAGCTCGTGATGATAAATCATCAACTGGATCAGCTCCACTTTCAGAAGTGAATGTTGCTACATCCAGCTATAATAATTGGCAAGGAAGAGGACGCGGACGCGGTCGAGGCCGTGGTCAACGGTCGTGGAGGAGGTCGTGGAAGAGGAAAAGGAAGGGCTCTCTCTCCTAATACTTCAACGCAAGAAGAACCAACAACAATTTTCAAATCAATAATGTTGGTCGCGTTTTAAAGAAACAAGGTGAAAGTACTTGTTATAGATGCGACATGAAAGGACATTGGTATCATACCTGTCCTATTCCAAAACATTTGGTCGATCTGTATAAAGAATCTCAACAAGCAAAGAAAGGGATGTTGAGACCAACCTCATCTCTGATGAAGTTGGACCTTCTTTCCATGGCCTAAACAATGAACCCCATCTTGATATAGCATATTTTCTCGTTGAACATGAAAATGAAAAATCATGCGAATAAGGCCCATATGCCATAATATGCTTTGTCATAGTTTGATATTGTGACACTCGATTTCAGAGACTTGCAGAGAGGTTTAAAAGAATTGATTTGACCACTTTGAGAATTGAACTCCAAAGTCTCAGGATGGGTGACCTTCCGGGAAGTGATTGTCAGAACTGTGCAAGTGAGGACAAACACAGGAAAAGACCATGTGGTGATTTGGAGGGATGGTAACAAGTCTTTCAAGCCTCCCGGACTTAGCAAACCGACCGTCGGATATAGATGGGCTCACGGGCCTAGTGAGAGGACGTGAGGCCCATTAAGGAAGGTGGACCCATGGACTGGGATTGGACATGGGGCCCACTGAGAGATGGCGGTCGGGGTACAGATATGTACTTTATATTTTAATATATGTCTTTTCGGATAATAGTTTTATTGTAATATATAAGCCTTTTTTTAAAGACTTTTTGTTATTTTATTAATATTTATTTTATAAATATTTTATCTCAGAAAATGTCAAATTTTGAGATTGAGGATGGAGATATGTGTCTAGCAGACAGTGCTACAACGCACTGAATACTTAAATAGAAAAATATTTCTCCTCTCTCAAAATAAAAGAATCCGCTAGAAGCGTGAGAAATATATGTGGTAATGCAAAGATTATTATATGCTTTGGAAAAGCCAATATTTCAATGTCAAGAGGGAAAAAATTTGAAAATGATGTATTATATTGCCCTAAGTCTCATAGAAACTTGATTAGTTTTAGAGATATCCGAAGAAATGGATATCATATAGAGACTCAGAATAAGAATGGCATTGAATATCTTTTCATAACATATGAGGAGAAACATATATTGGAGGAATTGCCAATGTTATCCTCTGGATTGTACTGCACAAAAATAAATAAGTTTGCATCTTATGTTACAGTAAACTCTAAGTTTACTAGTACATTTAAGATATGGCATAAAAGACTTGGACTTCCTGGTTCAGTCATGATGCGAAAGATTGTGCAAAATTCTAATGGCCATCCATTAAAGAACCAAAAGAGTTTTATATCTGCTGAGTTTTCATGTGATGCATGTTCTCAAGGAAAACTCATAATTCAGCCATCGCCAGCCAAAATTGGAAATACATGGTGATATATGTGGTGATATATATGGACCTATCCACCCTTCATGCGGGCTGTTTCGTTGTTTTATGGTAATGATTGATGCATCTAGTAGATGGTCAAATGTGTGTTTATTGACAACACAAAACACGACCTTCACAAAATTCATTGCCCAAATAATCAAGTTGAAAGTTCAATTCCCTGATTATACCATAAAGAAAGTCAGGCTTGATAACGCTGGTGAATTCACTTCACAAGCTTTCAATGCCTATTGTAAGTCAATAGGAATCGATGTTGAACATCTGGTTCCTCATGTCCATACACAAAATGGCATGGCTGAATCTTTAATTAAACGGCTACAACTTATTGCTAGACCGTTAATATTGATAACAAAGCTCCCAATTTCTATATGGGGTCATCCTATATTGCATGATGCGGTATTGATCCAAATACGGCCAAGTGCATGTAATAAATATTCCCCTTTACAATTAACATGTGGCCAAGAGCCAAACATATCCTATCTCCGTATTTTTGGATGTACGGTTTATGTTCCTATAGCCCCACCGCAAAGAACAAAAATGGGGCCACAAAGAAGATTGGGTATATATGTCGGTTATGCATCACCGAGTATAATTCGATATCTTGAACTCCAAACTGGTGATATGTTTACGGCATGTTTTGCCGATTTTCATTTTAGTGAAGATGAATTTCCAGCGTTAGGGGGAGGAATTAAACAAGTACCAAAAGATATTACATGATATACACCATCTTTGATATATCTTGATCCCCCTACAAATCAACATGAACTGGAAGTTCAGAAAATTGTACATTTACAAAATTTGGCAAATCAATTACCAGATGCGTTCACAGATACAAAAAGGGTAACAAAGTCATATATCCCCGCTGCAAATGCACCATCAAGAATTGAAATTCGTAGAGAGGAACTCGATGGAAGCAAAGCTAATGAACCTAAGGTTCAATTGAAACGAGGAAGGCCAATGGGCTCTAAAGATAAAAATTCCCAAAAGAAAAAGAAAATGGGAGATGAAAAAGTTCAAGAAGAACCAAATAAAGAGAAAAGTCCTCAGGATGATACAAAAAAGTATGAGATTTTTATTAACTATGTCCAAAATGGAATATTATGGTATAGAGATGAAATCGATGATGATATTGGAATATTCTCTTTTTTGGTATCTAAAGAGATCGATCATAAAAAAATGATCCAGATCCAAGGTTCATATCAAAATGCCAACATAGGCCTGATTGGGAGAAATGGAAAAAGGCTATGCCACTTAAGTTGTTCTCCTTCAATAAAAGAAATGTCTTTGGACCTCTTGTCAGTGCATCTAAAGATGTAAAACCTGTTGGTTGCTAGTGGGTATTTGTGCTAAAAAAGAAAATGAGATAGATGAAATCACACTATATAAAGCCCGACTTGTTGCACAAGGTTTATCTCAAAGGCCTGGAGTTGATTATGAAGAAACATATTATCCGGTCATGGATGCAATTACATTCAGGTATTTAATGAGTCTAACGGCTTCTAAAAATTTAGAAATGTACCTTATGGATGTAGTGACAGCAAATTTGTATGGATCATTGGATAATGATATATACATGAAAATCCCAGAAGGATTTAAGATTACTGAGGCATTAGACTCTAAGTCTAATGAAATTTGTGCGATCAAATTACAAATATCACTTTACGGATTAAAACAATCTGGACGCATGTGGTATAATCGCTTAAGCGAATACCTATTAAAGAAAGGGTATGTTAATAATAAAATATGCCCATGCGTCTTTAGAAAGAAATCTCTGTCAGGATTTGTGATCATTTACCTGTAATGCCCATACTGTAAAGCTCTAAATCTTTCCTAAAACGTATTTTCCTTGCCTTTTGGTCCTTTTTGCTATAAAACCTGTAAAACCTTCTTGAAACCTAAAATACTTGATAATAGACATTAAAGCATTGAAATCATATCAAATTCTTCCTAAATGCATACTAAAACTGTAGCTAAAATGGGTAAAATAATGATGTTATCACATAACTTGCATCAATTCAGAATATCCTGTATACCATTTTTCTCGATATTTTTGCTGTAGGAGTACATTTGAAGGATGAAAAGTTTGAAATGTTTTCTCGGTCATATCATAATCGGAAACTTCTTCTCTGCAGAGAGCCATCCTTGAAGTGATTCCGAACAAAGTGGAATTGTACTCACTTACACTTTTGTAATCCTGAAACCGCAGGTTTAGCCATTCATGTTTGGCTTTTGGTAAGATCACATACTTTTGGTGATCAAACCTATCCTTGAGAAAGATCCAGAGATCTGCGAGATTTTCTATCGTGATGTATTCATTTTTTAAACCATCGTGGAGATGGTGACGCAAGAACATCATGGTTCTTGCTTTTTCCTCTTCTAACCCCGTTTCTGACGAATCGAGGGTTTTGAGAAGCCCATTCCCTTTCAGATAGAATTTTACATCTAATGTCCATGTCATATAGTTTTTCCTAGAGACATCAAGGGCGGCGAATTCAAGCTTTGCCAAGTTTGACGTGATTACTATATAAATAATAATAAAAAAATTGTTAATTATAAAATTTTATGAAACACTTTTGTAAAATCTTGTTTTAGCAATAAATATAAACTATAAAAAAAATTATAAGCTATATAATATATTCATAAATTGAAACAATCATTTTAGGAGGCATAGCCTTCCATATGATTTAAAATATATAGATCTTAACATATGATCATGGATGCAGAGCCTACCATTAGATCAAAAATGTAGATCCAAATGATCAAGGAGGCAGAGCCTACAATTATGATCCAAAACTATGTATAGTCTTTTCTCTATAAACAATATGAATATAATCTTAAATGAATTTAACATAATTTAGATGTTACAGCCAATTTATGACGGATCACAAATCGCTTATGCTCAAACTTGTAATGGATCGAGAGTCGTTCGTGCTGATAACGTGTTGTGAATTATAACTAGAATAAACTTATATGTGTTTGCAATATTTTGTAAAGAGAACAAGAAATAATAAAGTGAGAGAGAGGGAGGAGCAGCCACGAGAGTGAGAGAGATTTTGGGAGTCTTTCTGATTAAAGAAAACTTATATGGATTACTCTCCTACAACTCCTTATATATAATGCACTACAAAACACATGAGTCACACACCCATTAGTTTCGGTAATGACAAGTAGAAAGATGTAATGACAAATGTTAACACTTCAAAAATTAAGATTATGTAACATTAAATAGACAAATGTAATGCCATGTATTTGTGATGGAATAATCACACTTATAATTTACAATATATTGTTAATTATGTTTTAGCCCGACATATATAGGGACATTTGTCAGCAAAAATAGAAATGTTCTAAAGTCATGAACTCATTTATCAACTTTAAATCAAGATCGATATAAAGTGTACAATGTGAACAAAACACAAATGATATGTGAGAAAAATAGAAACATAAACAGATATGTATATACATGCTCTACTGCTCGTTTTAAGTTACAATTGATGTTATTATATACTATGTACCCGTATACGTACTCAATTCAAGCATATTTCCAATACAATGCCATGATAGTTATGCATGTTGTCCAACTAATTAAACTCTTATACATTAAAATTAAAATCTGAATTCAATAAGTAAACATATGTACTTATTAGAAAAGGAACAATGATACTTTATGGTACTTTTTACTAATTTATCTTTTTGGTCTCCTTTATATTTTATTAGAAATACATTTTTCAATAAAGCAAAAAGAAAATCTAAAATTTCTCTTAATGTTTCATCAATTAAGAGAGAAATATGTATATAAAAAAAGATGTATGAAATATGTTCACTTATATTTAAGATGCTTACCAGTTAATTTCTTTTTTTTAGAGTCAAAAATAACAATGATATTTTATGGTACTTTTTACTAACTTATTTCTTGGTCTCTTTTCTATTTCGTAGTTACAAATTTTAAAATGATGAAATTGACACTTTAGCCTAAATTTCCCTATATATAATATTTTTTTATAATATGAAGATGCAAATGAAAACACGTAGCAACTTATTAGTAGACACAATTAGGGTAATAACAAGACGCATATAAAGCAACATCTATATTAATACTTTTGCAGCATTTTTTGCTCAAAAATATTTTTTGGAAAGTTTTTACATTTAATGCATTGATTTTAATATTAGTTACCAAAATTTAAAAATTAATTATAGATAAGATTTAAAAAATAAGGAAATCTTTTTTACTAATTCAAACATAAATATATGATTCCTTTCATTTTTATTTGAATTTATATTTAAATTATTTAAATTATTCTATAATATATTTAGTTAATAAAAATTGTGATTTTTTCTGCATATGATGTAATACAAAATTTGAAAAACGGACATATTACTCAATAGATGAATAAAAAATATGGGTACAATATCTCACATCGTCTAAAAAAATTGGACAATGGTTTAGAGTCATACTATAAAAGAGACCAAAATGATTCTGAGTACAAATGAGTAGAAACCTTAATTTATCAGACACAAACTTTAAAAACTATTATTTGGTTTATTCCGGTTCTTTATTTTAAAGATGTTTAGAAGGTTAAATATGAAAAATATTTAAAACTTTTAAAAATTTAATTATGATAAATATTATATCGTAGATACACAATAAATATTAAAAATTAAGATGATATAGTGTGAGTTAAAATATCTCAGGACAGAGTTATATAGTGGGAGAGGTTTTATCGATATTTATATAAATTAAAAAATATCATTAATTCGGTGTTACACGGGTAAAACATCATTTCATTATTTTGTTAACGGACAGTATTAGAGAATAAACATATCTAATTAAATTTATTAAATAAATTATATTATAGTATTATATGGTTTATTTAATAATTACTATATAATTATAACATATTTAACCAACAAATACAATTTATAGTTTAAATATTTTAGTCTAGTTATTTATTAAGTTACCTTTTTTTCTGCCAAATACAGAAAAGTATACAACAACGTTTCCAGATCAACATTGTTACAATCTTTAAACTATAAACCTAAAATAACATAAACAATGCCAAAGTCTAAACACAATATCATCGGCTTACGCTCATCATTATCCACAACAGATAAACCATTTTGAATTATGGAAAATACTTTCCCATCTAATCAAACATCCAATGAATATTCCAAAAAATAAATATACTTATATACACATAAGCGTTTCCAACTAAATTCATTAAATTGGTATAGTAACCCTTGGATGAAATATAAATTTTAATTGTTGCAGCATGTTAAGTAAAAGTGGTAGCATTGTTCTATATCGAGCATCACTATATTTCCGAAGAAGAAAAATATGAGTATTTTTACAAAATTGATTTTTATAAAGAAAAGACAAAATATGAACTTTATGGAAAATGTTCACAAAGGTTTTTTTCTGGCCTGTAAATCATTTTTTTCTCTAAAAGATTCGCAGCTTTGTTGTTATTACTTCTGGTTCATTGAAATTGAACAGTTGAAAATAAATGATTCATATTAATCGTAGTGGACCGCGACGGACTTTCCAAAAGACTTTTTTCGTTTGAAACACCGATTCAATTACATACATGCCTCTCTGACTACTCTCCCTCCATGGTAAAACTCTCATCATGAAGGGTAGGGGAGTTAGATGACACCTATAATATTTATAATGTAAAGAATCATAATATCTTTCTATAGTTACAACACAAACAGATAAAATGGCTTAACATCTGTTAATTATATTTCATATATTTTATTTGTTTTTTAAATAACTGGCCAATATATTTTATTTATTTTACTATAGTTTAAATTTGATCTTGTAGAGCTGTCCTATACCATATAGGAATACAATATGATAATAAAGAAATCGAAATCATGACTCAAGCGGTGCAACGTTAGTGACAGACTGTAGGCTGTGGAGGTGGGATAGTTTTGGTGATGCGGGTGTGTGTTGACTTCCCAAACGTTACCACCGCTAATTAAAAAATTTCCAGCATGTCGTTTCTCAAACAAAAAACTTAACACACTTTAAGTTTGGAAACAGAGAAGTCTGCCCCCTTCATCAGACAAAGTCATCACCTGCAACATAATCCTCTTCATCTTTGACGCATCATTCTGCTAACAAGTGTTTTGGCTTGAGGGCATACGTCTCTGTAAAAGCGTATCGTGATTGTATATATACCTTGGTTAGACTCAAAGTCTAATCACATTTATTTTCACTTAGAAAAATAAAAACTCTTAATATGAAAAAAAAAACAAAAACAAAAAAAAATAGAAAATGCTATCAAAAATAAAAGACACACAAAGAAAGAAATTCAAGTACGGGCGTTTCACAATCATTGAAGATCAAGAAGCTCTTGTACGAAGAAGCTTTTCTTTTGAAAGCTAAAAATCATTATTTATTAACTTAAGAAAGAAAAAAAAAATCGTTGATTAGAATAAAAAATTTTCGAAGCAAAACTGCTATTTCATATCCACGGATTAATAACAACAACAGGTTTACCATCTACAACATGAGCGATTAAATGTCGATAATCCTGCATACGAAAATGATGAAAATCAGAAACTCTGATGATCTAACTAAAGAAAACTCAGACAGTATCAAATCCAAACAAAAATGAGGTTGTAATCAGCAAATGAACTAATTCATCAAAGTCAATCTAAACAGTACATTATAATGATGGTTAATATCAGTTCCACAGAAAATCAACATATGGCTTTACATATTAACATGCCTTTTACTATGACAATTAGTGGACTAAGCGACTAATTCAGAGGGTATGATATATGAATTCAACCCCATTCATCAGAGACTAACCAATAAGTTCTCCATCTGTCGGAATGAAAGTGACTCCCATTGATGAAAAAAATAAAAGTGACTTCCATCTGCAGTTTTCCGTATTATTTTTTGAATTACATTTTTATCAGAACGTACAAATCAAAGGATCACTGGTAAGTTTAATTCTTATTTACCTTCATGTTTGGAAAATAATTAAGAGAGACGGAAGGGGTAAGAGTTACATAAAACAGAACACCATCCTAATTAAAGAGTAACGATATAAGGGTGTCACATCTTGTTGACTATAAGAGAATTTTACGAAAACAAAGACGGGATTTACAATGCCAAGTAAACGTATGAATATATATCGCAGATTCTCCGTAAATAAACACCATACGTAAAAGTACATAACTTAAGCAAAGCAACATCATCTGTTTCGTCATAACATCTAATCGAACATTCAAAAAATATCTAAATATAAAATCTACACATTAAGAATTGAGACTTTAACGTTACAAAAATATGGCAGGCCTACATATTATCAACGAATCGAATTCGGGGATAAACAATAGGCTTGAAAACTTTAAGAAACAAAAAGTTTACAAAACAAAGATTAATGATGACTGGGTTTAGAAAATATAAGAAACATCAAAAGGGTCGACTTAATCTGTAATACATTTGTTAAAACACCAACGAATACGCATATCTCCACCGAACAAAGTGTTCAGTTATTCGAAGAGAAGATAGAGTAAACTACTCCTTGCAGTGATTTACGTCAATAAAAAAGTATATAGATAAAATGTGAACCATAACAACTAAAATGGTTGAACGAATTTCAAATATATAGATCTGAAAAGAGGTAATTGAAAAGTTTTTTTACATAGAGAAACGTTGATTCTAAGGGCTAAACAAAGAGACGCGACGATTTGGGAAGGAAGAGAAGTGTCTTTTCATTTAATAAATGAATGACATCAGCTTAGAACTAAACCGTTGGATGAGAAAATAAAATAATTTTATATGTTGGATTTAAAAGATGATTTCAGCAGTTTCTAAAAAATGGATTTGCTATTATATATAGATTTTCGTTCATAATCGTATGGCAGATGGATTAGTGAACTATGCGTTTTCATTACCATTTGGTTTTCATTGTTTAGATGTTTGTTCTGAGATTGTTAAGTTGGTGTGTGTAGAGGATTCTAACGGAACGGCGGTTCCGCGTACTGTACGTCTGTAATTTTTCTTTCCATTTTGAATAAAGTGTAGGATACTATTGTCTCCTATGGCCTTCCAAAAAAAAGAACAAAAGCTAAACTCAGCCGGTCCTCCCCATCACACTATCGGAGAAACCAAACAGCAAAAAAATAAATAAAAAATCGTAAAAAATTAATATACATTGATTAATATTTTCTTTTACCAAAAAAAAGTATAAATTTTCTATTGTAATTCTCAACAAATTATTTATTTTAAATAAGATGATATAACATAAACTATAAATAAAGTGGACACTGTGAGAAGGTCTAGACGAAATTCATAGATTTAGTCTGCTACTTCTGACCATTCAGAAGTGGGCCAGCTAAAGCGGTTGAATAAGGGTGGATTGTAGTGAGGAGAGGCTCTCATATGAGGGGCACGGAAGCCATTCATTAGCCTGTTGACTTTTTTAGGCAAATGAGCTGTTCTTTTTATAAAGAAAATATCATATTTGATTATTATTTTCTATTGTTATCTTCAACAATTTATTTTCTTTATTTAAAATAAAAGGATACTCCCTCCGTTTTTTATTACTTGTCGTTTAAGGTTGTTTCACACATATTAAGAAAACTATTAAACTTTATGTTTTATCCTTTTAATATATTTTCTAATATTTTTATTGGTCAAAACATTAATAAAGTTGGATAGAATTGAAATTTTTATCAAACATTTGCATTGGAAATGTAAAACGACAAGTATTGGGAAACAAAAATTTATCTCTAGAATGACAAGTAATAAAAAACGGAGGGAGTATATATTAGGAATTATTATTAAAATAATAAATGTCTACTATCTTAAATATGTTTCTAATTAGGTTTTGGTCTTAATTAAAAAGAAACTATTCATTAGCAATTGACATGTTGATTTTTTTCAATGCAAATGTACAATAAAAAAAAGAAAGAACAATATTGTTCACCATAATTATAGAATTAAAAAGTTAAAACGAAATCTATACTATTAAAAGGGAAGCACTTTTTCAAGGCAAAATTTCTTTTGGAAAAATATGACATATAATGACCCTGAATAAAATAAAAAGCATACAATACTAGAAGGACATTGAAGTAATTTGCAATATCAAAACGTGCGGATCCGTCTATGACCCGGGTTTAATTAATTCGGGTTATGAATAATGTGTTCAGAGTCAGAATAATCAATAGTATAAACAAACAAAGTTTTTCACAATAAATGTTCTACACGTCCTGCCCAAACGAAGGATATCTAATAAACCATTATCTAAAGACCTAATAAATACAATAGTCCAAAAAATCTTCAATCTTTCCAAAGAAAACATAATTCTTTAAATAAGAAAATTAACTACTAATATATTATTAATTACTAAGATATTGTATTCCTTAAAAAAAACTGAACTTATGTCGAGAATAGTCAACGACTTACCTAAATATGTAAAATGAACAAATTAGCAAAATTTTCGTAAATCAACTAGATTTTAACCCGCGATACACCGCGTGACTATTTTTTAATTTAAAAATTAAACACACAAATTTTATTTATTAATTATTTTTTTTTATTTTAAACATACAAATTTTATTTATTTATTATTTTTTTTGCTTTGTTTAATATGTCTAAGATTGTATTATTTTACTTTGATTGTTACTTCTAGGATTTAACCGGCATGAAAATTTATTTTTTACATAATAATAGTTTAATCAACTTACTTAGATATGTTAATTAGATATGTTTAATATTGATAAAGTGATTAATAGTATAAATGTAGAATGTGTAGGGAATACCCATTATGACAATAAACTTTTGAAAGATTATTTAATTATTGTATTTAGATTTTAACCCGTTGTACACGGGATTGTTATATTCACATATTGGAAAATTACTTAATTCTTTAATATGTTTTTCTGCATATAGTATTGTTGTTTTTTTAACATTGTGCATATGTTAAATTGGAAAAGAGGTATTTACACACATTTAGGTTTATTATTACAATGTAACATTGTTGATATTACTCATAGGACTAAATTTGATTTAGTCAATATATATATTGTGTAGCTGAATATAGATTTTTAGTCAAACATGTATCATTTGGGGAGGTTAAAACGTAAATATCAAAAATACATATAGTATAATAAAATCATACAATAGTTTTCTGTTTTTTATATCCACATCAATTGCTCTAATGTTTTAGAAAACTTGAAAGATGAGATCAAATCAAATGAGGAGGATCGTACATATTTATGAAATTGAATTTTTATTTTACTTTTTACAAAACTATTTTTTTTTTAAAATTAAGTCCTTAAAACAAAAGAAAAATCTATGAAAATGAAAATGAAAATATTTTTTGGAAAGTTAAAGATTTAATCTCCTTATGGTGATGTATTCTATATCACACATCAACATAGAGATTCTCCAATGGAGAATTCCAAATATCTCGTTAGAACTATATGTAAAAAAAAAAATCAGTTATATAGAAGGGAAAAAACTAAACACCGAAAATAAAACAAAATATGAAAAGTTTTGATATATATAAAAAGATGATGTTCATAGTAAAAAATTATTCAAAATTTTATTATCACCATGATGTTCATGAGTTATGATGACCAAGATGATAGTCTTTTTTGTTTAGCTGGTTAAGAAATATGTAGCATCATTTTTATAAAAAAAAAATAACAGGTGGGATCAGCAAAATTTTAGTATAGTTTAGATCTAAAATTCTTTTTTTATGATGCATCCAAAACCCAATTTGACCATGAAAAAAACGCAAAAAAAAAACATATATACCTTATGATCCCACTTTTATTGCTATGATTACAATTATTACAATTGAGATGCAGACAAAAACAATACGAAATATTTATTAGTGATGTTAGATTGTGAAAAAATCTATTATTTTCTAGCATAGAAGAATTGAAAAAAAAAAAACTAATAACAAAGTGGTACGAATGAGGTTATTTCGTAGATTGACGTTCATAGGTAATTTATACTGTTAGGCGTGATATCAAATCAAGTAAATACTGGTGAGCAAGCAAAAAGATTTTTTAAAATATGATGATTATTATGAATCAATTCAAAAGATTTAATATTTACATAAAGAATCATCTAATTAAATAGCCGTGTCTGTTTAAGTTAGTTTCTATTTACTGTATTTTAGGATTTTGTAGAGATATTGTAGAAATATTTAGTTATTAAGATCTTAATTATTTCTTTTCTTTCACTAAAACATTTAAATCTTTTAAGTTAAAAAAGATAACATAAACTGATTTTGTAAAGATATTTTAGGAATAATTGAATTTAGGAATATTGGTAGAGATAATTTAGAAACTTAATTGATTTTTCCGATTTTTTATTTATTGGTAGAGATAAATTAGGTATATTATCAATGTAATCGATTTTGATTTTCCAAATTTAACTTATAGTTTTTTGTGCAAATATATAGGGATCAAATTTGTAAATAAGTTAAACTTAAAGGGTATAACACAAAATGTACTTCAAAAATGTATATATAGATATCGATGAAAAAGGAAAACTATACTTATATCCCAAGTATAACAAATTAAGGCAATTCCAAATATGAAACTTAACAAATTTACAATATTATCGGCTACAGTGTTTCCAAAACTAGCAAGATAATACTACACCAAATAACTCCTACTTACCATTACTATATGCTCATTTATTCGCAAATTAAATGAGAGGTGTCCAACTATAAATATTTGGCTCGGCTAATACAATATCTACGATAACTACTTCATATAGAAAATGGATGCAAATAATGGAATCACAAGCCTTGCTAATATAAAGCCTTTCAAAAGGAGCTGGAAAATCCAAGTGTGGATGTTCATCCATGGAGACAATATACGATTTACACTGGAGAAACCTTAGAAATGATTTTAGCAGATGTTGAGGTGAGATTCTATTCATAAAAATAAATATTATAACTATCTACTTATATTTGTTAAACCCATATATGTTTGGGTGACTCATAATAAATTATTTTGTGACTATAGGGAACTAATCCATGCCACTGTTAAAAAAAATCAAGTTAACAAGTTCCACAGATAGTTGCTGCAGAGTGGAGGTTTCTGTATCATGTCGAAATCTATTTAGACTTTGTCGTTTCCTGAGTTTTGTACACAGATTTATTACGGAAAGTGTCTAGAATAAGAAATTTAAACCTAAAAATGTTGCTGAGGCTTCAAGATTATCCTACTATATTAATTGAGAAGTACAAAATTAAAAATAACCTTAAAAAGTGTAAAAAATTACATGTAATTGCCATTAGAAATTTTTTTAAAATGGCTAAAACAGTTGAGGCTATAAAAGATAATTAGTAATTATTTAGAATTAAAATTAAAATAACTATTCGACTACTCAACCAGAATCACGGGGTTACATGCATAATGAATCCAACTAATTCAAATATTCAAATACATAAACCAAACAATCGAAAAACAAAAATATATTCCCTTAATTATTTACCCATAATTATTTCTATGAAAAATTACAAATATTAATATAATATAAACTGTTTCTGGGCAAAAAAAGGTAAAATAATATTTTTGTGTGCAATATTGGATATAAATTAGTATGCAATATTGAAATGTTTATAAATGTTTAAATCCTACTATATTAATTGAGAAGTATAAATATGAAACTAACTTTAAAATATGTAAAAAGTTACATTGTCACTAGAAAAACTTAATTAAGATTAGTTAATTAATTAAACAAATATAATGAATTAAAAAACTAAAATCAGGGACAATTCAAATAAACTAAATTTTAGAAAAGTAAAAAAAAATCTATTATCATCAAAACTAATTCACACTAAAAAAAATAACAGCTAAGATTTTAAAAATCTAATCGAATAAAATCTACAACTACAAATTTTATCCAAAAAAAGTCAGATTAAAATTTTAATCAAAAATATAACTGAATAAAATAGATAATATTTACGTTTAATATCTTAGATTTTAAAAATTAATAAATAAAAAATAAAAGTTATAATATAAGCAAACACGATTTTTCATCACAAACCATTATAAATAACATAATAACAAAATAAATTATTACAAATTGTCATTATAAAAAGTTGAACCGCGGGTTAATATCTAGTTAATTTTAATATGGGAGTCTGTGGATTCAAGAATAGTATAAAGGTAGAGCTGATTGTGAAATTTTGTAATCATTTTTTTGGTTAATCATAGATAATGGAAACATGACAAAGCAATATAATCATTGATGAACTTTGTTGTCGATTGATGTTTCTATTGAAAGGGAAGCATGTGGAAGAAGAAGGTTAGGGTTTTCGCCTCTTCAAGTCGTACTGTCACCGAGAAATTTTATTTTCTTTGCGTGAGTTTTGTAGGGATAAAGTTAAAATGCAGTCTCGGTTTGGACCTTTTATTTGTTGGGCATTACAAACAGATATTGTACTGGGCTAAATCGATCCCAACATAATTGTTAGCCCGTAACTTTTATGTCAAATATATATAATTAGGAATTTTAGTTTAACTAATCCATTATATGTATATTAATCCTATGTTCTATAAAGTTCTACACTAAGTTGTAGAATAATGGAGAGTACAATATAAAAGTAGGTGTCGAGTTCCACTCGCTAACTTATTTAAATTGATAGAAGTCGACTATTTGAATAGTATAGAAGATGGAGAAAGTTATGATTTTTCTCAAATGAACAAACTACTCTAAATTCACAACAAATTTTCTATACTACGTTCACACCACATTTTCTACTCTCCCTTATTCTCTATAGACAAATTATAAGGTCTAAAATAACTATAAAGAATAACAGTTTTTTCCAAGATAAAAAACTTTGGTTTAAAGCTATAATAACTACTCCCTCCAGTTTTTTTATTTGTTCTACAGATTTGCACACAAATTGAGAAAATAGATCAATGTTCTATTATATCTCTTCTTTAATACATTTTTTAAACTTTTAATTGGTCAATGCATTAAAATAGTTAGGATAAAATTAGTATTTTTACCAAATATATACATTGGAAACCTAAAACGACAATTATTGGAAAATAAAATTTTTACTCTAGAATGACAACTTAAAAAAACTTATGTAAAAAAAATAATTAAAATAAAACTTAATTTTTGCAAACAACTCTGCACGTACGTGCGGGTCCGGATATAGTATATAGTAAGCCAAATACTCCTTACGATAAACACGTACGGAATTATATAATCCATTGAGGCATCCCTGACTAACTAGTCTTTCCATTGCTGTTTAGAATACACATGTACGACAATGTTATATTGAACGTGTTCACACTTATGACTTTATGGGCATATATTCCTATGATCAAACAAAATAGAGACGTCGAAAATTGAACAAAAAATATATGAAAAAAAAAATTAACGAAACAATGTATTTCAACCATTAAACGACTAACAAAAAGAAAACCAAAAAAAAAAAATAAATAAACTCTTAAATAACACCAACAAAAACCCTTAAAACTAATTTGAACGTTTAGTGATGAGGTCTGGAAATGCACAACCAGGGCCGCCACCAGTTGCAGCGGCTAATAGGTGAGCGCGTCTTGGGAACATCCGGCGAAGTAACGTCTTCGGTTGATGGTTGCACCATGACTCGAAGCTTAATGCCAGCCTGACAAAGACCGGTCTTTAAGCTTATAAAATAATGCACTCCTGGTTTGGTGAGCTTAATGAGATCGTGTCCCGTCTTGTACACAGCTACGGTAGAATTTGGTTCACATGATTTGAAGTCAAGATCATCGCTGATTTCTCTAACGTCGTTGAGTCTGTTGTTGTATTGGAAAAAGAGAGTATCTCCAACACGAAATTTTCTATCTTTACTCCACCTGTAATAGTAGTAACTGTTGTACACGCTCCATCCTTTAGAATCACCTACCTTGTAGATCCTTCCTCTCTTGCTCGGGGGTGGTGGTGGCGGAGAAATCGGATGTGGCGGTTCATGGTTCATGCTCGGTGGTGGAGGAGGAATCTGACGTGAAGGGCCATGGTTCTTGCTTGGTGATGGTGGAGGAGCCGGACGTGACGGTTCATGGACCGTGCTCGGTGGTGGTGGTGAAGGGATCGGACGTGACAGGTCATTGACGACAAAAACGTCATATTTAAGTCCCGAGACTCGGCATTGAAATTGATTTGAGGTGATGAAGTAGTGATGTCCTGGTTCCTTGAAGGTTACAACATCATATCCGGTGTTGTAAATAACTTTAGGAGCAGAAGAATTGCATGAATCGTACTCTAAGGCGCTGGAAACTTGAGCGACGTCGTTGATGTTTCGATCATACTCGAAGACGAGGGAATCTCCGACGTGGAATTTCTTATGTTCAGCCCAAGAGTCGTCCTTGATAGTCCATCCATAGTCACCACCGACTGTGTATAGTTTAGCCGAGGTGCAACTCAAGAGAAACATGATCACGAGCATGAAGCCAAAGATCTTCTTGGTGACCATGATTCCGATCGTATGAATAGTTGGTGAAAAAAGAAGATGATTATAAATCTCTAAACTCACAGCTCGCTGAATGAGAAAGAGAAGTATGGATGAATGTGTTGGTGAAAAAAGAAGTAACGTATGAGCTCTATTTATAGAGTTTCACGATCCCTTATCATAATCCTTGTCTTATTTGGATTAAGTTTAGTTTATTTTCTTTTTATCTCTATATATTTTGAAACTTTTTCCAGTCCTTTTCTGCTTAGGCTTTACTTTTGTTTTTTTAAGTGTAATGTAACGGAATATCTTATATTATTTTATACAATAATTACAAATTTATATATAATAATTTTATAATTATCTTAAGATTAAGTTTACTTTATTTCCTTTTCTATAGATGATTCGAAGTTCTAATTTTATTTGTTTGTGTATACACATCATCATACTACGTATGTTGTTCCTTTTTGGAATTATATTAACTTTTTTTGCAATCTTTACTGATTAGGTTTTATTTCTCTTATTTTTTTTTTTAATATCTAACAAACTTTATTAATATGAACCAGAAGTATACATGATTATCAATGAGATTACAATTACAACTAATAGTTTGAGTAACGAAGAAGCAAAAAGCAAATACTTAATCATCTTCGTCATTGTCGTCAATCTAGTGTGACTATCATACTTGGAACAAAGAAGCTATTCATTACCCTGTTGATTCTTTTATGCAAACGAGCAGTTTCTTTTATAAAGAAAAAAATCATATATTCATTATTATTTTCTATCGTTATCCTCAATAATTTATTTATTTTATTCAAAATAAGATGATATATATTACAAATTTACAAACTATTTTAAAAATAATAAATATCTGCTATCTTAAATATGTTTCTAATTATTATTATTTTTTTTTAACATCTAACATTTTATTAGATTGTAAACGGGAAATACAAATTGTTGACCAGCCAAAGTGGTAGAACTGTATATAGTTTATACAATGAATTGATAGAACAAGCATGTCGTGAAAGTTTATCTGCTGCAGAATTTCTTTCTCGATTAATGTGGTCAATGGACGATTCCGGAAGTTTTGCCATCCAATGTCGAATATCAAATAATAATGTTCCCAGGTTCAAATGGTCCCCACCATTATTGATGAGAGTGATCAGCATAAGCACAACAATAGTAACAGTGGTAAGGATTGGGAGCCGACATTGAAATCAATGCCAAAATACCAGCTCCACACCAACACATCTTTGGCACACCCAAAACTCTTCTTCTTTGTTAGACATTTGATGTTCCACTCGTAGCTCCATATGAATTGCTCATATTAGATCTTAGATGTAGAAAAAAAGAAAATCAAAGATGTTCAAGAGATAAAATCAAAACTAGGGTTCTAAAATTTTCAATATGGGGATTCTTATAACTGGGTATATATTTTGGGTTGTGAATAACTCATTCGAGTCTCAATTTGGTTTAATGTATTCAGTTTTTTGTTTGACATCGACTTTTTGTCATAAACCGCGTTAACCAACCTTTATGGGGGGACCAAGGATTCGAACTTTTGAATTAGGGGAAAACTTTCTAAATTGTTTGGACAGAGATCGAGGTTCAGAATCCGTGGGTTTGTGGTGCTATATGAAAGTTCATGGGGGTTTACATATTGTTTTCATAATATTATGTGTTATTTATATGATATTAGAATATAGTTCTCAACAATATGTAGGAATCAGATCAGTAGCCAAATTTACTAAAAAAAACTTCTCTATTATTTTTGTTTTCACATTAAATTGATGAACCAAACCTACCATTGAAACGTAACTACTGGCTAGTTTCATTTCTGCGATATGATTAAAAATTTTAAAATAAAATTAAGATTTTCCAAGCAAATACATATACCTAGTAATCAGAATAACATTAAAACGGCCTTAAAAGCAAAACCTTTAATTATTTTTACAAAAAGAAAATAGAAACCGAAAAGATATCACATAGAATTTTTGTCTTTTCAAATCACGAAAAAAACAATTACAAACGATTAAATACTTCACTTAGAAAAAAAAAAAACAACTCTCATTTTAACTCTAAATCAATTTTTGGTGGTGTTAGGAGCACCAACATCAGCAGCGGTGATAGCAAGATCACCAGTTTAAGGTTGGTGATGGTTCCAGTTCATGGGGTCTCCATCCTCTTTAACATTAGGAATTTGATTCAAATCCAAAATCATATTTTGGTTCGAGTTCAGATTCATATTTAGATTCAAATCCAGATTCACATTCATATTGAATTGATGAATATTCTGTAGAATCTGTCGAAAAAGCTCAATAAGAAAATCACTTTGGCGTTGAATCAATTTCTGCTGATTTTGATTTTGATTCATGTGATCATAATCTCCAACTGGGACAACAACTGCATTAGCAACAACAGAAGGAGGTAAACGAGAAGAATATTCACCATTCTCCATAAGGCTCTACCTCCTGCAAGTAAGCTTGTTTATATAAGTATCAATAAAAGAACTTAACTTATGAAGATCCTTTTCACCAAGCTTATGCACATCAATCTCTCCTTTAAGACAACCAAACATAATACTTTGAATCTCAAAATTTTAGTTCTCAGTACGCAATTTTCGCAATTTCGCGTCCTCTTTAGCAATCTTCACACGCAGAAAACGTTCTTGATCAAACATTCTTTTATTCCGATCATCCGTGGGAACCTCCATGAAATCTGATAACCGCACATGGTCTTGATGTCACAGAGAGTCGACAGTTGAGCAAGTTTCTTCATCATCCCATTTTCCGTTTGATGAAGCTTCTTTTTCTCAATGCTTCATTTTCTATGAGCGAATACTTCATTTTTCTTCTCATGTTCACTATCTTTGTTGTGTGTTTTGTTTTATTGGCATGAGGTGTTTATATAGGAAATGAAATGTGCTTTTTACCCATTAGGGTTTATTTCGTTGTTCACTCATAGCTTGAGATTTGGTTGAATCTCATATATCGTATCCGTTCCACTCCTACGTGTAGGCACTTGATTGAGTATAAAACGATAACCCTATCATTTTAAAAATAGTTAGTAATCCTATTTAGATATTATACTTTTTATGGGACGTGAAGATAGAGATATTGTATTAAAGGTAAATTTTGCACTCACATATTGTGTGACACCCTAGTTTGCGGAGAGGTTTTAAAAGAATTGATTTGGCCACCAATGTCACCAAAGTGCACTTATCTTTTCGGTCAAGGGTCTTGAGAGAACTCCACGGTTAAGCGTGCTTATGCTAGAGTAGTCTGAGGATGGGTGACCTTCCGGAAAGTGACTGTCGGAACTGTGCGAGTGAGGACAAAACACAGGGAAAGATCATGTGGTGATTTATAGGGACAGTAACAAGTCTTTAAAGCCTCCCAGACGTAGCAAACCGACTGTCGGATATGGGTTGGCTCACGGGCCAAGTGAGAGGACGTGAGACCCATTAAGAAATGTGTGCCCATGGACTGGAATTGGACATAGGGCCTACTGAGATGTGGTGGTCGGGACGTCACACATATGTAATGTAAGATGTATTTTTATTTAGGATGTCCACGTTAGTAAAAAGTTATATGAAAATTAATTCAAAATATCTACGATGTATAAATCTAATTTTCATATTAAGTACCAATTTAAATGGATAAAAGGTAAAGTGAAAAAAAAAAAGTTTCAAAAAGAAAAATATTTGTGGAATAGAAAGTAACAATATAGATAATGACTAAATTATTAGTTATAAAAATCAGTTGTAAGACATTTAAATAACAAGAACCGTCTACACTCTCGATTTTTGTTCCAACTATTATAGTGGCTTATACATCAATTAGTTTAGGTGCTGATTATTAATTAATTTATAATATTTTATATGGATAAAAAAATATAACGTTAATCTATCCTACTATTACTTACACTGGGATGTCGGCATGTGCGTTACTGCACGGGAAAGTCAAAACTCGAAATAACTAACATTGTTAATTTCACATTTCGAGTGAAAATTTTATGATAATTTTTTAACTGTATAATATAAAAGTCATAAATAATGATTAAGATGAATTAACCAAATTAGTTACATAAAATATTTGTTGTATGTATAAAAATTAAAAAACCAAGGTTTACTGAACCATACTCACATAATCAATTTTGAAAGATATATACATAAAATAAAATTTAACTCATTGTTCTATCGAAATTTATAAAAAATAATAAGAGAATCAGGGAGAAAGAGCTCATAACTGCAACTGCAACCAAACAAATTGACTAAAAAGATAATCTATGAAAAATTAAAAATCACAATTAATTACATAAATTAATACTTGAAAGAGATAATCAATACGGTTAGATGAAAAACGACACCAAACAAAAGTTAGATGAATGAATCAATAAATAAAACAACCTAAATTTTTAACAAAGATGAGTGAATAAATGTTGATTAATAAATTGAAAGAAAATAATACTCAGGATTTTTAAATTTGGATATGTTAAACAATACTCAGAAGAACAAAAACTCTTTTCAAAGTCCATAAATATATATAAACAAAAAGGTGTGAAACAAAAATGTGCGAAAACTAACAAATGTGAACATTGAAAGATGTGAGTACGACGAAGAAACATAATTGTTGGATCAAAATATTGCAACTTTTAAGATCATTAACAAATCTAAACAGTTAGATGAGCTAATAAAAACAATCTCATCCGTTATATTTAAATTGACCCCTAAAAATGAGTTTGCTTTAATATATAAACATATAAATCTATGATTTTATTTATTAACTTGTAAGTTTAAAAAATACTCAGAAAACAATAAATTCGAAACTTTTTTTTGTATTCCATAAAATTTTATATATAATAAACAAAGAGGTGTAAAATATAAAGATGTAAAACATAGAGGTGTTAAAAAAAAGGTGCAAAAATTAATATGTGCGATTTTTGAAAGATGGGGATACGACGAAGAGATGCAAAAATATGAAAAATAAAGACATATGAAACAAAAATGTATGAAACAAAAAGGTGCAAAAATTAACAAGTGCAAACATTGAAATCAAGGGGTACGACGAAGAAACACAATTGTTGAATCAAAACACTGCAACTTTATATTAATAAAGAGGTGTAAAACAAAAAGGTGTGAAAACTAATGGGTGTCTACATGAAAAGTTGGGGGTGTGATGTAGAAACACAATTGTTGGATCGAGTCTTTGCAACTTTACATATCATTAACAAAGGGTGACATCATTATTAATACTTAAATAACAAAAACTCTTTTCAAAATCCATAAAAATATGTATATATATAAAAACAAAAAGGTGTGAAAACAAAGAGGTGTGAAACAAAGGTGTAAACCAAAAAAGTGCGAAAACTAACAAGTGCAACCATTGAAAGCTAGGGGTACGATGAAGAAACACAATTTTTGGATCAAAATATTGCAACTTTATATAAACATAGAGGTGTAAAACAAAAGGGTGTGAAAACTAGTGCAACCATTGAAAGCTAGGGGTACGATGAAGAAACACAATTTTTGGATCAAAATATTGCAACTTTATATAAACATAGAGGTGTAAAACAAAAGGGTGTGAAAACTAACAGGTGCCAGCATAGAAAGCTGGGGGTGCAACGAAGAAACACAATTGTTGGACATAAACTTTGCAACTTTTGAGATCATTAACAAAGGGTGAGATCATTAATAATAATCAAAGAACAAAAACTCTTTTAAAAATCCATAAAAATCTGTATCTATATAAAAACAAAGAGTGTGAAACAAAGAGGTGTAAAATAAAAAGGTGCGAAAACTAACAAGTGCAACCATTAAAAGCTAGGAGTATGACGAAGAAACACAATTGTTGGATCAAAACATTGCAATTTTATATTAACAAAGAGGTGTAAAATAGAAGGGTGTGAAAACTAACGGGTGTCAACATGGAAAGATGGAGGTGCAATGAAGAAACACAATTGTTGGACCGAAATTTTGCAACTTTTGAGATCATTAACAAAGGGTGAGATCATTAATAATACTCAAAGAACAAACACTCTTTTCAAAGTCCATAAAAATCTGTATAAATATAAAAACAAAGAGTGTGAAAATAAAGAGGTGTGAAACAAAAAGGTGTGAAACAAAAAGATCCTAAAACTAACAAGTGCAACCATTGAAAGCTAGGAGTACGACGAAGAAACACAATTGTTGGATCAAAAACAAAAACTCTTTCCAAAATCCATAAAAATTTGTATATATATAAAAACAAAGAGGTGTGAAAACATAAAGGTGTAAAACAAAAAGGTGTAAAAATTAATAGGTGCGATTTTTAAAAGATAAGAGTACGACGAAGAAACACGATTATTAAAAAGAAAAAAACTTGCAACTGTTGGGATCATTAATAAGTCTAAACCGTTAGATGAGATAATAGAAACAATCTCATCCGTTAGATTAAAGTTGACCTCCAAAATTCAGAAAATTCTACTTCAAAATTAAAACTATGAATTGCATTTTTTAGCGAAAGAAATCTTAGAAGCACATATTCATTGACACACTATTTTACACTTGCTACGTCGTAATACTAATTACGATGCATAGCATTATTTTACTCATGCTACGTTTTAAATGATAAAGAGAAAAAACATTTCAGACAGAACTGCTTAGAATTTTATATGTAAAAAAAACTTCTCATCAAAAATCAAACGAACAGGCCCAATATTTAAAAAGTTACGCCCCTTTGTGCTATAGATATTGATATCACGTCTTTTTGTTAGTCTATTTAACTTGAAGAAATTAAATGTAAGTGCTATCTTGAGTAAATTCTCTAACCGACAACATAAAGACAAACAGAGCACTTAAGAAGAACCAAACTTTTTGTTAATCTATAATCTAATATATGAGAACAAACGGAGGAGGGAACTAAACCAATTTTTCGGAATGGACACTAACTTATTAGTTCATAAAAATATCTTGATATAGATACTGATGCAGGTTAAGTTAAAAACACTCCAATAAAAAATTTATTTGTTTTACTTTTTACTTTTAAAAATACTCTGAAAACAATAAATTTGAAACTTATTTTTGTAGTCTATAAAAATTTATATATAATAAACAAAGAGGTGTAAAATATAAAGGTGTAAAACATAGAGGTGTAAAACATAGAGAAACAAAAAGGTGCAATTCTAAAAAGATGGGGTACAACGAAGAGATACAAAAGTTAAAAGGTGCGATAAAAGATGGAGGTACGACGAAGAGGTGCAAAAATTAAAAGGTGCAATTTTTGAAAGATGGGGGTGCGACGAAGAGAAACGACTTGAGGGGAAAAAACTTGCAACTGTTAGGATCAGTAATAAGTTTGAACCGTTAGATGAAATAATAGAACCAATCTCAGCCGTTGGATTAAAGATGACGCAAAAAAGTGGGTTTGCTATTATATATAGTTCATAAAAATATCTTGATATAGATATTGATGCAAGTTAATTTAAATACACTCCAATAAAAAAAATATTTGTTTCATTTTTTACTTTTAAAAATACTCTGAAAACAACAAATTCGAAACTTGTTTTTGTAGTCCATAAAAGTTTATATATAATAAAAAAAGAGGTGTAAAATATAAAGGTGTAAAACATACAGGTGTTAAACATAGAATAAAAAGGTGCAATTCTAAAAAGATGGGGGTACGACGAAGAGATACAAAAGTTAAAAGGTGCGATAAAAGATGGAGGTACGACGAAGAGATACAAAAATTAAAAAGTACAATTTTTGAAAGATGGGGGTGCCACGAAGAGAAACGATTTGAGGGAAAAAAAACTTGTAACTGTTGGGATCACTAATAAGTTTGAACCGTTATATAAAATAATAGAACCAATCTCAGCCATTAGATTAAAAATGACGCAAAAAAGTGGGTTTGCTATTATATATAGATTACGAAGAAGGTTTGTGTGTTGCCGCATGGGAAAATGAAAGTTTAAAGAGATTAACATTGGTAAATCATGTTTTAGAGAGGAAATTTGATAATGAGAATATTTCGATTTTAGAATTTCTAAACTGGTCCTACAGCTATTCATTTTTCTGATTTATCAGGTTATGTTAAAAATATATTTTTACAACCTTCTATAATCTTAATCTTTTGTTTGGATGTGTTCATCATCGGCTCTTTTGTCAAAAAAAATAATAATAAGAATCTTTGTAGGAAAATAGGAGAGTGCTAAGGTGTATATACATAAATTGGGAGTGCCTAACATTTTTCCTAGCTTCCTCCACATTGGAGTCGTTAGCTTGGCAAAGAGATCTTAATTTGTGTTGTTATTACCACATCTTAATCTCAACATAAGTATATCCTGCACCCAGAAAAAAAAAAACTACAAACTCTATTGTTAATTATGTTTTAGCCCAACATATATAGGGACATTTATCAGCAAAAAATAGAAATGTTCTAAATTCATGAACTCATTTATCAACTTTAAATCAAGATCGATATAAGTGTACAATGTGAACAAAACTCAAATCATATGTGAGAAAAATAGAAACATAAACAGTTATGTATAAACATGCTCAACTGCTCGTTTTAAGTTACAATTGATGTTATAGTATATATACTATGTAGCCGTATCTATATATATAAAGTTAACTTTACTCACTCCTGGTGCTGCCACATCAGCTACATCTTATTTAATTTTATGGGTCTTACAGATTTTAATAAATCCTTTAAATAATTACAAAAATGATAAACTGATTCATTAGATTTCATCTAAATTTTGTATACCCAACACTATTTCATCCAAAGTCTCTATACCCAGCACTATATCTAAATCATATTGATTCAACCTGATAAAGCTTAGCGACGACAGTGTGAAGGACGATCCACCTTCACACGCTTCTCTCCTTTTTAACCCTCGATCCATGTTGTTTCACCATCCGATGTTATAATGCATACCATTCAATTTTAATTTCTTCATTTCTCTAAACTTTCACACATCCTTTCATGTCTTCCTTCACCAGTGCAACGGCTTCGTTTGTAATGGCTAATTATATTGTTCCAAAATCAAATATTCTATCTATAGAGAATATCTACCCCTCGATCATAATTCGAAAAAGCATTAAGCAAGAAGCAAACAAAATAGGGATTAACGAGACTCTAATTTTATTATTCAACCATAAAAAAAAAAGTAAAAAAGAAAGAAAAATAAAATTATTGAGTGAATAGATTTTGTGTGCTTGAGTTTTAGAATGGAAGAAAATAATTGGTGAATAAAATAAATGGTGAATATAAAGTAAACTCATCATAATTTAAAATTTCAAATATATTATTGAGTTTTAGAATGGAAGTAAATTTTAAATTTATGGTAGAAAAAAAAATTATGTAATTGCGTATTATTGAGTTTTAGAATAAAAGTAAAATTTAAATTTATCGTAGAATATTTTTAAAAATTTAATTATATATTACTAAGTTTTAGAATGGAAGTAAAATTTAAATTTATGGTAGAATAAAAAAATTCTGTAATTTTATTTATAAGATTTTAAATAGGAAACATAAAATTAAAAGTGAAATATTATTTTATAACATGATCAAAAAGGAAAACAAATTTGATATTTCATAAATTGAATCAAATGTTTTTAATCCAAATTTAAGTATTGAAAGATAGTAATTAAAAAAATAGTTATAATTTATCTTGAAAATCATTTTACAGTATAATATGTGTTATATGTGAGCCAATAGAAGGTAGAAAAAAATAGATTTCAAAAGGAGTGCATCATCAATAATGACGAAATAATTATAGTTAAAAGTGTTTGAAAATAAATTAATAAAAATTGAAAATATAATAATACACAACTACACAGGACTAAATTAAAATCTCTCAAAACTCATTAATTGTGTGAAACGAATGCGTTTGTAGAAAAATAAAGGACATACATTATTAAATAGATTATCATTCCAAGTTGGGTTTAACAGTTTAACCATATAATCATGGAAAGTGGGATAAGATAGGCATATCCATGAATTGGTTGTTTATGGGATGTTGCAATTACTTCGATGGATAAAGCAAGCTCGGTAAAGATGTTATAATGATATGATATTATATTTTACCTTTACGCTAAGCAATATTCATGAGATTCTGTATATTCAAATTTATACATAATAATGTTATGTTAGTATCAACATCTAATCATAAGTAATATATACAATTAGATCAACAAATGGATCAACATCAAAACCTTTAAAAAATGTTTTTAAAAAATATAAATAATAAATAAACTCTCTTAATAATAAAAGATCTTGAAGTAGTCATCAATATCGTTTATTTATCCTAATATTACTACGTGACATATATTTATAACGATTTTCCCTCAAAACTTTGAATGATTATATTCGAGCTCAAGAATTGATATTAATAGAAAAAATTTTAAATCAAAATCTCGCGCTTGCGCGGGTACAAATTCTAGTACATACTAAATTCAACCATATTTTCAATACAATGCCATGATATTTATGCATGTTGTCCAACTAATTAAACTCTTGTAGTTAAAATTAAAATCTGAATTAACAGTAAACATATGAACTTATTAGAAAAGGAACATGATACTTTGTGGTACTTTTTACTAACTTATTTTTTTGGTCTCCTTTATATTTTGTAGTTACAAATTTTAAAATGATGAAATTGACACTTTAGCCTAAATTTCCCTATATATAATATTTTCTTATAATATGAAAATGCAAATGAAAACATGTAGCAACTTAGTAGACACAATTAGGGTAGTAACCAAACCAAGACACATATAAAGCAACATTACTTATTAAGTTACCAGTGACATGGATTTTTATCTGCCAAATACAGAAAAGTATACAACAACGTTTCCAGAACAACATTGTTACAATTTTTAAACTATAAACCTAAAAGAACATAAACAATGCCAAAGCCTAAAACAATATCATTGGCTTACGCTGATCATAATCCACAACAGACAAACCATTTTGAATTATGGAAAATACTTCCCATCTAATCAAACATCCAATGAATATTCAAAAAAAATAAATATACTTATATACACATAAGCGTTTCCAACTAAATTCGTTAAATTGGTATAGTAACACTTGGATGAAATATAAATTTTAATTGTTGCAGCATGTTAAGTAAAAATGGTAATATTGTTCTATATCGAGTATCACTATATTTACGAACAAGAAAAATATGAGTATTTTTACAAAATTTATCTTTATAAAGAAAGACAAAATATGAATCTCATGGAAAATGTTTGTAACGACCCAATTCCAGAATTAAACCGTGAGGCCCAAACCGAGTTCATCAGTGAGCCAAATCCAAACCAAACCCTAATCTCCCCGCGTGTGTATATAAAAAAGAACAAACTTCGAGACAAGCCTCACAAACCCTTGGCCGTCACGTTCCACGGTAAACCTCCGCATAACTCGAGTCTTTAGTTTTGTATCGTTTTGGGAACATCCCTAACTCGAACCTTGTTGCGAACACTTGTAGCACCACTAGAGACACCAGAGATTGTCACCGCGCTCAGCCTGTGCCGCCGTGTGAAACGTCTTCACCGGAGAGGTAAGACCCGTGAACCAAATCTGAGAACTATGTTGTGTTTTCATAGATTGTTGGAACCAGTCTAATCACCAAGCTTGAACCACCGCATATTTGTGTTGTCGAGTCTTCCACTTCGCCGTTCAGTTCGTCAAGTTAAACCGTCGCGAAAAGTTGCAGAACGAGGTAACGACCAAGCTCTATGTCTCGTGTTGTTGTTGTTGCGATGTGTTGCTCGTTCATAGCTAAACTAATACGTAACCAACTATACCAGAAAGTTATGGAACGTATGTGCATGAGTTGTTGTGGTGTCATGCATGGTTATTTACGTATGTTGTCAATGACGTTCGTTAAATTAATATTGATGAACCGTGTATTGTGGCTGGTTTAGGAAGTGGTATTAAACTGGGAGCATGTGATCGTACGTGAATTAGATTGTGGAGATATGAATTAGTAGATTGTTGGTTTGATAAAATTATTAAACTATATCTAACTAATTTATTTGGGAACACTAGCACAACTAAATCGGGTGTGATAACTAGATTAAATCATGGATTATTAATGGAAAATAATATTTGATTGTTTAATCTAAACCATTGCAGATTAATATCGTCGTTGGATTGGATTCCTGTCGTTGCTGGCTTTTATTTGAGGATCAACAAATTTGCTAAGGTGAGGATTAGTTGGTGTCTTTTTCATATGCCGATATGTTTAGATAGTTACTTAGTTTAAGGTTAAGCCAAGTATACCTATGGATTATATATAAATAATCTTAGTTGATTGATGAGTGTATAATAATATATATATATATATATATATAATATATTTATTAAATAAAAGATAAGGAAAAAAAAGAACTAGTAATAGGATTTGAAAATTAAAAGAATTAGATATTTAAAACGGATTGCGTGGTGTGTGATATGCATGTTTGTATGATAAAGTAAATTGTTTGAGTGTGAGGAGAAAATGTGCCAATAGGCACGAAGAAGCGGGTGAGCCGCAGAGAGTCCTACAAGTGAAAAAGTGCAGGAAGAAGTGCGAAAGCATGAGGAATCCCGTAATGTACTGTAATAGAAATGTGCAGGAAGAAGTGCGAAAGCATGAGGAATCCCGTAATGCACGGCGACGGAATTGTGCAGGAAGAAGTGCGAAAGCATGAGGGATCCCGTAATGCACAGCGTTGTCTATGGGATGTAGTCTCATTTGTTTGATGTTTGAGTGTCGTTGACACGTGATTGATTGCTTGTCTTAGGTTTAGACTTTGTGATGGTCTAAACGTATTTGTGTATGGAGACTTCGTGAGCCCTAAGGCTTGCCCTCGCTGAGTAATCTTAGATTGCTCATCCCTCTCTTTCTCTTGCAAGTAACCATGAGGAGTAGCTGATAGAGTTGGTGTTGGTGTTAGGAGCTGGAAATTATTCTTTTATTTTTCAATTGTTGGATTTATCAAACTGGTTGTTAGTTTCGGTTTAACGTTTAAATGATGGTTTGAAAGACGTTTAAATTGAATTAATGGATTTTTCTTGGATATTTTCGGTTAAGTATGGTTTACTTGTGGTATAAGTTAACATGTGACATGCCATAGAAATTGGGTGTTACAATTTTGGTATCAGAGCCTTAGGTTATGTCAAACCGGTTTCGCCCCGGAAAGGCAGTCCTATGGAAGAAGGCTGATTCGTTTATTATTTTCTGTATTCAGATGCCGCCTAAACGTGGAGGAAAAACCGCAGCTAGAGTGCAGCCAAGAGTGAGGGCTGAGAGCCCAGTGCGTGATGAACAGCCGGATGTTGTGCATGCCGATGTAGCTCGAGCAGGAGGGGCTAATGAGATGGCTATGTTTGAGCAATTTCGCCGGTTCCACGAATTCATGCAAAGGGAGCCAAATTTGAGAGGAGCACTAGAGGTGGTTCCACCGCAGCAGGATGCACCACAACATGATGCACCAGAAAGGGTAGTCCCGCCTCAGCAACCACCACCGCCTCCACCGCTGGTCCAGGTGCAGGGTCCGTCATACTGGGAGGCCATGAGAAATTTGAAGGACATGGGCATGGAGCCTTTTGGTGGAAAGTCTAATCCTATTGATGCTGACAATTGGAGGAAGAGACTGGAGAGGAATTTTGATAATGCTCGGTGTCCGCATGAGTATCGCTTGGACTTGGCAGTGCAGTATCTGAAGGATGAGGCATTGGTATGGTGGGAGAAGGTGGTAGACCAGGCACATGGACGATATGAGTTGACTTGGGCAGATTTCAAGACCGAATTCTCAAGGAAGTATTTTCCCAGAGAGGCTATGGATCGTTTGGAGGAGGAGTTCCTGGAACTTCGTCAGGGCACCATGACTGTGAGGGAGTATGACAAGGAGTTTGATCAACTGAGCAGGTTTGCTGGCAGATTCATGAATGATGATGAGTTAATTCGCAGGTTTCTGAGAGGTTTGAGGATTGAGCTCAAGAATCGATGTGAGATGTATGACTACCGCAGTAAGATTGACTTGGTAGAGAAAGCTGCTATTTTGGAGATTGGGTTGGAAAAGGAGATGAGTCAGAACAAGGCAGCACATGCAAGACTTGCAAAGGGTTCTAGCTCTAATAAGAGGACTTGGGATGCAACAACTGTGAGAACTCCATTAATGTGTTTCGGGTGCAACCATCCGGGTCATGTTCTGAAGGATTGTAATCGAACTAGGACCATCATGAGTTGTTACGAATGCGGTCAGGAAGGACACATTGCAAGATTTTGCCCGAGAAAAGTTGGGAGACAGCAGGTCAACAATCGTCCTAGAGAGCAGTTGCCGCCACCTCCAAAACTTCAAAATGTTGGACCTCGTGTGATGATGGCTGAGACTGAGGAGGATGAGGACAATGAGCCAATCGCTGGTAAGTAAATGTCAAACTTATCCAGTGCTATTTTAATTTTTTTTTCTATGATTGGTAAATTCAAGAATTATTGCTTGTGAATTGTTTGCTTAGAAGTAGAATAACCGTGTAGGATCTGTTTTAGTGGGAGGATGGAATGCTTACACTCTATTTGATACTGGAGCTACCCTCAGTTGTGTTAAGCCAGGCGTTACTCAGAATTGGAGCTTTGATGGTGAATTTATCCCAAAGGCAAAGAGGATTGGTACTGTGGGAAAGGAAAAATTGGGTTCTACCGGAGTTCACAAGGATGTTCCTATCATGATAAACGGAGAAGTACTGCTCGGGAATCTTGCAGAAATGGAGATTAATCATTATGACGTGATTCTCGGGATGAATTGGTTAAAGAAGCACCGAGCTGTATTGGATTGCCACAGAGCACGTGTGCATTTCTCGAGACCGGAGGGGAAGATAACATTTCAAGGCGTAAAAATGGGTGGAGGGGTTTCCATCATATCCATGATGCAAGCTGAGGAGCTGATAGAGAAAGGAAATGATGCCTTTCTAGCTACGATTTCTGTAGTGGGGAAGGAGATGGAGCTTGGAGTTGATAATATTCCTATAGTGGCAGAGTATGCGGACGTCTTTGAGTCTTTAAAAGGACCGCCACCAAGCAGAGCAGATGCCTTCACTATTGAACTAGAGCCTGGGACGGCACCTGTATCACGCGCACCTTACCGTCTGGCACCTGCAGAAATGGCAGAATTGAAGAGTCAGTTGGAGGATCTTACAGATAAAGGGTTCATTCGGCCGAGTAGTTCACCGTGGGGAGCACCAGTGCTATTTGTGAAAAAGAAAGATGGTAGCTTCAGACTTTGCATTGATTACCGGGGATTGAATAAGGTTACCATCAAAAATAAGTACACGTTGCCTCGAATTGATGAGTTGTTGGATCAGCTACAGGGAGCTTCATGGTTCTCAAAGATTGATTTGGCATCAGGGTACCATCAGATTTCAATAGCAGAGGAAGACATAAGGAAAACGGCCTTTCGGACGAGATATGGACACTATGAATTTGTAGTAATGCCGTTTGGGTTGACTAATGCACCAGCCCGTTCATGAAGATGATGAAATAATGTTTTTCGGAGTACTTGGATAAGTGCGTGATAGTATTCATTGATGACATTTTAATCTATTCTAACAGCCGTGAGGAACACGAGGACACCTACGGATAGTGTTGAACAAACTGCGGGAAAACAGTTGTATGGGAAGTTGAAGTAGTGCAGCTTTTGGCAAAGGAAGATGGGTTTTTGGGCCATGTTGTATCAGAAGCTGGAGTGTCTGTGGATCCAGAAAAGATAAGCCTCGATAAGTGGTTGGCCAACGCCTAAGAGTGCTACTGAGGTGTAGTTTCCTGGGCTTGGCAGGGTACTACCGAAAATTCGTGGAAGGATTTGCTAGCATAGCTAAGCCTATGACTCGACTCAAGGAAAGGATGTGAAGTTTGAGTGGACCGAGGAGTGTGAAAGCAGCTTTTCAGAAATTGAAGAGGCATTTGACGGAAACACCAATACTAGTACTACCAAAACCAGGGGTACCATATGTGGTGTATACGGACGCGTCAGGAACAGATTGGGCTGTGTGTTGATGCAAGACAAAAAGGTGATTGCTTATGCATCTAGACAGCTTAGACCACATGAGGTTAATTACCTACCCATGATTTGGAGTTGGCAGGAGTTGTATTCGCTCTAAAGATCTGGCGATCATACTTGTATGGGGAAAAAGTTCAAGTGTTTACAGACCACAAAAGTTTGAAATATATATTCACTCAATCAGACCTCAACCTTAGGCAAAGGATGGGTAGAGTTGTTAGCAGATTACGACTTGGACATTGCTATCATCCGGAAAGGCCAATTTGGTAGCTGACGCATTGAGCAGGCGGAAACTGATGTCTCAAGAGAAAAAGAGTAAAGGAGCTGGAAGACACTTTGTGTGCACTGAGTATTTGTGCAACATCGGTTGGGGAGACGTTGTTGGTTTAGAAGTGGTGAATCAAGCTGACCTACTGTGGAGAATCCGGGAAGCACAAAAACTTGACGCGGATTTAAAAAAGGCAGTGGAAAACAATGTGGAGGGGTTCCACACGGCAGAGAATGGTATGTGTATGTATAAGAACCGAGTTAGGGTGCCTAATGATAAGGGTTTAAAGGATGAGATTTTGGCACATGCGCATAGTTCGCGATTCTCAGTTCACCCAGGTCAACTAAGATGTACCACGATCTGAAGCGGTATTACAATTGGGGTAATATGAAGCGTGATGTCGCTGCATGGGTATCTAAGTGCCAGACATGTCAGCAAGTGAAAGTGGCACCGAGTCGAGTGGGTTACTTAGAATTTGCCTTTACCTGAAGTGGAAATGGGATATGATAACTATGGATTTTGTCACTGGGCTACCAACGAGCACTGGAGGTAAAAATGCCATTTGGGTGATCGTGGACCGACTCACCAAGACTGCTCATTTCTTGCCCATCAAGAAAACCGATAGTGCGGATGTTCTAGCGCAATTGTACCTGGATGAGATTGTTAAAAAGCACGGGGTGCCGGTTAGCATCGTGTCAGATCGGGATCCAAAGTTTACTTCTATTTCTGCAGGCTTTTCAGAAGGCTTTGGGAACAAAGGTACGTCTCAGCACAGCGTATCATCCCCAGACAGACGGACAGTCTGAGAGGACAATTCAGACGCTTGAGGATATGTTGGGGCGTGTGTACTTGACTGGGAGGGAAAATGGCTTAAGTATTGTCGTTGTGGAATTTGCATATAACAATAGTCATCACTCCAGCATAGGGATGCCGCCGTACGAGCTTTATATGGTCGGCCATGCCGCACCCCACTTTGTTGGACAGAAGTCGGGAACGTAAGGACTAGAGCCCGAGATGGTCACAGAGACTATAGAGCAAGTGGAAATGCTCCGGACAGGCTAAAAGAAGCCCATGACAGACACAAAGAGTTATGCAGACAAACGTCGGAAGGATTTAGAATTTTCGGTTGGTGATGCGTGTATTTAAAAATGAGAATATTCAGAGGAGCGCATAAAAACCGGAAGTTAAAGAAGCTAAGCCAAGGATATATGGGACCATATGTGATTACAGAAAGATTGGGGCTGTAGCTTACCGTTTAACACTACCTCAGGAGTTATCTAATTTCCATGATGTTTTCCACGTGTCAGTTTTGCGGAAAGTTGTTAGAGAACCAGAACTAGTATTACCGAATCCGCCGGCAGATTTAAACCGGACTTAACTGCATTGAGTAAACCTGTGGAAATTTTGGACCGTCAGGAAACAGAAAGTCAAGGGAAAGTAATCAAGTCTGTCAAGGTATGTTGGGAAAGAGACGGGATTCGAAGGATACTGGGAATCAGAAACGCAAATGCGGTTGGATTATCCAGAACTTTTAATGGACAAAAGTGATGGCGGGTCGAATTCGGGGACGAATTCCTTTGTCGTAGGGGAGAATTGTAACGACCCGGTTCCAGAATTAAACCGTGAGGCCCAAACGAGCCATTAGTGAGCCAAGCCCAAACCAACCCTAATCTCCCGCGTGTGTATATAAAAAAGGGACAAACTTCGATACAAGCCTCACAAACCCTTGGCCGTCACGTTCCACGGTAAGCCTCCGCACATCGAGTCTTTAGTTTTGTATCGTTTTGGGAACAGCCTTAACTCGAACCTTGTTGCGAACCCTTGTAGCACCACTAGAGACACCGGAGATTGTCACCGCGCTCAGCCTGTGCCGCCGTGTGAAACGTCTTCACCGGAGAGGTAAGATCCGTGAACCAAACCTGAGAACTATGTTGTGTTTTCATGGATTGTTGGAACCAATCTAATCACCAAGCTTGAACCACCGCAGATCTGTGTTGCCGAGTCGTCCACTTCGCCGTTCAGTTCGTCAAGTTAAGCCGTCGCGGAAAGTTGCAGAACAAGGTAACGACCAAGCTCTATGTCTCGTGTTGTTGTTGTTGCGATGTGTTGCTCGTTCATAGCTAAACCAATACGTAACCAACTAAACCAGAAAATTATGGAACGTACGTGCATGAGTTGTTGTGGTGTCATGCATGGTTATTTACGTATGTTGTCAATGACGTTCGTTAAATTAATATTGATGAACCGTGTATTGTGGCTGGTTTAGGAAGTGGTTTAGGAAGTGGAGCATGTGATTGTACGTGAATAAGATTGTGGACTTATGAATTATTAGATTGTTGGTTTGATAAATTATTAAACTATATCTAACTAATTTATTTGGGAACACTAGCACACAACTAAATCGGGTGTGATAACTAGATTAAATCATGGATTATTAATGGAAAATAATCTTTGATTGTTTAATCTAAACCATTGCAGATTAATATCATCGTTGGATTGGATTCCTGTCGTTGCTGGCTTTTATTTGAGGATCAACAAATTTGCTAAGGTGAGGACTAGTTGGTGTCTTTTTCATATGCCGATATGTTTAGATAGTTACTTAGTTTAAGGTTAAGCCAAGTATACCTATGGATTATATATAAATAATCTTAGTTGATTGATGAGTGTATAATAATATATATATATAATATATATATTTATTAAATAAAAGATAAGGAAAAAAAAAGAACTAGTAATAGGATTTGAAAATTAAAAGAACTAGATATTTAAAACGGATTGCGTGGTGTGTGATATGCATGTTTGTATGATAAAGTAAATTGTTTGAGTGTGAAAAGAAAATGTGCCAAGAGGCACGAAGAAGCGGGTGAGCCGCAGAGAGTCCTACAAGGAATTTTTCCTTGTAGTTGTGTGGTGGTCTACGGGCGCGGAATGCGGGTAGACCAAGATTGGCTGACGAGCCAACGCGTGGTGCGTGGAAGAAGTGTGAAAGCATGAGGAATCCAGATACGCAAGTGAAAAAGTGCAGGAAGAAGTGCGAAAGCATGAGGAACCCCGAAATGCACGGCGACGGAATTGTGCAGGAAGAAGTGCGAAAGCATGAGGGATCCCGTAATGCACAGCGTTGTCTATGGGACGTAGTCTCATTTGTTTGATGTTTGAGTGTCGTTGACACGTGATTGATTGCTTGTCTTAGGTTTAGACTTTGTGATGGCCTAAATGTGTTTGTGTATGGAGACTTCGTGAGCCCTAAGGCTTGCCCTCGCTGAGTAATCTTAGATTGCTCATCCCTCTCTTTCTCTTGCAGGTAACCATGAGGAGTAGATGATAGAGTTGGTGTTGGTGTTAGGAGCTGGAGATTATTCTTTTATTTTTTTCATTGTTGGATTTATCAAACTGGTTGTTAGTTTCAGTTTAACTTTAAATGATGGTTTGAAAGACGTTTAAATTGAATTAATGGATTTTTTTGGATATCGGTTAAGTATGGTTTACTTGTGGTATAAGTTACCTGTGACATGCCATAGAAATTGGGTGTTACAGAAACTTCAGGGGCCATTTTTCCATGGTAGCGGCCACGGCCATAGGGACTGGGATCATCAAATGAACCCATAAAACTGTGCTCTGATTTGGTTATGTACTGGTAGATTGTCGTGAAGTTGAAGAGGGGAATGCATGACTCCGAGAAGAGAATAAACCATTCGTTTGAGATATCGAGCAATGCATTTGCAAGAAGCCGCCTCTCTGCATCGCACATTGTCATTCTTCCCCATTCTGCAACCTACCCAATTATGAAGATAGTCCAATTACAATATCAAGATATACAAAACCAAAACCATGCAAAGTAGATTAACAGTAAATACCTGACTTGGTATATGCCTACGCTAGAAAACAGAGGAAGCTGAAAACTTGGCTGAAGAAGACACTTGTGAATGGATGTACACTGAGTAATACTTTTCATGACCCTTTAATAACCTTTCCCAAAGCGGTGCAAGCGGCAAAGGGCCCATTGTCAAGAACATAAACGCGATTTTGGGCATCCTATTAAAAGGATACTCTTTTCTATGAGGCATGAAAGACGCGCGCCAAAGAAGCTCTTCATCGCTCATATTATGCATGAGAACCGCAGGACGTTTCATCCATTTATCCAAATCATTTTCTCTCTCGTTGCAAGGCACAAAACTCGAAGTGACTGAAGTCACTACACTATTTATACCATAATACTTGATTGTGGATACACTAATGAATAAGAAAATAATAGTAAACGCTAGAAAAAATCCTAGCAAGGGAAGCAACTTGGAAAGAGACACCTTGTTTAGCCCTGTCCGGCCGCCCGTAACTACAATCTCTTTACCTTCTTCCATATGATAAACCCTACTCTGCATCCTTATAATAGATATTATATAATAGGCGTCTCGTTATATCGCGTTTACGGTTCTGCTTCTGTAAAACTCCTAACCAAAAACCTCAAATTAGCATCGCAAACCAAAATTCAACAACTTACACTCAATGGATCACTAGAAGCAAGTACCGTCAAACGACTCAATAATTCTGAAAATCTAAGGTTGCTAGATTGCACTTTTCTTGCAAAATCCTAAAACCTTTAATAATCACTAACTACGTCCAATCCAACTATTACTATACTCATGTAACAGAATAATCTAATCCATAGACAGAATCAACAAAACTCTCTAACTTTTTCAATAGAAAACCCAAAAATTCAATAAGGCTACAGAGTAACTAGCTATTCGATCTTGTAATCTTGGACCAATATTAAGAGCAACCGACGAGACACTAAAAAAAATCCTAAAATAAATCAAGAGCTACTTCAAGAAACTAATCAAGTAATAATTAATAAGAAGAAAGAAAGAAGAGAAGTTAGTAAGACTTACAGGGAGTAAACACCCTGAATCGTGGGAAGATGAGATCACAATGGTCTGAAGAGCTTACGAAACTTGGGAAGGTGGGATTATAAAGGTGGGATTAGCGGTGACCAATTTCAGTAAATTCGACTTTGAAGTTTTGAAAAAGCGAAGGCTCCGTAGGTCAGAGAAGGTTAGGTTTCCAAAGCCGTCCTATTATACACCAAATACGGCAACTAGAGTGTTTGATTTCTAATATGTTCGGTTCGGACCGTTAGACTTTTAGGTTTTCTATTACTAACAAATAGTTAATTTTTTTTTTTGTACCAAACTAAATCAACGTGTTTGGCTTTATATTGAATTTATATGTATAAGAAACTTGATTACAAAGATTTAGTTTCGTATTTTTTTTTTTAAACATGCATTTGAATTTTCCACGAACTGCAAAGTTCAGAGTAAAATTATCAAATAAACAAACTCTTATTCTCTATGTTTTTTTTTTCTTACCGAAATATATGTAGTTTTTATATGGTCTCAATTTTATAAAACTAAAAAAACCGTAAATCGAAAAAACCAAACCGAAATTAAACCGAAAAACCAAACACCCACCCATAAATACAATTATCTGGGAAAGTAAAATATAATATCACAACTATAACGTCTCGACGATAGAAGATCATTCTATAATTATGTGGTAAATATTTTTTTTCACAATTTACATATCACAACACAATACAATATCAAGTTCATTGAACAAGTGAATAGTCTAATCTCCTAAAAACTCAATGAAATCTTATATTCAAATATAAAACTCAATCAAATCTCCTATAAGAGTGTTCTTTTTAAAAAATCTAAAAATAATCAGATTTACAAGATTTTAGAGTATTGAACAAAATCTTATATTTAAGTGTCTCAAATCTCCTATAAGAGTATTACTTTCCCATTAGATAATTGTACTCCGAACTTGATATTGAACAACTTTATAAGATTTTGATATTGAACAAAATTACAAATTTTATAATATTTATAAGATTTTTTTAAAAATCTTATAAGAACTTGTTAGTCAATACAATAATATATATATATATATATATATATATTAAACTCTAAAAAGTAATCAAATCTCCTAAAAACTCAGTCAAATCTTTCAAAATTCTAAAATATTAAAATCTTACCTAGTCCTTTAAAATATCAAGTTCAATACCCCCTCTATAATCTTGTATGGTTATTAACCATTGGATAATCATTACATATTACTTACCATACACACTAGCCAATAGTTCTATAATGGATGCGATCATTGTTGGGATACAATCCAAGTCTCACATCGGAAGTTTGAAAAGACTATCATTAATATATAAAGGGTTAGGGTCATCTACTAATTGCCAATTAGTTTTTGTTGGAAGCCGAAGATAAGCCCTAATTTAACATGGCATTAGAGCCCAATGTTCAAGTTCTAGTGGATCTAGAAAAGTGGATACGGATATGGCTCTTGTTAACCAAAGTAAGGGGACCCAAGAAAGAGTTTATTACCGGTCCAAGTGGGATCGGTTCGAGATGAAGTTATCATCTTGAAAAGGCGTGTTAAGATCCACATGTGGTCTTTGGTTTAAAAGGAAGATTGTTGGATACAATCCAAGTCCCACATCTGAACTTTGGAGAGACTATTATTATTAATATATAAAAGATTAGGGTCAATCCACTAATTGCCAATTGATTTTTAGTTAGAGCCCAAGATAAGCCCTAATTTAACAATCATGAGAAAAATGATTACAGCCAGAGATGGATGTATAGAGGTTACACAGACATATTTTTGAATTGTCTCCACTCTCTTCCCAGGTCAGCTCCCTCATTCTCAACTGTGCTCTATTTATGTCCTATGTTTATACAGAAGCACAAAGAAGATGTTTCTCCGATCTTTCTCTCTTTTCTTTGTTTTGGTTTTGATTATTGATCTATATACAAAGACATAAACGACTTGGACGAGAGAAGAGAGAAACTGATTTTCTACATTGGATTCTTGGATTCGGATGCATTTCACGATTTCACCACAAACATACATACTTATAGTAGTTCGTACGTACTACTTACTACACACACATACACATACTTTAATCCGGGCCCAACACTTAGCCAGTCTTTAACCAATAAAAGACTCTTCCTTATTGGGCAAACCAAATCAATGGTCAGTTACCTCTTGACTTAGTTTGTTGTGAGTAGAGTCATAACACAACTCTCTTTGCCTCATATTTTCCCTTTGTTGACTCATCTTGTTCCTTTAGGCATAAACTCTCTGTTCTTTATCATCTTCTTTTTCTTTCTTCTCTTTACGAACATGTGCTTCCTTTGGAACTTGCAATTCCTCTTGATATGTCTGTATTTTATAGTTTTTAACCATAGTTTTACATTTGTTTTGAGTCTTTTAGTGAGTCAAAATGTGTTTTTAGAGTCTTTTTAGTATTTTATGAGTCTGTACAGGTTTTATGTTAATTTGGAAGGAAACTGAGTGTTTTGGGGATGAAAACATGCATCTGGAGCCAATTTGGTGAAGGCTGATCAGACTAGCAAGCAGATGGAGCAACCGCAGAAAGCATCCAAGATCGACCGATCCTCATACGGGATTGACCATTCCATACCCAAAGCAACTTTTCAATTTCGTTTTAAACTGACTTTTAGGGCATATTTTAGTATTTAAGCACGAGGCTCGACCTCTAGAAAGATAACCTTTATTTTACGCAGCTTTTGAGTACTTGTAAGCTTTGGGAGAAGATCTCTAATCCTTCTTAACACTTTGGAGAAGAATTCTGAATCCTTTTATCCTAATTCAATTATGCTTTCCTCATCTTTGATTTGCTGTTCGTTCATCTCCATGTCTTAGTAGTTTTACTATTGGGTTTAGGGTTTCATAAGGTCTTTATGATTAATTAATGTTAGGCCGATAGACTAGGGATTGATCTTATTGTTCTTCATCTATTGTTGTTCTTAATGTTTAAGCTAGATTGATCACCTAGATTAAGATCTTAGGTTAAATTCATCGGGGCAACGAAAGTGTTGTTGATTTTCCTGAAAAGAACTTAGGTGAGCGAAGTAATGGGAGTTGAAGCTAAGACACTTTGTGAACATATCAAACTTGAACCTTATTAATGCTTGCTTGATTTTCTAAATTCAAATGGGAGTTTAGGGTTTAGAAAGTTCATGCATAGATAGTTAGCACCGCGGGAATGGATTAGCTTTACAATAGCTTGAGTTCAAGAACGGTCCTTAATGCATCCTATCTAATTGTCTACATTCATTATCATAATTCCCGACGATTCCTGCGCCCAATATATATCTATTGCCTTAAAACCACTTGTTTACTTTCCTTTTTTCGATAGTTACTTGATTCACAAATTTTTCTATTATATTAACTATATTTAATTTACATAATTTTATAGTGTAATTTCCTGGTCTTTGAGTATTCGATCCTAAAGTATTATAACGATATCACTAGATCGTGGTTGAGTACATGTTAAGTTATTATAATTGACCTTTGGTCACCTCTTTTGCTTCTTCTTCCTTAAAGCACTTCACTTCTTCTTCCTTAAAGCACTTCACTTCTTCTTCTTATACATTTCAGTCAAAAGATTCAACTCCAACACATTTAGCCAAAAACGTTTAAGGAGAAATTTAATCAAATATGTTATAAAATGAGTTCCTTCATAGATATGCTTATCATTTTATCAGTTTCTTTAAAGTTAACGGAATCCTATTATATTAATTGGGAAGTACAAATATGAAACTAACCTTTAAATGTGTAAAAATTATATTCAAGTGCCACTAGAAAAATTAATTAAGCTTAATTAATTAATTTAAATAAATATAATTAATTAAAAATAAAAACACTCATAGATAAAATATTAAAAAATCTGACAAAAAAATTTATATTTTCTCTCTATAATAAATTATGATCGTGATTAAGTACGGGATTTTTCATAGTTATTACGAATTAGGCGGGACAATCTACCCTCGTTGACATGCTTATTATTTTGGGAAAATGATTTAAAAGAATTTTTTTATTCAATTTGTCCCATTATGCTTTTTTTTTTTAAAAGTTTGGTAGTAGTAGGTTTTAGAATACTGAAAAAACTCAATTATACCCTAATAACTCAATTAAACCCTTAATTGTAGAAAAACAAATATTTCCTTTTTCTCTGTATTCTTCTTTTTTATATATTTCCTAAATTTAATCAAAAAAAAATTATATTTTTTAAAATTTCTTTTTTTTTTTTTTACAAAATCTACATTACTTGCAACAAATAATCTCGACATTACTCTCTCTATCTCAAGAGATATCGACACCCTTTTGTAACCCATCCGCGAGAATAGATACGACTCCGGTAGCTTTTTCCACCGGCAAGAATCAAGACTCCTGTAGCTTCTCCCCAAGCATAGGAAAATGTTGAAAAACCTTTAACAAATCGATTAAAAAATGTTTATGTTTTTCAGAACACGTTTTCTAACATGTTAAAACGTAATCTTAAGAATATATATGATTAGCATAATTTCTGGGGGGATTGTATTAAACATGATTTTGGAGAATTTGATGGATTTAGGAAATTTAGAATTGTGATAGATTTTAGGGAAAGTTCATATGATTTCTGTAAAATTCTTTCAAATCTCACCTAAAACCAATGAGATTGGATTTCTGTAATTTTAACTAAACAAATTTCCAAAATCCTTCAGAATCCTAAAAGTTATTAAAATCCTAATCAAAAACTGTTTTGAATAACAGTGGATTTTTAAAGTAGATTTTTAAATCATCAGTTCAATAACAAAGGATTTTAATGGATTTTAAAATAGATTTTTAAATCATCAGTTCAATAAAGTGGATATCAGAAGACTTTTAAAAATACATGATTAATAACATGAATTTTTAAATCTTCACAAATCACTTAAAATCAAGTATGAATACACCCCCTTCGGGATTACGTAAGTATTTTGTTTCCTTAAATTTCGGATTCAGTTTCTAAATTATGGGGAACATAGAGTAAAGTGTAGAATTAGTGTTCTAATTTTCGCAGGACACATGATAAAGTGTAGATTTCATATTCTGACTTTAGAATATGTATAAAGTGAAGAAAACAAATTCTAAAATTTGTAGAATATAGAGTTATGTATAGAATATAAATTCTAATTTCTGTAGAACACATACAAAATCCGACTTCTAAAAGTTTTAGAAGATATATTTATTCTAAAGTTTTCAGAACAAGTAGAGTGCGAAGAATTTGTAATCTACATTATTTAGAACATGTATAGTATGTAAAATTTATAATCTAATATCTTCAGAATATATACAATTAGTAGAAAATGTATTTTAAATGTTGTAGAATTTTTTTTTTCAATGTTAAATCATCAAATTTTCATCAAAAATACCTAATGGCAACCTTTTTCTTATTTCTAGAATTTGTTTTTTAGGTGATTGAAATTTTAAAATTGCTTAAAAATTAGTTTCATTTTTTAAAGGGTAATTTAGGCATAATGACAAATTTAGCGTAGAAAGTATAATAGGACAAATTGAAGAAAAAATGTCCTTTTAAATCAAATTCCCCTATTATTTTATCAGTTTCTTTTCAGTATATTCTTAATTGTCTAATTGACCCAAAATAAGAGAATTGTAGAAATACGTTAAAAATGAAAAAATTCCTAACAACGATGGTGATAGTAATTTATTTAAAGATCATGGAATTATGATTTTTAGCCAGCTTTGGAAAATTCTGTGGTGATCAAGCAGGGACCAAATGGAAATTCCATCCATGCTTTATATCTCGAGCGCAAATGTGAAACGAATCACATTAAATATGTAATAAACTTTGTTTTGACTTAGAAAGATTAAATCAAAATAAAAGAAACCAAAGAGTCAGAGGAGAATCCAACCTTAAAAGCAAACAAATATATGACTACTATACAGGGAGCATTCATGTTTGGCAAGTTGAGCTTGACCAAAATGTTTGCCAAATCTGCAGATGATTTTATTATGTAAATATGAGGTTTCCGTTTTCTCAATCTTTGTGTGTGATACCAAATTAATTTTTTACATCATTTGGGTTTTGTAAACTCTATAAGTATGAAAGTCCAAGATTTGAAGCCTATATCCTAGATCTATTCCTTCAACTTAGGAAAAACAAGACAAAAAAAAAAATAGCGACAATGAGATTGTTCTTAGTGTTTGCGATTCTCTTTGGCTTTTACAGTGAGGTTTATGGGAAAGGTTCTTTAGATATCGATATGAAATTGAAGGCTCTTAATAAGCCTGCGTTGAAGACCATCAAGGTACGTAATTGCCTGAATCTGAATGCCAATTTATATATAACATCTTGTGTATTTTTTTGGCTTATGACTTCACATATCGATTGTACATTATTTGTAGAGTGAAGATGGAGATATAATAGATTGTATTGATATCTATAAACAGCATGCCTTTGATCATCCCGCTTTAATAAACCACAAAATTCAGGTAAAGAAATTATATACACACACCTATTTGTTATAATAAAAAATTAACAAATAAGTAGATAACATTTGCAGATCACTCCGTAAATTTATTTTTTTAAAGTAGATCTAATTAATTTGATAGTTAAATTTCCTTTATTTGCTTAGGACATAAGTATTGCTCTATCGTTACACAAACTACATTTATGCATGCAGATGAAACCAAGTGTGGAGTTTGGTGCAATGAAGATTACTATTCCAAAAAACGGTTCTGATGAACAAATAACGTCTCAGATTTGGTCCAAATCTGGAGACTGTCCTACTGGGACAATACCGGTTCGTAGAGTTAGTAGAGAAGACATAAGAAGAGCCTCTTCACCGTCTCGTTTTGGGAAAAAACCTCCTCGTAAATACAGTTTTCTCGACAACGCACTTCAGCACAAGGGCAATTTCAATATAACTCCTGAAAGAGTAAACCGTCCCCGCCCAATGTTTATATCGGTACGTAGCATCGTTTTTAGTCTCTGAACTTTTAGCTTATATTTTTTTATTTTTAAAAAATTTATTGAAAATTTAAGTTTACGTAAAGACTTTTAGAACTTTAGAATTTCAAGTTTTGACAAAAAAAAAAGATAATAATAATATCAAAGGCCTTGAATTAATCGCAATTATGTTCTAAAACTAACCATTATAATAATTACCTTTGTATGGTTAATTAGAAACACTTATGGTTTGATAATGATATAGGAGGCAGTCCTTATCGCCCTAGGGTACAATTATCTTGGCGCTCAATCCGATATAAATGTGTGGAATCCTCCGAGGGTCCAGGCCAGCGATTACAGCTCTTCTCAGATATGGCTACTTGGTGGACTCTCAGATACGTTTGAAAGCATAGAAGCTGGTTGGGCGGTACATTTTCCACCCCTAGAAGTATACTATATCTTGTTCTTGAAGTAAATAGTAAATTGATCGCCATAAACCTATTTCAGGTGAATCCAAGCGTTTTCGGGGACTCACGCACACGTCTCTTCACTTATTGGACTGTAAGTACATCATTTTATGACTACCGAATGCATAACATCTCCGGAGTTTATAACTAGTCTTTCTATTTGGATTTGTAGAGAGATGGATATGATCAAACAGGGTGCTTCAACCTCTTATGCTCTGGTTTTGTGCAAACAAGTACTAAGTTTGCCTTAGGTGGAGCAATAGAACCCGTTTCGAGTCCCTCGCAAAAACAATATTACTTCACCGCCAGCATGTCCTTGGTAACATTTTCTACAAAATCATCTCCCAAAACCCCGCACAAGATTAAAATTTTGTGCTATTTTTTTTTTTGTATGTGATTTGGATAATGCCCCAAAAGTCTGAAGCTATAGTTGATATGTTTCAAACCCGACAGGTACGTTCTTTAGCGTAAAGTGTTTTAATGATGGATGGTGCTTGCAGGATACAGGTAACGGGAATTGGTGGCTTATTTACGCAAACCACGTGGTAGGTTATTGGCCAGGGTCACTCTTTAGTTACCTCAAACATAGCGCAACCGCAGTGCAGTGGGGTGGAGAAGTCCATAGTCCTAACGTGCGGAAGAGGCCGCACACAAGAACTTCGATGGGAAGTGGACAATGGGCATCTTACTTGTGGGCCCACGCTAGTTACCACACAAACATTAGGATCAAGGACAATTCGTTGCAGATAAAATACCCCACGCTTCTATCCGAGTACGCTGATGAGTACAACTGTTATTCTACAAAGCTGTATAGGAGAACGTATAAGTCAGAGCCTCACTTTTACTTTGGCGGACCCGGCCAGAATTCTCGTTGTCCTTAATCTCATTTTTATTTTTTAATGTTCATCCGGAAAGTATTATAGCAAGCCCATAAATTCTCCACCATTATCATTGCGTATTACCTCTACCTTCTTGTCAATTTGAAGTTCTACCATTTGAAAAAAATTCTTAAGAGTTACTGCAACTTTACTTTTCTCATGCAGCAAATATACCCAGACAAGACATTCCATTGATGATTGATCATCACTAAACTAAGGCAGATACTTTCAATCGAAATCAGCTGGTTTTCTAGTGGAGTTTGCTTGTATGCCGCCAATAATATTCGCTTGAACTTCTGCAATCGAATTAGCCGGACCAGCAGCTCCTCTACCACCTTGTCTAAATCGACCATCAGGACGGAATCGCCCACGCCCGAAATATGCTTCAAATCTTCCAACATAGATATTGATGTCCTGAGTGATTAACCGAGAATGAGATTATTAGCGGCAAACCATTAATAAATCTCTAACTACGTCCAGTCCAACTCTTACTATACTCATGTAACAGAATAATCCAATCCATAAACAGAATCAACAAAACTCTCTAACTTTTTCAATAGAAAACCCAAAAATTCAATAAGGCTGCAGAGTAACTAGCTGATTCGATCTTGTAATCTTCGACCAATATTAGGAGCAACCGAAGAGACACTCTAAAAAAAGTCCTAAAATAAATCAAGAGCTACTTCAAAGAAACTAATCATTAAGACTTACAGGAAGTAAAGACCCTGAATCGTTTGAAGATGAGATCATAATGGTCTGAAGAGCTTACGAAACTTGGGAAGGTGAGATAATAAAGGTTGATCGTTCGGCTAGTAGAGCGGTGACCATTTTCAGTAAATTCGACTTTGAAGTTTTGAAAAAGCAAAGGCTCCGTAAGTCGTCAGAGAAGGTTAGGTTTCCAAAGCCGTCATAATATTGTACACCACGTACGGCAACTAGAGTGTTTGATTTCTAATATGTTCGGTTCGGACCACTGGACTTGGGTGTTTAGTACTAACAATTTATTTCTTAAGGTCTGTGTTTTTTTTTTTTCTTTGATAGATATCACACTAAATTAACGGTTGACTTTTAGTTAGAGAATATGCACAAATTAATTATGAAAATAAAATTTAAAAGTCAATTTTTGGGTGGTGCATGTACCCAAGAATTTTTCTATGTAAAATTATACAATGATTATACATTTTGTGGAAAACTATTTTAAAGAACTAATCAGTATAAATATATCCTATATATATATATATATTGTAGTAATATTTTAAGAAGATTCATTATTAATTTCTTTATAATTTTATATTTTAGGGAGAAGAACTTTTGCTAATCATAATTTCATTGCCAAATTATATGTAAGATTAATAAAAAGGAGAATGAACATTGAGAAATCAACATGAGATTAAGGACAACGAGAATTCTGGCCAGGTCCTCCAAAGTAAAGTGAGGCTCTGACTTTCGCGTTCTCCGATACAGATTTGTAGAATAACAGGTTTTCTCATTAGCGTACTCGGATAGATACTCAGGATATTTCAATTGCAAAGAACTTTCCTTGACCTAATGTTTGTGTGGTAACTAGCTTTGGCCCATAAGGAAGATGCCCATTGTCCACTCCCCATTGAAGTTCTTGTGTGCGGCTTCTTCCACAAGTTAGGACTATGGACTTCTCCACCCCACTGCACAGCAATTGCGCTATGTCTGAGGTAACTGAAGAGTGACCCTGGCCAATAACCTATCACGTGGTTTGCGCAAATCAACCACCAATTCCCGAATTTCTTATCCTGCAAGCACCATCGATCATTAAAACATTTTATGCTAAAGAGCATTCATGTCGCGTTTAAAACATGTCAAAAGGAAACTATAGCTTTGAAATGTTGATCTGTAACACCAATTTTTTTATGGCATCAACCAAATCACATATAAAAAAAATAGCACAAATTTTAATCTAGTTCGGGGTTTTGGGAGACGATTTTGTAGAAATTGTTACCATGAAGATGCTGGCGGTGAAGTAATATTGTTTTCGCGAGGGACTCGAAACGGGTGCTATCGTTGCACCTAAGGCAATCGTAATACTTGTTTGCACAAAACCGGTGCATAAGAGGTTGAAGCACCCTGTTCGATCATATCCATCTTTCTACAAATCCAAATAGAAAGATAAGTTATATAAACTCCAGAGGTGTTATAAAGTCGATCGGTATTTGTGAAATGATGTACTTACAGTCCAATAGATAAAGAGACGTGTGCGGGAGTCCCCGAAAAGCCTTGGATTCACCTGAAATTGGTTTATGGCGATCAATTTACTAGTTACTTCAAGAACAAGATATAGTACAATTCTAGGGGTAGAAAATGTACCGCCCAACCAGCTTCTATGCTTTCAAAGTTATCTGACAGTCCACTGAGTAGCCAGATCTGAGAAGAGCTGTAATCGCTGGCCTGAACCCTCGGAGGATTCCACACATTTAGATCGGATCGAGCGCCATAATAATTGTACCCTAGGGCGATAAGGACTGCCTCCTATATCATAATCAAACAATTATTTCCAATTAACCAGACAAAGGTTTTAATCGTTATTTTTAGAACCTAAATGCGATTAATTCAAGCCCTTTATATTAATTGTCTTTTTTTGTCAAAACTTGAAATTCTTATTTTCTAGAAATCTTTAGAGAAAGTAAATGTTTCGATAGATTTAACAATTCAGAAACTGAAAACGATGCTACGTACCGATATTAACGATGGGCGGGAACTGTTTACTTTTTCAGGAGTTATATTGAAATTGCCCTTGTGCTGAAGGGCGTTGTCGAGGAAACTGTATCTACGAGGAGGTTTTTTCCCAAAACGAGACGGTGAAGAGGCTCTTCTTATGTCTTCTCTACTAACTCTGCGAACCGGTATTGTCCCAGTGGGACAGTCTCCAGATTTTGACCAAATCTGAGACATTATTTGTTCATCAGAACCGTTGTTTGGAATAGTAGTCTTCATTGCACCAAAATCCACACTTGGTTTCATCTGCATACATAAATGTAGTTTGTGTAACGATAGAATCATAGAATAAACTTATGTCCAAAGCAAATAAAGGAAATTTACCTAACAAATCAATTAGATCTATTTTTAAAAATAAATTTATGGAGTCTGCAAATGTTTTCTATTATATTTATTTTTTATCCCTATATATTATAGAGAAACATTCTCTTGAAAAGCTGATGTGTCGTCGCGCAAAGAGCTCGGAGACACATTAGCAAAAAAAACCCTTAAAATTTCTACTTAATTACATTAACATGCCACTATATTTATTAATTAAAAACAATTAACTGAATAATTAATTAGATATGTCATCAATTATCACACAATTTAAATATCACATATTAAAACTAATAAATAATTACATATTTTAAGTTAAAATTTACTAAAATTTACTTACAAATATACAATTAAAAGTTATATTATTTTTAAGAAATAAATATAAAATATTGATTTCTTAAAATGAAAAGTAAATATTCTAAAAAAAGCTATAAAAACAGATAAAGTTAATTAAAAAAAAAAGAACATATAACTTATTAACAAAATCATATAAAAATGTTATTTTTTATGTAGTAAAAAGCTTTCAATAGTTATTATAATTAATTATAAAAAGAAATATATTACCCCTGAATTATTCTCCAACTCATTAAAGGAAATTTAATTTCCAATAAATATAGATTTATATATTCATAATAAATAAATAAATAAATGACAACAAATTAGGGGATATCATGATGTGTGATTATTATAAATATCTAAGTATGTAAACTAATTAATCTCAACATTTAGTGTGATTATATATACATTAAAAAATGAAATATTGATAACCAGATAGGAATATACGTTATAAATTGTACATTAGATTATCATTTAGTGTAATCTATGTGCTATCAAAAAAGATGAGACAATAAACCTTATCATTATAAATAAACTTAGTACCCAAGAAAATCATAATATATTTAAAATGAGTGATTATTAGATTATGAAAAAATTGTTATAGTTACTCGATTAACCATAAATATAAAAATTTGATTTTTAACACACAAAAATAATATATTTCCATAAATTGTAACATTTTATAAATATTTTTTTACCATGTTCACATATTTCACGGGTGAAATGTATTCCTACACGAATACATTGATTTTGAAATTTCATTAATTTTTCATAATGATTTTTTGGTAATAGTGTAATCCGTTATTTTTAGAAAATATTAACAAACCGACTAACTAAAAATATTTAAATAGCCTAATCACAAATATAAATCAATAAATTAGATTATCTTCAGAAATTTAGTTTAAAATCCGATTGTTACTAACATATAATAAAATTAATTAATTAATTACCATGTAATTTAGTATATGTTGTTAATGTTACATAAGAAACATGCAAAATTGTAATGATTACAAAATAAAACATAAAATATATGAATTTGATTTTTAAACCACACAAAAGACATTTTGCAATAAATAATAACATTTTATCAATATTTTCTCTTTCACATTTAAAGATTTTACGGGTGAACATATTTTTTACACGAAAAACGCAGTTTTGAATAAATAAATAAATAACTTTAGTTACATATTATGTTTGACACAAACAAATATTGGTTCTAAAATAATAATTTTACTTATAATATTTTCTTTAAATTGATTATTCCCGCACATAGTGCGGTTTGTTACCTAGTTTTTATTATTATAACAAATAGGTGTGGTTTACCTGAATCTTGTGGTTTCTTAAAGCGGGATGATCAAAGGCATGTTGTTTATAGATATCAATACAATCTATTATATCTCCATCTTCACTCTACAAAAAATGTACAATCGATAAGTTAAGTCAAGCCAAAAGATATACACAAGATGTTATATATAAATTTGCATTTAGATTCAGGCAATTCCGTACCTTGATGGTCTTCAACGCAGGCTTGTTAAGAGCCTTCAATTTCATATCGATATCTGAAGAACCTTCCCATAGCCTTCACTGTAAAAGCCAAAGAGAATCGCAAACACTAAGAACAATCTCATTGTGGCTGAAGGAATAGATTTAGGATGTAGGCTTCGAATATTGAACTTTCATACTTATAGAGTTTACAAAACCCAAATGATGTAAGAAAATTAATATGGTAACACAAAGAATGAAAAAAAATGGGACCCTCATATCTGCAGATTTGGCAAACATTTTGGTCAACTCATATATTTGTTTTGTTCTCCTCTGATATTTTATTTTCTTTGAATGTCCATTTTCCCCTAAATAATTCTTTGGTAATGCTTTATTATGAGGGAAAAATAAAAATAAAGTATTTTTTTTTAAGTTTGTCCATCTATAATTCTATACCTTCTTTAAATAAGTTTGGTCAAACAGGTTTTATATTAATTAATACCTATTTTGGAATGTGTATCTATTCCAATGCCACTTTAGGGCGGAAATTTACTTTTATTCAAAAGGGGAAAATTAAATGGATATAGATAAGCCTTAAATATGAAATTAAATATTGAGCCTTAAATAATATTTTATTTAAATTAACAACCATCAAATCGAATTTGTTAAACTCAAATCAAAATTACTTTTATATAAATTAAATTTTTTTGTTAAATAAAGAATTTATCTGAATGAAATAACTTAAATTAAATAATATTTCTATTACCAAAAAAATTGAAAATATTTCTATATTTCTTTTAAAGAAAAATAGAAATAAAAAATGTATGTTTCCTAAATTATTGCCAAATTATTATTTTACACAGCTTATATTATATATATATATATATTCAAAAAGATAAATAAATGGTTTACTAAATGCGTAAGACAAATATCTGTGACTATTATCTCACAAATAGAAAAATTTCTTTTAGTCTCTAATTTAATCCTCTTAATTATTATATATTTTTTATTTTGTTTCTTTAGCCTAAGCTTAATTCCTTCATACATAAGTTTTTTTAACGTTAAATATTATATTTATTTATTTGTGAGTTTTGGATTGATTTTTAATACTTTTGTAATATGAGAATGATATTTAACATTTTAATATTTTCTTTTTATACATGAGTTGATTTTATAAATTAATACTCATTATAAACTACGTAGAACAGAATCAAAAAACTAGGTTTATATTTCTGTTATTAGGTTATAGTGTCAAATTAACTATTTTTAAAAGTTTCTAAATTTTTTTGTCGGTAACTAGTAAACTTTTATTGCAGATCATGTATGTATATACAGATAATACTAAAAAGAAAGTTATTTTAAATTTATAAAACGTACTTCAAAAATGTTAATATAGACTTTTTAAATATTTTAATAAATATTTTATTGAAAAATAACATGATCCATAATGATAATATATTTATTGTGGTTTTATTCAGTTTAAGATATATATTCGGAGAAATCTAAGATGGTTTTATTATATGGTATATTTAAAAAAAATATATAATCCTCAAGAATTGTACTCTCTACATATCAAAATATAGGATGTTTTAAGTAAAAACACTCAAATTAAGAAATAACTATATTTAAAAAGTTCAACTAATCATAAACAAGACTGCAAATATAAAATATTATACTAATCTTAAAGTTACATAAGAAAATTCTATATTTTAACTGCTTGGTATACAAATCTATACAGTAGAACCTCTATAAATTAATACTCTTTAAATTAATACTCGTTATAAATTAATAAGTTCTTCCGGTCCCTAGTTGGGCCGACACATTTCGATAAAATAATAAAATAATTTTTTTTTTTAGAAATCCTATGCAAAAATATGGTCCCATCAATATCATAATTAATAATCAAATAAACTAATATATATCTAAGAAATTCTAGTGAAATATGAATCTATTGTTGTTTGTTTGTTCTTGAATCTGCATTCTTGTTGGAGCTCATCTCTAATCTTTCTGACTACATCAAAAACTTCTGGTTTTGTCTTCTCAAATTGCATCTAAAAATTGTAGAGAGTTCTTGACGCGATAATTGCTTCCTTACGTGTAACTGGTTCTAAAGGTACCGAATTATCTTTTTCAACTTCATCATCACCATGAAAGATAGTAGCAGCGATTTCTTCTAAACTCTGAAATTCTGAACATGTATCATTTTCTCCTGGATAATCTAGTAATTTATTGGTATCCATCCTATTCCGATAGCCAAGATTATTAATCAAATCATCAAGTTACTGAACGTCAACTTCACAAGTGGATCCATCCAAACTCCTTGATTCGACATTCTCTGAACGAATTTTGCAGTGTCGAAAACAATTTGCTATTGTCTCTTGTTTAACATTAATTGTCCAAGCCCAGACTACAAAAGTAATAGCATCTAAAACATTGATCTTACCTGGATCAGATTTTCCCAACTCATAGCCTTCTAAAATCTCACGGTAAAATTTCCTGCGGTAGTGCATCTTAAAAGCTCTTATTATTCCAGCATCACAAGGTTGAATTTTTGATGTCATGTTAGGTGGCAAGAAGAATAACTCAACATTACGTAACCTTCAATAATTTTTGGGTGTGCTGGAAAATTATCTACCACAAACAAAACTCTTCTGCCTTGCATCATCTTACCAAACCAACGGATATATTCTTCAAAAATCATACTTGTTATCCAAGCTCTTTTGTTAAAACGGTACTCACAATTCAGGCCACTCATGTTGACATTTTTAAAACAACATAGTTTTGCATATTTTCCAATAATCAACAAGGGAACTTTTTCAGAGCCATCGGCATTGCAGCAAATAACAACTGTTAATCTTTCTTTGTCTTGCTGTCTCCTTCAAGTTGTTTAGTAGCAAGGGAATGATCAGCTTGTAACCTGTAAAACAACCCAGTTTCATCCATATTAAAGACATCTTTCAGTGGAAATTTGTCTACTTTTTCTCTTATAGCTTCCAGCTTCTTCTCCATGTCTTCTGTATCAACTGAACCACTCTCTCCAAAACGACGAAAAGACTTAATACCATGTCGTAACTTAAAATTTTCAAGCCAGCCTTGAGAAAACTGGTGGTCAGAATCTTGTTGAGAGTTTAGAAGTTTCATTGTTTCTTTTGCCTTCTCTAGTATTAGTCATCCAGTCATATTCACACGATCTGGTGTTGCAGAAACCACTCAAAAACAACTTTCTCCATATCTGGAAATTTTGCTGGTTTGTGTCGCTTGATAGCTTTTCCTTTTTCTGAGTTGGTTGAAAGATACTCATTGGTACGTTGAGTGTGTTTGAGATTGTTCCTTGACTAACTTTTATATGAAACTTTCCTTCAAGCCAGAACTTTAAATCTTTTTGAGTGCATGCCATATGATCTTTCTTGTACTTACATAATTCTCTACGAATTTCATCAGTCATCGTTTCCTTGGAAATACCTTTGAGATGAGACGCCATCGTTGGTATTGACTTTCTATTCGACCAAAGACACAGAAGAAACCAAGTCTCTCTAGTTTAATAATACAAAACCTAAACTAAGGCAACCTTGTTCTTAATAAAGCTTTACGTCATGCATACACCAAAACAACCTTGTCTTAACATGCCTTTTTCTTTTGTAAATTATAACAAAAACTAGAATTTCTCCCGTGCATACGCACGACATTATTTTTTGTAATCAAATAATATATAACTAATTGTTAAGAGTAATATACTGACATACATCACCTTTTCAATAGCAAAACAGTGCATACTCTACACAGAAATGACTACACGCTTTATATACACAGTTGTATTCTCCTACACATGCTTGTTCACTCTTCAGTTTCCTCCTCACTTGCCAATTCTTTCTTCTTAACTTCATTATTTCCACATGTCTCTATCCTTGTATAGACCATAAGGCTAATCATGGCCATTCTAAAATTTACCAAAGCATAGTTTCTGATGAGAATAAATCAAAATCATTTAATTAGTATTAGTTAAAACAATGCATACATAGATTCAAAAAACAAATAGGAATAGTGTATACAGAGTGGATATATATATATATATATGTCTGTTTCAGCATCGATTGAGCCATCAATGGAAAATAGAATAATGTAAGCAAGCTATAGAAAGACATATTGACAAACCTTGGAGAGATGAAATATGCAAAATAGAACAATCATAAGAAAAAATTGTATGCCACTTTGATCATGCTTACAACTTGGACCGTGCATGGGCTGAAAATGGAAATCAATATGCCAAACAAAAGGTAATTTTGGGAACGAACATCAATCAACATATATATTGTGGAAAAGTTAATAAAAAATGGTCCAAAATAAAAAAAAATGGATTGCATTAAGTAAATGACTAACCATTGTTGTTCTCTCTTTTCTTCTTGTTATTCTCCTGCGTAAAAAGACAAAGATAATTTTCTGCTAAGACTTGAGGAAGGGTTTCATGAAGGAATTAAATCAAATTTTACCAACAACATAGATCAATTGTTCCTAGAACCTGACAGTGGGAAATTAATAAGAAGAAGTCCATATGTGAGGTAGAGGTACCATAAGGATATCATGTCTTGTAAATGGCATAGAAGACAATTTGAGATTAGGAGACAGTTTGAAACTCCATCGCGGAAAGCTCTTTCTTTCATGTTGGAGACTAATCCTACAGTTAGATGGTAAACAAACGATGTAACAACCTCACGATCCATAAGCAATTGCTAAATAAAACAATAGGTGAAAGAGTGGGAGACTGTAATTCGGGATCTAAACTTGCAAATCCATAATTCTATATATGCGAATAACCTTGAGAATCACTCCAGCTGTATCTTTTGGATAAAATCCAGAAAATCTTCCACCTGAATATATAAAAATCATAATTAATATGAGTTGAAGATAAAATCTATGAATATGAACAAAAGTTTGAACATTCACCTGCGATGGAACAGAGAGGATTAGAGGAGAGGATAACAGATAATAGAAACTGAATTGGGTTTAAATAAAAGAGGAATCGGTTGTAAAATCACCTTGAACGTGGAGGTGTTAGTGGGCAAAAAATTAGGGATACAACTCGATAAAGCAGGAGAAGACGTAGAAAAAGAACAAATAAAATAGTTTTAGGGTTTACAAATCATTTTTATGGATTTGGGTTTTATTAATAGCCCAAACATTTGTAACTATTTTTTTTAACTTTGTGTAGGAAGAGTTGACTTTCTGTTCGACCAAAGACAGAGAAGAAACCAAGTCTCTCTAGTTTAATAATACAAAACCTAAACTAAGGCAACCTTGTTCTTAATAAAGCTTTACGTCATGCATACACCAAAACAACCTTGTCTTAACATGCCTTTTTCTTTTGTAAATTATAACAAAAATATCTTATCTTTTAATAGAACATTTTCAAAACTATAAAATAAAAAATCCTTTTCATAAATTAATATTTTATTAATTTATCGGTAAATTAAAACCTCTATAAGTTAATAAAATTATGGTTCCGACATTATTAATTTATAGAGGTTCTACTTGTATATTGAAAACATTTATCATATAAAACACAAGTCACATGTCCGCCACATCAAATTGTTTTAAATTTTTCAAAACCTATTAATTAAAAAAAACAAAACACACGACCATAATCAAATTTGCTATCAGTCTCGGTACACCAGTTTAACTAACACGATCGTGCAAAACAAAATATACATAAAAAAAAATAAGCTTCCTAAACAATTAAACTTTTACTTTTCTACATAAAAAATATTTACAGTATTCATCTACTTCAACCGTTTCGCCCACGATCTCTCCTCTTCCTCCACGATATATACTGATGAGATTCAACAAGGTCTCACTAACTCTATTTTCTTAGTCCTCCATCAAAAACCCAAAATAATTCACAACGAGAACGGAGAAAACGAAGGAGAAGAGATCTACAGAAAACGAAGTTAAAAACTGTTGGAAAAAGGTACATAAGTTACGATCCAGATATTATGTTCTGATTATAGGGTTTCATCAATCGCATTCGCATGTCTCTTCTTTTGTTTGCAGTTTAAGTTCTATTATTGTATTTCTCAGTTATGGTTTAATATGTTCATCATCGTTTCATCAATTGCATATCTCATCAAATTCTCTTACAATTTATAATAATCTCTGTTTTCGACTTTCTCAATTCTGGTTTTGTTTCTTCATCATTGTTTTTCATGTTCATCAAATTTTGTTCACATTTTCTTTCTCAGTCTCATAATTATGAATTTTATGTTTGGATTTGCAGGTTCATATTCCATTCTCCAGTCATGTAGCTCGATTATTACATTTGTCTCCTGCACAGTTCAATAGGTAAAAGTTTCTTCATGTCAGATTAAAAGTAGTCATTTAAAGAGATAGCAAATAAAGATGTCAAATGAAGTCAGTGTGTCTCTTACTATTTGCATTTTTCTTAATTTACGCTTTCAGTAAACTATACGACATTACCATGGAGATGACTCTTCATAAAGACCATTCACTCTAACACAATAACTAGATATGATATGCAAATTCTTTGTTGCATCACAAAACATCTTTGAAGAAGAGCAAATATAAAGGTAAATTTATCACTTTTTTCTTTCTTAGGTGTTCGTACTCAATAGAACCATGTTTACTAGCATTATATTGTTAATCATAGGAAATATTTTAATAATTACTTATGAAATACTGCAATTGTTCAATCTGGGAAAGACTAATTAAAGATTATTCACACATGATAAAAAGGGCCGAAGAGATAACGAATAGTTAGAGTTCGCTTTGATTTCTATCTTCCCAAGCAAGAACGGCAAGATTGTTTTAGACTTTTGGTATAATATGATTATGATTTTTTTGGGTACTTTGATATGTATACTTTGGAAAATTAATCAAATAAAGTTACAACGCTATTTTGAATAAGTTAATGAACGATTTAAACATTTTTAGCTTTGTTAAATCGTACAAGCACAAACTTGATTTTCAATTACAATTATATATATAGTCTTCAAATATATTATAGATTACATATAATACATTTTGGACCCGTACGTAGTACGGGCTTTAAACTAGTAACAAATAATGTATTATATAGTCCGCTGGTTTGAGTTCATATTTCTTGCTTGAAGGTCAGTTATTTCTTCCACATAATGTTTTGTTTCTTATTTTTGTTTTACTGATGGTAAATGATGAAATTACCCTCGTTTTATTTTTTCAGAAATTGATCTATGTTTTTTTTTAAAAAATGGTATTGAGAGATTGAGAACCGGAGATCAAACAGAGAGATCAACGGTTAAAATTATTGTCCAAGAATATGGAATACATGAAGATCTAGAATATATAGTTAAAAAATGTTTATATTATATGAAGATTCAGAATATATAATTTAGGAATCTTTATATTTATCTCTAATGTCTTATTTACATTTATATATATCTTAGAATAGGAAACTAAATCTCTAGATAAGAGAATGCATATTGTATTATTGCAATCATGAGAGTCTAATACAATTCTTTCTTTAATACATTATGTGTACGTTCTTACTCTCATCAATTTATCATGGTATCAGAGCAGTTGATTTTGTGGATCTCTATTCTTATGAGTTAGGATTTTGTTTGCTTCCGCTTCTATGATATTCTATCTATTTTCTATTAAAAAAAAATCTCTAATTTCTTTCACCTATGTTGCTTGCTTCTTATGCAAGCTTCTTCTGATTTTTATTATTATAACAAAAAATGATTTGAAAAAAAAGAGAAACATGATTGGATTACGTTGTTGATCCGGTCAGTTATTGGTCTTGATTGATGTCTTATTAATTAGCAAACCTTGCTAGTTACTTTGAGAAGACGAATTTTGCACATTCGTCTCTTTTGTTATTGAAGAAAGCTTCTTTATTGATTCGGCTATTGATTTTGGCCAAGTTGATTTGAGTTTGGCTAGCATAATTGCTAGTTTTTTGAAGAACAAACCACTCATCATGTGTATCCATGGTGTTGAAGATTGATGGTGATGATGTTTCACCAAGTTTATCCTAATTATGGTTTATTGTTTAATCGAGCACAACCCAAAGAATTGACTCTATGGATGAGTATAAATGCCAGGAAGATGACTTTACGGCTGAGTATAAACGATGTTGATGACTCTACGACCGGATATAAACGTCGATGATCTAACGGCTGGGTATTATAGCCGCATTGAACCCTACGACTGGGTATAAACGTCGATGATGACCCGACGGCCGGGTATAAAGCTGTTATTTTGAAAACTTGTCCAATCTCACACGTGCTACCACGTATGAGCTTGTCCGGGGGTATTGGGAGATTGAGAACTGGAGATCAAACCGAGAGATCGACGGTTAAGATTATTGTCCAAGAATATGGAATACATGAAAATATAGAATATATAGTTAAGGACTGTTTATATTATATGAAGATTCAGAATATATAATGTAGGAATCTTTATATTTATCTCTAATGTCTTATTTACATTTATATATATCTTAGAATAGGAAACTAAATCTCTATATAAGAGAATGCATATTGTATCATTGCAATCATGAGAGTCTAATACAATTCTTCTTTTAACACATTATGTGTTCTTACTCTCATCAATTTATCAAATGGACAACATCAGAAATCGATCTATACAAAATTAAATTATATGTCATTGCTTTACATAAAATCTACTTATTTTCTCTAAGTCAAGAAGTAATTTAACATTAGTTTGGTTAGGCCAATATAGAAGAGTATTTTGTTGGTTAGAGAGTAGCTAAGTTAGAGTTGTTAAGAGTTGTTAGTGTTTAAAGTAAGGTGTTTAACTTGGCTTGTTAAAACTAGTCTAGTATGTAGAAGTAAGGACTAGTAGAGGTTAAAGTTATGCATATGTTTGTGTAGTAAGTAGTACGAACTATAATATAAGTATGTATGTTTGTGGTGAAATTGTGAAATGTATTCAAATCTGTTGGTGCAGGTATTGACACCACGACCTAAACCAAGGACAAACCAAATAATCCTCAAATATGATTAAACGGGGAATCTTGAGTAAGGCCTATTAAATGGGCTTGTGGGCAAAAGCCCAAGGACGTCATCAAGCCGACCTCCTACTTTCGAGCGAAAATATTTAAGACAAAGCCAAAAAAAAGATTTAGACCTAGATTTAAAAAGGTTTTACTTATCTGATAACCTAGATATTTCATATTACTATAGGGGTTTGCCCCCTAGGCAAAAGATTCAAACAAAATCAATACAAAAATTATACTTTTTCAATTGTTCTTGAGAGAAAACATACCTTGTTCTTCAAGAGATTTCAATTTCCTTTCTAAAAATCTTTGAATCGATTTATTAGGAGAGATTGTTTAGTGAATTTGTTTTCCCCCTTAAACAAATTCATTGTGTGAATCTATGATTCTACAATTGGCGCTGTCTGTGGCCACTCTAACACAAGAGTTCTACGTTTTTTCTCTCTACCACCAAAGCTAAGACAAACCAGAAGATCAATGAAAGTTCAACCATACATCTGAACCATTTCCTTACAAGGCGATTTCACGGAAACTTCGGACGAACTGGAAGACGAGTGATTTCTCCTAAAACCAGCTTTCGTAGAACAAAACTTTGTTTCAATCAGAGTTTTCTGCTGAGAGATATCGCCGTTTCCCTGCTCTGCATACTCCATTCGTCAAAATACATATCCCTCTGATTTCTACCAGTCAGCCTCTGGAACGATTTCCCAGACGACTCAACGAACCAGGTTATGAATAAACTACTCACGGATTGCCCAAAGAAGGAGCTTTCCATAGAATCATATTTTGTTTCGATTGGAGCTGTATGTTTGGAGATATTGCTTTTTCTCTACAATAGACACAGTTTTTCAAAACACATATCCATCTGTTTTGTACCAGTCAGCTTTGGGATTGATTTACCGACAAAATACTATGTACCAGGTTACTCATAACCTATCCAAAGATTGGCCTGGGCGTCAGATTTTCGGAAAGCCTGATCGTGGCTGTATCCGAGCTCTGGACTAAGAGTTATTACTTGTTCTGTGCAGTGTGTCTAAAACCCTAAACACAGACCAACTGTTTTTGGAATCAGTTTCCGAGAAAACCGAATGAACTGGAGCTCGTCAACAACACCCTACTTGTTAAGAACTAGATATACAGCATTCTGCTATCAGCTTGTCCACAGTCTTCCTAGCTGACAGCTCCTCGTCTAGCTAACATGCAGCTCAACAGCTCGTCGGGAACCTGTTGAATGCATCACGATTTTGACAGTTGTTTCCTATCGATCTAGAAAGAACCTATAATCAATCTACATATCCGTCTGAAACCCCGAGTCTTAACATTCTAAGAAGACCGATCTCGTATGAATCTGAGTTGTCTCAAGAAACTTATCACAGATTTCCCTGAACAGGTGTGATCTTTCAAAACTTTAAATCGCAGATCCCGTCTGTCAAGAGAACCAATTTTGAAGGCAATTTTCTAGCATTCTAGAAAGAACCAGACGCTGTATTACATATCAGTCTGAAGCCCCGAGGTTTTTTGTTTCTAACAAGATTGAATTTGCCTCAATCCAAGCTGTCTGGGAAAAAGTATCACCGATTTTTCTAACCTGGAGCAATCTGTTAAAACTCTAAATGACAGATCCGACCTGTCAAAGAGAACTGACTTTTAAAGCAATTTGCTACTATTCTAGAAAGAACCAGACGCCAATCCACATATCGCCCTGAAGCTTATATTTCTAACAAGACCGACCTTGTATCGGTCAAGTATACCTATCGAGAAATGTCACCGTGTTTATGAAACAGACACATTCTGACCGAAGTCCAAAAAAGTAGATCCACCGTTATCAGATCACCAGATTTCATGGCTAATTTCCCAGCGACCCAGATGGAACCTAGAGCCAATTGCATGTCAATAGGAAGCCCCAATGAACATCGTCAAGCCGACCTCCAAATTTCGAACACATAAAAGGAAAATATTTAAGACAAAGCCAAAAAGGAAAATTTAGATCTAGATTTAAGAAAGTTTTACTTATCTTGTAGCCTAGATATTTCATATAAATAGGGGTTACCTAGGCAAAGGATCCAAAAAAATCAATACAAAAATCCTACCTCTTCAACTGTTCTTGAGAGAAAACCTACGTTGTTCTTCAAGAGATTTCAATTTATTTTCTAAAAAGCTTTGAATCGATTTATTAGGAGAGATTGTTAAGAGAATTTGTTTTCCCCTCACAGAAGTTCATTGTGTGAATCCCTCATTCTACAAAATCCAAGAATCCAATGTAGTCAATCAGTTTCTCTCTTCTCTCGTCCAAGTCGTTTATGTCTTTTCAAAACAAAACAAATAGAAGAGAGAAAGAGGGAGCATTCGTCTGCTCTGTGTGCTTCTGTCTAAACATAGGAGAAAAATAGAGCAGAGCTGAGAATGAGGGAGCTGTTGACCTGAGAAGAGTGTGGAAAACTCGACAAAATGTCTGTGTAACCTCTACACATGCATCTGTGGCCGTAATCATTTTTCTCATCCATTATAGAACTATTGGAGAGTGTCTCTGTTAAGTATTATATAATGACTAACCATACTAGACTTTAGAGTTGAATTAAGATGTGAAAATATTATACTACTCAATATAGAATGATCTTCTTGTTGCAGAAAACACAAAGATTGCAGGATAAGAAGAGGTGATTCCGAATTTCAGTAGTATTGTTGCAGAAAACACAAATCAATGGGATGTTAAGCAAGCATTGAGAGGAACTCTCTGTGCTTCATCTGTAACTTGGATTTCTTCTTTGTTACTTCCTGAGAGCACTTCTCTTCTTCTTCCTCTTATTTAATTCAGCTTTTTCTTTTTGCACGTTCAGTCAAAGGATTCAACTCCAACACATTTAGCAAAAAACGTTTAAGGAGAAATATGTTATAAAATGTGATGATCATTATTTAAAGTCAACGGATTTATGAATTGCAAGACCAAACTATATTCATTGACATGCTTAGCATTTTCTCAATTGCTTTTGCAGTATATTCGTAATTATCTAATTTGCCCAAAAATAATAGAATATTGGAAATGCCTTCAAGTGATCAAGCAGGAACCAAAATTGGACAGTATAATCTAATAGGATACAATATCACACATTGAAAATTGAGTATGATCTTAAGTGGTATATATAAGATATGAGCCTCTCCACTCATTGCCAATTGATTTTGAGTTGGAAATCCACAATCTAACATGGTATCAGAGCCTGATCCGAACATACTCAACTTAATCCATAATCGGCCTGATCCAATAGTTGGTCCACTAATTCATGCCCAAACATACCGAGATTGATGTCTAAAGAAACCATTTTTGAGTTATAAGCCCACAATCTAACAGAATCCCTCCCCATTGAATTAGGAATTTACATCCATGCTTTATATCACGAGAGCAAATCTATGAAAACTAATCGCATTAAATATGTAGTAAAACTTTGTTTTGACTTAGAAAGATTAAATCTTATCCTTAATAATCAAAATAAAGCATTACCAAAGAATCATTTAGGGAGGAGCATTCATATATGTTAACTTAATTACGTTTTTCACCAACTTAAAAGCAAAAGAAAATATATGACTATAATTTCAGGAGCATTCATATTTGGTAAGTTGAGATATGAATTTCACAAAAAAATTGACTCAATATGTTTGCAAAATCTGCAGATAATTGTCAATAACTAACTATGAGGTTTCCGTTTTCTCAATCTTTGTGTGTGAATATTCAATATCTTACCATATTAATTTTATTACATCATTTGGTGTTTTAAACTCTATAAATCTATTCCTTCAACCTAGGAAAAAGAATACAAAACAAAAACAAAAAAAAGCCACAATGAGATTGTTCTTAATGTTTGCAATTCTCTTTGGCTTTTACAGTGAAGCGTATGGGAAAGGTTTGTTAGATATCGATATGAAATTGAAGGCTCTTAATAAGCCTGCATTGAAGACCATTAAAGTAATTGCCTGAATCTGAATGCAAATATATAACATCTTGTGTATATATATATTTTTGGCGTATGAGTTCACATTTCGATTATACATTATCTGTAGAGTGAAGATGGAGATATAATAGATTGTATCGATATCTATAAACAACATGCCTTTAATCATCCCGCTTTAAGAAACCACAAGATTCAGGTAAATAAATTACATACACACACCTATTTCCTCGAATACTTATGTACAAGTTAAATTATTCACTTTGCAGGCATGCCCATCGTGTTATATTAATAGAAATTAACAAATAAATAGATAAACATTTGCAGACTTCGCAAAGTAATTTGTTAGTTAAATTTTCATAAGTAAAATTTTCTTTATTTTGCTTTGGACCTAAGTATGGTTGATTGTTAAACAATTACATTTATGTATGCAGATGAAACCGAGCGTGGAGTTTGGTGCAATGAAGACTACTATTCCAAACAACGGTTCTGATGGACAAATAACGTCACAGATTTGGTCCAAATCTGGAACCTGTCCTACTGGGACAATACCGGTTCGTAGAGTTAGTAGAGAAGACATAAGAAGAGCCTCTTCACCGTCTCGTTTTGGGAAAAACCTCCTCATAAATACAGTTTTCTCGACAATGCACTTCAGCACAAGGGAAATTTCAATATAGCTGCTGAAAATATAAACCTTCCCCGCCCAAAGTTTATATCGGTACGTAGCATCGTTTTTAGTTTCCGATTTTTTAATTTATCGAAAATTTTATTTTGACGTAAAGATTTCTAGAACATTATAATTTCAAATTTTGACAAAATAAAGAAAAAGGAATATCAGATAGCTTGAATTAATCGCAACTAGGTCCTAAAATAACGATTAAATCATTTGTATGGGTTAATTAGAAACACTGATTGCTTGATAATGATATAGGAGGCAGTCCTTATCGCCCTAGGGTACAATTATCTTGGCGCTCAATCCGATATAAATGTGTGGAATCCTCCGAGGGTTCAGGCCAGCGATTACAGCTCTTCTCAGATATGGCTACTTGGTGGACTCTCAGATGCGTTTGAAAGCATAGAAGCTGGTTGGGCGGTACATTTTCTACCCCTAGAAGTGTACTATATCTTGTTCTTGAAGTAAATAGTAAATTTAACTCCATAAACCTATTTTAGGTGAATCCAAGTGTTTTTGGAGACTCCCGCACACGTCTCTTCATCTATTGGACTGTAAGTACATCATTGCACAACTACCGACTTTCTAACATCTCCAGAGTTTATAACTAGTCTTCCTATGTGGATTTGTAGATAGATGGATATAATCAAACAGGGTGCTTCAACCTCTTATGCTCGGGTTTTGTTCAAACAACTACTATGTTTGCTTTAGGTGCAGCAATAGAACTGTTTCGACTCCCTCGCAAACACAATATTTCTTCACTGCCAGCATGTTCTTGGTAACATGTTTTACAAAATCATCTCCCGAAACCTCACGCAAGATTGAAATTTTGTACTATTTTTTTGTGTATGTGATTTGGTTAATGGACCAAAAATTGGTGTTACGACAAATCAAAAGTTCGAAGCTATAGTTTCCTATTGATATGTTTTAAACCTGACATGTATGCTCGTTATCCTAAAATTTTTAATGATCGACGGTGCTTGCAGGATACAAACAACGGAAATTGGTGGTTGATTTGTGCAGACAACGTGATAGGTTATTGGCCGGGTCACTCTTCAGTTACCTCAAACATAGCGCAACAGCTGTGCAGTGGGGTGGAGAAGTCCATAGTCCGTAACGTACGGAAGAATCCGCACACAAGAACTTCAATGGGGAGTGGACAATGGGCATCTTCCTTATGGGCCAAAGCTAGTTACCACACAAACATCAGGATCAAGGACAATTCTTTGCAGATAAAATACCCCGAGTATCTATCCGAGTATGCTGATGAGTACAACTGTTATTCTACAAATCTGCATCGGAGAACGTATAAGTCAGAGCCCTACTTTTACTTTGGAGGACCTGGCCAGAATCCTCGTTGTCCTTAATCTCATCTTGATTTTCTCAATGGTCATTCTCGTTTTTATTAATCTTACATATAAGTTGGAGATGAAATTATGATTAGAAAAGAGTTCTTCTATTAAAATATATAAATATAAGGACATTAATAAATGAATCTTCATAAAATATTACAAAAACAAGATTTATTATTCAATAGTTTTTCACAAAATGTATAGTTTTTGTATACTTTTTCATAACATTGAGTTCGGAAGAGTACGAAACTGAACTAAGCCAAAAAAAATACAACAGTGAACATTGTTTATGATCGATCTGCTTTCTAGGAAGAAGATTCTGGATGAGGAATTGAAGAGTGTTGGACCAGTCTGAATTGATGTGACTACCAATGAGCATAGAACAGAACGGACCCAGACAGTATAAGGATATGGACACACCCAAAAAAAAAAAACTCTATGATTTCCGTTAGGCTCAGTACAAGGTTGGAAAATGCCCCATTGTCCAATTTAATCAACAGATAAATTGACTAGACCAAGATAAGGCGATATCGTATTTTGTCTATCAGAAGTTCATAGTCAAGTCTCGTCATGCTTTTGGTAGTAAGCAGCAAACCTGAGTATCGCACGGAAGTCGGTTCCCTAGCTAGGGGTACCAAGATTCGACTCTTCAGCTTGAAAGCTATCAATTGAAGACTATCTTTTTGTAGTTAATCTGAGTTTCATAGCATAAAAGAATGAACTAAATGTAAATCAAATATGAAATACTTTTTAATTTGTATATATAAATTTAAGTCCAAAAATAAGAGAATAGTATATTATAACTCTGGACACAACTCTGAATTAGACATTCTTTGGTGATGGTAACTTACTCAAAGACAATGGTATCATTTTTATCCAGCTTTTGACATTTTTTGGTGATGAAGGAAGATAAAACGAAAATCGGCGAATCTTGTGTTTTTTTTTTTTGATAAACTCTTGTGTTGAATTGGGAAATGAAATGAATATTATATCGTGATTGGTCAATCAAAAGAAAGCATCAATTCAAAGAAAAATTAGCCAAAAGGATTAAATTTGGTGCAACATAAAATAAAAAGTCAAAACAAAATAGAGTAGCTAAGTAATTACAGGAGCATTCATAATTCACATTTGTAAGTTGATCTGAGTTTCACAAAAGAGTTGACCAAATATTTTAGTAAGTAAATATGAGGTTTCCGTTTTTTCAACTTTGTGTGTTTGATACTTATAATAATAATATCAATTAAAAAAATAAACCATTTCCTTTTGTGAACTCTATAAGTATGAAGGTTCAACATTTAAAGTCTACACATCCTTCAATCTAGGAATAAACAAGAGAAAGACCGAGATGAGATTGTTCTTAATGTTTGTGATTCTTTTTGGCTTTTACAGTGAAGCCTATGGAAAGGTTCTGTAGATATTGACATGAAACTGAAGGCTCTTAATAAGCCTGCGTTGAAGACCATCAAGGTATGAACTTAACCTGAATGCAAATATATAACATCTTGTGTATATATCTTTCGTTTATGATGGAGATCCAAAAATCGATCATACATTGTAGAGTGAGATAGAGATATAATAGATTGTATAGATATCTACAAACAACATGCCTTTGATCATCCCGCTTTAAGGAACCATAAGATTCAGGTAAACAATTCTACACTCACCTATTTGGTTTTTATGCTCAAATTACGTGTAAGTGTTTACAGAGGCATGCATGCCTAGCTTGTTAACCAAATTTTTTTTAAAAAAACACATTTATGCATGCAGATGAAACCGAGTGTTCAATTTGGTGAAAAGAAGACTAAAATTCCAAACAACGGTTCTTCAGAACAAATACAAATAACGTCTCAGGTATGGTCAAAATCTGGAACCTGTCCCACTGGGACAATACCGGTTCGTAGAGTTAGTAGAGAAGACATAAGCAAAGCCTCTTCACCGTCTCATTTTGGAGAAAAAACTCCTCATAGATATAGTTATCTCGACAACGCACTTCTGCACAAGGGTAAATTCAATATAACAGCTGAGAAAACAAACCAAGTCGGCACATACTTTCGATCGGTATGTACAATGTATTAAGGTTTTAAATGAAGAAAGTTAAGTTATTTTATTTTGCTAATCGTTTTTTCCATTTCTGATTTTCCTTTTTAACTTAGGGGTTTTTTTTTGGTTTATGGTCACAATTAATACCATGAATTTTCGTATAATTTTCAAAACTATATTCCAAATTTTGGCAATAAAATAAAATAAATTGAATTGAGCACTTGTTTGTTAAAAATGAATTAATCAGTGAAGTTATGAACATCTAGTTACCAAAACTAAACCAGATTAAAAGCCTTTTTTGATCAAAAACTAATAAAATCTCCATCTGGTTAACTAAAAACCCTTATTCTTTGTTGATGATAAGGAGGCATTTATTGTCGC